>JAODUP010000387.1:0-112500 GCA_025642065.1 Paralvinella palmiformis | reverse complement strand
CAACCGCGATGAATAAATACGACAATTAAATATTACCGATTATCGCCAATCGAGTTACTAGAGTCAGATCTTAGTCAGCGCCGACCGTAAAAACGAATGCCGCATACTGGAACTTGCCGTAATAAAATTCGAATAAACAGCCGAGAGTCGCTCTCTCAATCAATGTCGGCCGAAGCCGCAAAAAAACACCCCCTAGATATGATAGGCGCGACAGCTGTATTTACACGTGACCCGGGCGTGAGGCTGGCAAACTGTAGCAGAATGGCGAGAATTGACTGAGATAACGAGCGAGCGAGAGAGTCAGAGAGGCTTGGTAGGTTGCTAAGTGCAGAGTTTGGCACTCGGAAGAAGTCCGCTCGGAAATCGTCATCGCTAGAGCTACATTCCGATTGGCGAGGAGAGATCGGGCCAATTGGTGGCCAGATTTTGGACCGATTCGGTCGTTCGGACAAATTAGGAAATGAGCTCGGAAAGAGATCGATTCTAATCGATGACCGGCGCCCGTTTGGAAAGCTACGATTAGTTCGTCGAAGAAGAAGCGCCCGATGGAAGGCCGACTGGAACCGGTGTCACCTATATCTGGCCGAAGTCGGGCCGAGAGCGGTCAGTGGTCGTTCGTAATCTGACCAATGTATCCCGCGACGATCAGCTAGAGCCGGTGACGAGCACCACCCACTCCACCCAGGCACCTTCCTCCAAACCATGCTCCGGGTCAGATTCCAGCTGAAGGTGATAAAGAAGTGCTATTCGTTGTTCCTCAGCGTCACGCTGTTCGTATTCATCTTCTTAGCCTATCCGCGAGCCACCGACGATGAGTTACCTCTCGGACACGCCGTCGACGGCAGCGGCGGCGACGCCACTGCCGACACCCGGGCCGACGACTACCGCACTAACCGCACCGCGGCGCCCGGATGTCCGAGAAAGAACGTCCTGTTCCTGGTCTCGGACGATCTCCGGCCGCAGCTCGGCTCCTATTCCGGTCGGGATTATCCCAATCCGATGAGCGACCAGGTCGTGTTGACGCCGAACCTGGACGCTCTGGCTCGGCGGAGTTTGGTCTTGTTGCGAGCCTACGCTCAGTGGAGTTCGTGCGGACCGAGTCGGAGCTCGTTCCTAACCAGTCGCCGGCCTCACACGACCAAGGTCTGGGATCTGCATTCGTCGTGGAGGACGAGCGGCGGGAACTTTACCAGCCTTCCCCAACTCTTCAAGGAAAACGGCTACCTGACGGCCGGAGCCGGCAAGGTGTTCCATCCGTCAGAGACCGACGCTAACGATCCAGCGTCATGGAGTCTGCCCTTCTACGAGCCGGCGAATTTGCCCTATTGGTCCAGGGTGTCGACTGTCGGGGTGAGCTGGAAGGCGGTGACCAAGGCCGAGAGGCTGCAACTGCCGCTTGAAGACGAACAGACGACCGACTACGCCCAGAAGCTGCTCCGGGTGCTGGCCCCGCGGGCGAAGTCCTGCCGCCAGCCGTTCTTCCTGGCGGCCGGCTTCCACAAGCCGCACCTGCCGTTCGTCTTTCCCGAGGAATTCCTCAAACTCTACCCGCTCAGCGAGGTGCGGCCGCCGCTCAATCCCTACGCGCCGATCGGGATGCCCGAAGTGGCTTGGGACGATTTCATCGAGTTGCGGCGCTACTTGGACGTTCGGAAGCTGCGCAACAACGGCTTGGTGAACGAGACGTTCCCGTCGCAGATCACCCGGCAGCTACGACGGGCCTACTACGCCACCGTCTCGTACGTCGACTTCCTCGTCGGCAGGCTGCTGGACGAGCTGAAGAGCTTGGAGCTGGATGACTCGACGATAGTCGTCTTCGTCAGCGACCACGGATTCAGTCTCGGAGAGAACGGCGAATGGGGCAAGCACACGAACTTCGAGCAGAGTCTACATGTCCCGATGATGGTGCACATTCCCGGACTGACCGACTCCGGAATTTGGTCTCGGTCGTTGGTCGAACTCGTCGATCTGTATCCGACGTTGGCCGAGGCTTCCGGATTGGACGCGGTGTTGCCGTGTCCGGAAATCTCCGCCAACTGTACGCTCTGTACTGAAGGCGCTAGCCTGATCCCGCTGATCGAGCGTCCCTCGGCCGACATCAAAGACGCCGCCTTCTCGCAGCACAAGCGCAACAATCTCCGGATGGGCTACAGCATCCGAACCGACAGGTACAGGTACACAGAGTGGATACAGATCGCCCGCACCTGGTCGTCCTACGAGCGGTGGGACTTCCACAACAACTGGGACAATTTGCTCGGGGCCGAACTATACGACCACGGCACAGATCCCCTGGAGACGATCAATCTCGCCCATCATCGGGATCATGGCAATATCCGGGACGCGCTTAGTCGGAGACTTCATCGCCATTTCCGCTCCACAATTCTGGATTTCCCTCGCAATGCCAAGTCACTTTTCCTCGATTATTGAGGTAGGTCTGTCTATTGATGAAGATTTGGAAGTGCAAATTGACAATTGTTTGTATTACAATTAACTCTAGATGACAAAACGATGATGAAGTTCCTGCGGTTGCCAAATAAACTAATATATGTTTTTGTTAAATAATGATATTCTCCTGTTGTCTCTCTCTCTCTCTCTCTCTCTCTCTCTCTCTCTCTCTGTGTGTGTGTGTGTGTGAGAGTCTATATAACTATCTATCTATATATCTATCTATCTATCTATCTATCTATCTATCTATCTATTTATCTATCTATCTATCTATCTATCTATCTATCTATCTATCTATCTTTCTATCTGTTTATTACTAAATCATTCTAATTCGCACAAACAAAGTGACTTGAATAGATTAAAGTAAGTCTTTCCGGGATCATAATTTATTGGTTTGCTTCTGAAGGGTGAAGATGTCAAAGACGCCGCCTTCTCGCAGCACAAGCGCAACAATCTCCGGATGGGCTACAGCATCCGAACCGACAGGTACAGGTACACAGAGTGGATACAGATCGCCCGCACCTGGTCGTCCTACGAGCGGTGGGACTTCCACAACAACTGGGACAATTTGCTCGGGGCCGAACTATACGACCACGGCACAGATCCCCTGGAGACGATCAATCTCGCCCATCATCGGGATCATGGCAATATCCGGGACGCGCTTAGTCGGAGACTTCATCGCCATTTCCGCTCCACAATTCTGGATTTCCCTCGCAATGCCAAGTCACTTTTCCTCGATTATTGAGGTAGGTCTGTCTATTGATGAAGATTTGGAAGTGCAAATTGACAATTGTTTGTATTACAATTAACTCTAGATGACAAAACGATGATGAAGTTCCTGCGGTTGCCAAATAAACTAATATATGTTTTTGTTAAATAATGATATTCTCCTGTTGTCTCTCTCTCTCTCTCTCTCTCTCTCTCTCTCTCTTGTGTGTGTGTGTGTTGTGTGGTAGTCTATATAACTATCTATCTATCTATCTATCTATCTATCTATCTATCTATCTATCTATCTATCTATCTATCTATCTATCTATCTATCTATCTATCTATGTATCTATCTATCTATCTATCTTTCTATCTGTTTATTACTAAATCATTCTAATTCGCACAAACAAAGTGACTTGAATAGATTAAAGTAAGTCTTTCCGGGATCATAATTTATTGGTTTGCTTCTGAAGGGTGAAGATGTTTAAAACTCCCAAAAGACAACAACAACAATAAAGATAATATTCGGGGAAATTAAGGGCACACCTTTTTTCCCTCCAATGAAGTCGCCGAAATGAAATATAAAATTGTCAACCTGGTATCAACGTTATATATCTACCTTAAACAACACATGCATGGTGGTATTTATGTATGTATGTATGTATGTAGACGAGTAAATGTCGTCTGTTGTCATCTTTAAACTGTCTTGTATAAGTTGATTGATTGATAGGTGACACCTGTCGTGTCCTTATACCTGGCCGACTCCCATTTAGCGCTAATCAGATCGGCTAATTAATTACGAATCACAAAAAGTAGACGAGTTTGACTGACGTACATAAACTGACATGATAATATTTTTATATCTCATCTTCAAACGTTTATAATATGTAGGCCTCATCATATGACCGTAGGTAGGTCTCTCTCCCTCCCCTTCTTCGTCATAACTCAACAACGTCCATACTCTCCCTAAGATCGAGTCTGTTTTTTTGCGCTCGCGGCTGCCCGCAGCAAAATAATAATTTGTTGACAATTGTAGATAAACTGTTCGATATCGACGCGTTATTGACCGGGTCAGTCGTAGTTATCTGATGAACAACAACAACAACAGTAACATCCATAAAAACTTTACATCATACCCAATCCAAGGAGCAGATGTTGGTATACTGCAACCTGACCAAAACACGGAACGACATCAATCAGGCAAAAGCTTCAATAAATTAAATATAAATTTATTACCTTATATTTTTCATCAGAGGTTTGTAGGTCGTTGAGGTTTGTTTTTAGCTTTGTTGTAACGATTTTTATGAGGTTGGCAATGGCAAGTTGTGAATTTGGCGGTCATTGGGCATGCGCAGTCGCAAAAACGATCAGTTTTTACAACGGCAGGCGTCATGAAGCGACTACTATTAAAACTGTTTATCTTAATTGCTATTAAAAGACTGACATCTGCGCTGAAGTAGACCTTAATAGCGCGTCATAGCTTCCGTACTATTTGAACTATGTCATCATTTTCAAACCTGACCTAACGTCTGCTATTCTAACTATTGTAGTTCTTAAATGTTATTTATGACAAGCAGATTAGAGCTAATCTTGAATGTCATAGTACAAACTGGACATAACTGGACATAGGAAAGATAATTCTATCCCCACATACAACCAAGGTCAATTTTATATGCAACTAAAGTTATTATATAAAACACACCAACCGCGCGAGCCGTGTCCAATGCCACCGCTCGAGATGCGATGCAGTATTTCTATTCCTGAGTCAGGAGTACTTATAATGCTTTAAGAGCGTACTGTGTCTGCTACAGTCATTTAAATGCTGGACAACCAGGCCAGACGCCTAAACAGCATCCCCAAAGACGCAAATAGTACATGGATTATACAGCTCTAGATCAACTTTTCTTGAAAGCAGGGACCGGGAAATATAGTCTCCACGCATAGAAAACGGAACTTTCTCAACCGCAGCATAATATGCCTTGTGATATTTGCTGGAGGTTCAAATACCTCCTAAACATACAAATCCAATAAATACTATGACCTACTCGTCACTATTATAACAATTTACATATGTGCTTTAGCAAACCTTTATGGCGGAATTGCGTTCTATGTATTAACATTTTCAATACAAACTATAATTATAATATAGGGTTTTATTAATGAACAATTGAACGTACGCATACATTAATTGAGTATATGTTTGTGTGTACGCATTTCAGTGTGTGTGTGTGTGTGTGCTTATAAACGCGCATATATAAATATTCATACAGACACACACACACAGATATGTACATTTTGTTTTATGGCAACTTTGGTGTACATGGTAGGCTAAATGGGCCGAGCGACCTTCGAAGGTAATGAAACGATGTCAAAGATGAACCATCCTTCAAATATGCTCACGCCGAGATTCGAACTCAGGTGGTAGTAATCCGTGATCCAACGCGCTACCAGTTACACCACGGAGGCGCCCTATATATACATTTTGAACAATGTTCAATATATTCAGTTTGTGGTGGCAGGAAATAGATGAGAAAGTAAATCAATAATTGGCAGTAAAGCCGATAAATCATGCCTGCGCGCGTGCGTGTGTGTGTGTGCGCTCGTGCGTGCGTGTGTGTATACGCGCGCGTGTGTGTCCACGCATCTTCGTGTGTCAATCTACGGCTCATTTCGCAATCGAACGAACACTCCCAATTAAACGTAACCAGATATCTATCTATCTATCTATCTATCTATCTATCTATCTATCTATCTATCTATCTATCTATACATTATCTATATAATATATATTTAATAGATTGATAAACAATCAACAGACAAGTGACAGCAGGAAAAGCAATGAAAGAGCTAGTACATAATATTATCATTGTCGCAAGTGAATGAAGACCCATCAATATTGTCATTCGCATCAATAACAATGTCAATTTATGGTAATTACACTGCACCTAGTGACCTATCTCTTAAATTGGTCAGATATATCCCAATTCTATATTTCCCCACCCAGCCACATAAAACCCCCCAGAAAAACACCTAGATTATATCTAGACGTCAGACGTGGTATTTCGTATCAGCTGTTCAGCGATCAGCTTATTTATTGATTACGTGTAATATGCACTGATACGAAAGTGATTCGTTTAGGGATAACATTTGTACCACTCGACAGGGGGCGGTGTCGTCTGTTTGGATAAGAAAGGTCGATGTTTGGGGAATTGATGAATCGAGGTACGGGTCGTTTGTTGGTCTACGGTCGGCATTCAGCTTAGCTGGGAACGAGACACTGGGACCAATTTACTGCTCGGTGAAACATCTCACAGACGCCGGTAGTGCTGTGATTCTTTTATACATTGCATGAAAGACCATTTCAATAATATGCACGCGCGCGCCCGACTGTACGAGCGTGTATGTGTGGCTAGGAGAACAAATTCTCATTGAATTGTAAGTTGCATATTGTTATAATACAATACGTATTTAAACATGAATAGTCTATACGCGTGTATGTAAATTAGTATGTATGTTTGTATTTATGTATGCATGTATGTATGTATTTAGATATATATGTATGTATGTATGCATGTATGTATATATGTATGTATATATGTATTTAAATATGTATGTATATATGTATGTATATATGTATGTATATATGTATGTATGTATTTAAATATGTATTTATGTATTTAAATATGTATGTATGTTGGTATGTAAATGTAAATATGTATGTTTGTAAATATGGATGTATGGATGTATGTATGGATGCATGTTCATTTGCGTGCCAGCTCTCATGTACAACAACAAATCTCTAGATCATGTAGTTCGTTTACCCAGGGAGACCCAGGTTTTATCAGCGTCGAAGATCAACACACGCACGCGCGCGCGCAGACACACATATTTTTTCATGTATGGTAAAATTTGAATATTTTTACAGGTTTTAAATTCCTTTCTAAAAATGGAATTATTTTATCGCCCAACTCTGGTTTATATATATATATATATATATATATATATATATATATATATATATATATATATATATATATATATATATATATATATATATATATATATATATATATATAGTGTGTGTTGTTTGTTATATATATATATATATATATATATATATATATATATATATATATATATATATATATATATATATATATACATATACACACACACACACACACACACGTTCTAGTCCAGTAATAATCCATTGTGCAGTATTGCTACTTTGTTTTTATTTTAGTTAAATCACTTCAGTGAGTCCATACTGAGTTAGTGTACATTCTCTTTGTTATGAACAAACTGTAATGTTTGTTAACACGCTGAGAGTATATAAAAGGCTTAAATTTTCACTTAGGTTAGAGAAGAACATGGTTCATATAGATAGGATTTATTCAGTTATTCGAACCCAGAACAAAGCTGAAGTCAGCATCTGAGGTATCGAAATGTTTTATATACAGGTTTCTTTTGGACCACAGAAAATTACTGTTGAATGTAAACTGTGGTGTCAAAATAGTTTATGATATGTATGTAGCAAGTCACCATTGAACCACACGCACGTGTTATTTGTGGCGAGCTGTGGTATCAAATGGTATGTTTTTTACGTGCTTCCGCTTTTTGTACGTAGCCTGCATGTAGCCGCTTTCCTGTGGGCGTGACATATTTGTCGCGTACGAAAAGCGAATTAGCTGGTTCCCACAGGCTGATGAGTAGACCAGACACATGCTTAGGTATACGCACACATCTATCAGTATGTGGAAGTATGGAACATTTTATTTTTAGATTAATGTATGTATAGTTGTATTTAGATTTATGGAGGTAGGTTTCGAAGGATGTTTAGATATGTTGATGCTCTGTGCCTGTTGCCTCTTACTATGTACCCTAAACACACACACACACACACACACACACACACACACACACACACACACACACACACACACACACACACACACACACACACACACACACACACACACACACACAAACACACACCACCACACACCACCACACACCACCACACACCACCACACACCACCACACACACACATATCTATATCACTTTTACTCACTGATCAATTTGTTTACATTCATCCTGTTTAGATGTAAACTGATAAACCATTATCAATGAGGCCACAGAATATAACGATTTTTAATACGTTAATAAATGTCGCCGGTGTCATTTGGGTTTATCGAATGTTCACTTTAACCTGCTACATAGATAGACAGAAATATAGATAAACAAATACATAGCAATATAGTTAGATGCGTAAAGAGGGTTTCTGGATTAAATGGTTTTCGTATATTTTCTTTTGCCGTTTTCTTTTTTTCGTTGATTTATTTGTCCTTTCTCAAGGTAAATATTGATCTTCTTGCTATAAAGAAGCAACTATTTGAGTTATTGTTTACTCTAGTCCCGATAGCTGGTCAATCCTGAATCTCGTAGGTCCCGGATTGTACTTAGTAGGGAAATGAGTTGACCAAAATTTAGACATCTTATCTGGAACAACGCTCCCAGAGAGAGTCTCTGTTCATGTTATTTTATCTCATATTCAGCTTAAAACATCGTTTTAAATCCCTAAAGACACCAGCATTACAGATGGGTGCATCTTCAATTACGCAGAATGGATCAGTAAAAAACCTAGGGGGTATTTTTGACAAATGTACTCACTATTTGTGAACATGTCACATCAGTATGCCGAGCTGCCTACTACCATCTTAAGAACATCCACTGTTTAATAGCATTCTTGACACAAGAAACACTTGTAACTGTAGTCCATGCCTTTGTTACAGCTCCTATAGACTATTGTAACTCCCTGTTATATGGCATATCTGATTATAACATTAACTGCCTTCAACGTATTCAGAATAGTGCCAAGCGTATCGTGACAAATACTCGAAAATAACGATCATATCACCCCAATTCTTCATCGTATCCATTTCAAGATTATATTAATAACTTATAAATCTATTAATGATACGGCGCCAGAATACCTAAGTGAACTGGTGTCCATATGAAAGTCATCCCGAAAACTCAGGTGATCCAGTCAGATACTACTGCAGGTGCCAGCGTCTCGGCTCCAGTCATATGGTGATTGTGCGTTTAGTATTGCAGCCCCCACTTTGTGGAATAGGTTGCCGTGGGATATCTGTTGAAAATTTGTATCCGTTATAAAAACACACCTGTTCAAGGTTGCATTCACATATAACTAATGATTATCGTTTAAATCTCTTATGGTGTTATTACAGACTTATTATTTGGGTATTATTATATTACATATTATTTGTACAGCGCCTTTGAATGGCTCCTGCTAGAAAGGGCGCTTTATTAAATATACAATATTTTTATCAGTAAAACTTACCGGTAGTGAAGAAAAATAGTCGATAAATTGAAGTGATGGATTTATTAGAAAACAGTAAAATCTTCATTTGTTCCGTTCGTGATATTTTCTTGATAACTTAATGGCCGATATTGATTTGATAAACTATAATCCGGGATGTAGGTTTACGGAAACAGTTCACTCTCAGATAAAATGACTCCTCTATATTTACTGGTTATAATGGTAATCCCATATCCCATAAAAACGATCACATATTATACCTGATATCACAGATATAAGGAAATAATCCAAATTGCTAATTCTACGGAGGAAAGGCGGTAAGTCACGTGCTCTGACGTCAACGAGCACAAAGATCAGGTAGTTGTCTTGATCCAGATCAAATTAGGTAATTCTCGTGATCTTACCCCTGACCCCCCCCTCCCACTCGGCCTATTAACTATTACTAACTGACAGAGGTGTTCGTTTACTTGCGTAAATCTGACAGCTCGGTAGATGACTTCGTGTTACCAGGTCGGTAGATGGGTTTGAGTTCGTGTTACCAGGTCGGTAGATGGGTGCGTGTTATTAGGTCAGTAGACGGGTTCGTGTTATGAAGTCGGTAGATGAGTTCGTGTTACCTGGTCGGTAGATGGGTTCGTGTTATTAGGTCGGTAGATGGGTTCGTGTTATAAGGTCGGTAGATGGGTTCCTGTTACCAGGTCGGTAGATGGGTTCGTTTTACCAGGTCGGTTTGCAGCCTCGTTCGACGTACGATCGACGAATTACAGACACACCTGCAGTGACATTCATCAGCATGATATTTGAGTTTAATTATCTCGTCATTGTATCACTATTTTCCTATTTTCTTTCGAGTCGTTTGGTATTATTTAACAGATAAGGTTGCCAACAATGGCGTCGTCATCAGCGGACGTACTATTTGCCATATTGAATACAGCTTAGCTTACAATATTTAAATATTGCAGAACTGATAACCGAACTCGTCTCTAATAGGATATTAACATATCTTTTTAATCGAATAAACTATTAATGTTTCATCTTGGCCGTAAATTAACAGCTTATTGTGTCTTCATGTATTAATTATTGCATTTCACGGCTAGTTATTGCCTTCCGTCGAACGAGGTACTTTGATACGAGGGCTTTGCTTTTGTCGACAATTTCTCAAACATTAGACACACAATTTATAAACAAAAAATAGTTAATATCCCGGATATATTCTTATACATTTTTATCAAAATAAATGTAATGCCCGCGTAATCTAATCAGTGTCAATACATCAGATTCGATGGATTTATCTGCAAGCTCATTGCCAAATAGCTGTTAAAGCACCAAACCATCCCCAGATCAAGGGGGATATACCAATTTATAGGTGGATATTCATATATTTCAGGTCTCGTTTTGAATATTTGACCGTCGCACACACCATAAATTAAATACAAACAACAACAACACGCGATAAAACTCTCCCAATCTGTCATCGTACCTAAAACGAAGTACACATCTTATAATCCAGGTGTGTCCGTCATTCGGGCGATGACGTCAAACGAAGCTCCAGAGCTCCTTAATTACTAGAACAACCATTAGTAGGAGTTTCGGGCGCCTCCATGGCCTAACTGGTAGCGTGGTTGGCCACAGATCTATAGCACCTGGGTTCAAACCTCGGCAGGACTATGTCAGAAGGTTGTTTCATCTTTCATTTAGGGTCATTAGCTTTGGAGGTCGCTCGGTCCATTTATCCTACCATGCACACAAAAGCTGCCGTAAAACAGCAACTTTTGTTTTCTTCATAAGGAGTTTCACAATGTAGTTTATCTTTAGCCATATCAGTAACATATAAGGCCGTTTGGTCAGACTATACTATAATATTGATAAATATGCGTTTGTTCCGAAATTATATGTTTGGCTGACGCTTGTTTGTATTGTTATAACTGGGTCGTACAAACCGTTTGTACGTAGTGACGTCATATTTAAAGAGCATCCATCGCGTGCCTGGCTTTAAATTGATGACATCAACAAACGAGTTACAGTCGAATAAAAATATTTACTATAAATACATTATATTTCTAATCTTATTAATGCCAAATCGAGACAGCCACCTAACTAACCCACCCACCAAACAAATCCACTCATCCACTCAACAACCCACTCACCAACTAACTAACTCACTGACTCATTCACCTAATAACAAATTCACTCATTCAACATCCACCAACCCACCCACATACCTACTCAACCCACTCACTTACTTACTCACTTACTCACTCACTCACTCACTCACTCAGTCATTCTCACGCCTAATTCTATTATGAATCCATAAATTTGATCAATAGTTATTACACAGTCTATACACATTATTAGTTACATATATAAACAGATTTAGAACATAGCCAGCTGCTGCCTAAACCAAGTTTTATCTAATGACAAATATTGGTTTAGTGTCTCTCTCTCTCTCTCTCTCCCCCTCTCTCTCTCTCTCTCTCTGTGTATTTGTGTGTTTGTTACGCAATCATCTACATCAGCATTTATTGATCGGCCAGATACTCTAAGGACTTTCCATTCAAGTGGCCTTTGTTTTTTTTAATTTTTTTATTGCCAGATTGTTCTCGTATATTTGGCAAACGACGACGCCTCTCTACTAACTCGGCTCAACGAGGGGTATACTCTCTGGAGGTTACATAGTTGAGAGTTATCAGAACAATACCAGTCCACGATGTGTACAGAAATATTTACCAAACGTTTGCGTCAAATTGACTTGGTCGTGAATTAGCATTTTTATTAACTAAAAAGGTTCGTTTATATTACATGGACATATTACATTCCGAACCAGAGACCGAATAATTACATGGCATCATGATAATTACAAGTCGTCAAATAGGTACTATATTGATATATCACTCAGTAATAGTTTAGGTTACTACTCTACATGTAATGGCAGCTTCTGGGGAAAATGGTGGCTTTATTAACGACGGTAATTGTTCACCGAAATCTGAAATGTTAAAAATATTACACGATATAAGGTAAGATGAGACCATGTTTATTATTTTCAACACACACACACACGCACACACACACACACATACACACACGCACACACACACACACACACGCACACAGTGTTTATGTTAGAAACAAGTGAATTACTGAAGCAATTCTTATATTTGTGTATTTTTACTCATAAATTTTGAAAATGACAGATTATGCTAGTAACTAGTATATACAATGTAAGATGTTACTGGTTAAATAATATATATATATGTGTGTGTGTGTGTGTGTTTACATACGTACACAATAATATTACAGTTATATCAGTAATTACAAATATTTAGATTCTATTTTATACTTTAATCATGTTTTCATGCTGTGATTTGCTCACTTTTGCTAAAAATTAATTGAGGTTAGACGTCTTTATTCATCATTTTAATCTTACGCTTGCTTCATGTGCAAATTCTTTCAAGGTTTTACCTGATGAATATTTCCCACTTGCCGAGAATATGCTATGAGCGTGAGTGATTTTATGTCCGCACGTAGTAAAGTGGCTCCTCCGTGTGAACAATAAAGGAAATATTTATGTCTCGATGTTTCAATGAATGCATTAAAATTGCTTAGTTTCTGGAGTTCTGAGCCTATGATATACATTTTCTTGATATATCCGTAATGTATTATCTTAAATCTACGGTTAGTATAACTTAAATAAAGTAAACAGCGAACACAGTGAAACGACTTAAAACCGCCAGTCATCTGGGTTGAACGACTTAAAATACGACCCTACTCGATATGAAAACAAACTGAGATCACGTGTTTCACGATCTATAATCTATGATCATGAAACAGGGATATGACACACGAAAGTGCGAGCACTTATATCCGGTGTGGTCCCATTAATCTTTCGCGGGAGAACTTCACACCAGAAAAATCGCAGTAAAGTTCAGCTGACCATCTACCTACCTGGATTACGAACATGAGCGCGCGGTTTTAGAACTACCTGCCAACTTGGAGAAGTACAATCAGAACGCCCGTAACAGATCTGGAGGCGATTCGCTGGTTTCCGGGGTGTATTGCGCCATGACCGAGAAGACACGATTCTCCACTTCCACGGATGTTACACCATTTTTATCCCATTTTTATATACATCACACCAGGACCGGGTATAAATGACTATTGTAAACATATTCAAGTCTGCCAATCAAATGCCGGGAAGCTGTCAGGTTTCGCTTTCGTCTATGTATACACGCCTACACGGCTTTGCTGGCATCATGGAATGTAAATGTTACTTTGTTTGTGGAAGTTTGGTGTAGAGACTATCGCCTATTGGGCCATTTTTTTCCCAACTAAGTAGGCTAAATGGTAATGGGGAGAAGTGAAATATGAAACACCCTTCTGATATAGTCCGGCCAGGATTTGAACCCAGATGCTATAAATATGTGGCCAACCGCTCTACTAGTTAGCCCATGGAGGCGCCGCTACCATCGTGGAATGTGACTAAATAGATGCACGTGTGCCATTCTCCTGTGTGATGAACGACGGTAAAAATATTCATTACAAGTGTCTGTACGAATTCATAGATGCCACTATGTATTTTGATGCTATAACAATTATAACAGATATATACGAAGAAGGGTTATTAGCGCGCATCTAATATACGAGGGTAAGATCTCTAGCTACATACAATCGATGTGAAGCAGTAAATATATATGTTTATCATTGTCCAGTCCAGATGGCTCCTACTGTCCTGTGTTTGTTACCCAACTGAACCTTGTCTAAACAAATATTTGTTCAATAATAACCTCAATGAATCACTAGAATTTACAAATAAAATTGTCACAGCATCGAAATAACTCACTCACTCACTCACTCACTCACTCACTCACTCACTCACTCACTCACTCACTCACTCACTCACTCACTCACTCACTCACTCACTCACTCACTCACTCACTCACTCACTCACTCACTCACTCACTCACTCACTCACTCACTCACTCACTCACTCACTCACTCACTCACTCACTCACTCACTCACTCACTCACTCACTCACTCACTCACTCACTCACTCACTCACTCACTCACTCACTCACTCACTCACTCACTCACCCACTCACTCACTCACTCACTCACTCACTCACTCACTCACTCACTCACTCACTCACTCACTCACTCACTCACTCACTCACTCACTCACTCACTCACTCACTCACTCACTCACTCACTCACTCACTCACTCACTCACTCACTCACTCACTCACTCACTCACTCACTCACTCACCACTCACTCACTCCCTCACTCACTCACTCACTCACTCACTCACTCACTCACTCACTCACTCACTCACTCATCAAAAGGCGCTCTAACTGGAGATAAACTTCATTGATTACCAATGACACATCACGTGAAGTCAGCGAACCTGTTGTGTAATTCGCTCAATAAATATCGATCCGTCGAAGTTATATCATCACAAACCAAAATCAAAACCAATTGCCTTAATCGATCTTTGGTGGGTTGATAGCGATGAGCGACCGTAATGGGTTTTATGTATGTGTGTGTGTATGTTGGGGGGGGGGATTATTTGGACAGGTTGATGATCACATAGATCACTAAATGTTATCATCATCGTAGGCGTGTAGTATTCAGATATTACGTTTATGTGTATATATATATATTGATTTTCCATTTGCCTGGAGCTCCGTTAACATATGTAATGGATATTTAATAAAATGTTCATTTATGAATTCCATATTTTAGGCTTATAGCTTAGAGACAATTCATTACAAAGTCATAATGCACAACCTCTGTGGCTATTTACGTTGCTATCACTTATATATATATACAATCAGGGAATCGGACTAAGATTTCTCAAGAGTAGATTGTGCTCCATTACAAATGCTTGTTTTATCCGGAAGCCTGTACTTATGACTCCGACGCTCCTTTTCTCATAACAAATTATGACCTTTTTACGCCTTTACATCTTCCTAATACAACAACCCGTAACTCCATATCAATGAAATTGTAACCAACCAATCGCGAGTCGTTTTGACAAACGCCCTGACCCAGTTCGGGGTGACGTATCCAAGCTCGGGTCATATCCTATTCATTGGAATTGATTTATTTTTGTTGTAAAAGGCGTCTGTTGTTGATATATGACGTCAACACTCGGGTCAGTGTCAATGTGTGTCAGGCTCTGCATCGCTTCGGTTGACAAACTATCAGCAACTGGAGGGGATGGAGGGAAAAATTCAAAGGTAATGAAGCCAAAGTCAAAGATGAAACACCCTTCATTTGCCGAGATTCGAACTCAGGTGTTAGAGATCTTTGGATAAGTACAAAGATGACGGTCAGCAGCATCAACCTAAAGGATCGGAAGCTGATTAATACTTATTATCAGAAAATTGTTTACTATCCGACTATGAGCAACATTAATTACGCACACACACACACACACACACATATATATATATATATATATATAGTGCACCAGCAAAATTAGAATTATTGTTCGGTGATTTAATATATTTATGTATTTGTTTGGTATTTAGAGATATTCTATTTACACAAAAACATTTAAATGATATGTTTAATTCATTATCTGTGATATGAAACAATATGTTTACATTGGTGTTCAATAGTAATAATTGCATATAACCTGCTAGTATATCTCGTTTTTGATAAATTTACTACATGTATATCACTTAAATAAACTTGATATAGTACAATTTACCTGCTTTAATTAGTTCGGCTCATTAAATAATCGATTATGCATTTTGTTCTTTCTAATGCAATTTTTTTTAGATCGCATAATATGGCCGTGAGACAACATTTCTTACAAACAATTAATGTACACAAATTAAAACCTGCAAGATCTATTCAGACTAAATCCCCCCATCACTTGGTAAATTAGAAAATCTCAGGATGTAGATGATCGATGGATGAGAGTTATTGACAAATGTTAGATTGATAAATATAGATTTCAGTTCTGGTTATAAATATTTAGCATTATATCGCCGAAAGTCGGTCAAATAAGTCATGAATAGCGTGTCCTGAAAAAAGTCTGCGACGAGAAACAGAAGTTCTTTTATTTGGGACGTTTATTCCTTTTGAATAGAGATGGAAAAGTGTACATTGAACAAAATAAAATTCCTATGCTTTCTAGCTGTTGCGCAACTTTCTGAAAGATTTATTAATAATAAAAATAATAATACGTGACATTTATATAGCGTCCCATTCAGCTGGATAGCTGCTCTAAGGCGCTTTACAGTATTATTATCCCCAACTCAGACCTGTTCCAATCCAGCACACGCCTCAACTCCCAATGGGAGCATACAATGCATGCTGCCATTATAGGCGCAAAACATTACCCAACACACAGCTATCACGTCTTGTGAGGTTCCCATTTCTGGCTGAGTGAGCCAGACGCCACAGGACGGCATTGCTGTTCCGGAGTCTCGAACCCGCGACCCTTCGGTTTCGAGTCGTACACTCTAACTAACAACGCCACCAGTCATGTTTCAAACTAGGACCTCGCGGTATTTGTTTCCTTGTAAAGAACAACAAGTTCCCAATTGTACTAAGGAATAATAAAGAAATGTGTTACTAAGAAACGTAAAGAAAACAAAATATAACAATACGTTTTTGATATAAATTGATATTGTGCTGAATTGTCCGCGATTGTCAGCTTGTATTACTATAATCGATAAAACTAATAAATGTCCCATATTTAAACTACAGAAGTTCAATAACGCAAACACGAGATGGTTGATTTTGTTTTAGTAATAAAACTTTGCATCGTTTTTGAGAAATAAACCAGCCTCCTGCAGTATATCCGCTTGTCGTCTGGACATCTATTAAAAGTAAACAAAGTTATCGTTAATAACTTCAATTTCGTATAATTATGGAGAATAGAATAAATCAGCATAGCATAAAGGTATTGGGTTCCCATTCAGAGTAAACGTATAATCTTGTGTGTATATATATATATATATATATATATATATAGCAATTAGGACCCATGCAGCTGTATTTAAATAAATGCGCCATTGCAGCAACATACTCCAAATTCGTATATGTCAATGTATATCTCGATGCAAAATAACATGGAACATTCTAGAAACGTCTAACGAAGTTTAGTGTGGAAAACTTTAGATGCTGAACTCGAGGCACATTCGAATCGAACGCCGAGGTCGCAAGAGACCAAAGTGCGGCAAAACTTGTCGAACACGACTCGGCTCGCTCAGAAGTGACGTGTCCCCGCAACACCATTAAATAAACGGCCCCGGATGTAGATTAAACAAACAGGCCACAACATCTGCAGTAAATAAACGCCCAACTCCCAACAACAAAGTCCTGGCAATAATCAGCTTGCATTGGACTTCTTTTACTCTTACTAAATGTAACAAAAAGTGGATGTTTTAACGCCGCTTTTGTGTACAAGGTAGGCCAAATGGGCCCAGCGACCTCCAAAGGTAATGAAGCGAAGTCAAAGAGGAAACAACCTTCAGATATGCCCACGCCGAGATCCGAACTGATGTGGTAGCGATTTGTGGTCTAACGCGCTACCAGTTAGACCACGGAGGCGCCCCTTCCGGAATAAATTCCTGACGCTGGTAAGCCGTTGAATATAACGGGCTCGAACTAAATAACTATTCCGGATATGCTTTGAACGCGGACAAACTTGGTTATTGAAAATAACGAAAAACAAATGACCATTGGTACGAAACAATAACACTTTATTAACTTTTACACACAAAAATCTATGAATTATTATATATCTCTCTGTGTCTGAGCCATTTTCTTTGTATCTTCTTCCATATCACGAGTGATCTAAAACTAACGAAGATATTATTTAATTAGTTTCTACCCCCAATTAATTATCAAGCCAAGGAAGCTCGGATAATTAAGCGTAAATTTCAATTAAACGTATTCATAAATATTTAAAAAGTAAAAAAATATTGCGGACATGTATTGGCTGATAGAGCAGCTTACGTTTTTCTGCCATTGATGACGTCATTCACGGTAAAAGTAAATTCTGATGAGGAGAAAGCTGTGACGTCATTGATAATCTCGACCTCTTTGACCTGGTTCTCTGTAACCTTTCTCGTCGTCAAAGATTTGCTTTTGAAGTAATCGGCAATGGCTAATGATGAAATAAGACGTAAAATACTTGAATTACTTTGTCCTTAAATTAAAAGTGTCATATATATATATATATATATATATATATATATATATATAGCCCTTTAAACACACACACACACACACACACACACACACAACACGCACACACACACACACACATATATATATGTATATATATATATATATATATATATCACATAAAACTGATGACAATTTCCGACCAGATAAAATACACCCGAAAGCCTTACTTAAAACAATTAAAAATAACGTTAACGTCAATATTTTACCTGTTCGGCCATTAGCTGGAGCGCCACCTGGTGCCATCAATATAGCATCTGTTGTATAAAGTTGGGACAGTTCATTATACTTACCAGAGTTATATAACTCACAAAATAGCATCGCTTGTAATTTTACCTCCTTCTCCATCTCTGCCGAAGAAAATAATACAGTATATACAGCAAATACAGTACATACAGGGCATATAGTACACATAGCGAATACAGTAAATAAGTACATACAGTAAAACAGTGCATAGATTAATTAGAGTACATACAGTTATACAGTTTGTGGGTATTCATATTTTACATCTCATATCAGACTTTCTGTCATAACTTCCAGGTTTGACCTACACTTAATTAAAATAAAGCACTCACTCACTCACTCACTCACTCACTCACTCACTCACTCACTCACTCACTCACTCACTCACTCACTCACTCACTCACTCACTCACTCACTCACTCACTCACTCACTCACTCACTCACTCACTCACTCACTCACTCACTCACTCACTCACTCACTCACTCACTCACTCACTCACTCACTCACTCACTCACTCACTCACACTCACTCACTCTTATAACATGAATCAGCAACGCTGATAAACATACAACTGTGGGACTTTTTTAACACATGCAATAACGGAATTTGTAATCGTAGCAGCAACAGCAGCAACCGTAACAGCATTAGTAGTAGTAATAGTTGTAGTAGTAGTAGTAGTAGTAGTAGTCAGATCAGTAAGAGGATTAACAATAGCTGATGATTTAGTTTTGAGATTCTATGATTCAGTTTACGTCTCTGGTCTGTGGCTACCGAAGTACAATCTCAGCTCACAATATGGCTGACGAACTAGATCGAATGTCTCCGCTGTATCATGGAACTACACACTGACAACGTTGAAAAAGTATCATTACTGTAATCGGTGCTGTTAGTGAAGTTTCTATAGAAAGTCATAATAATGTTGTTAACTCGAATAGGATTCATGTATACTTTGAATATTTCTTCATATATTATTATTATTAGTAGTAGTAGTATTAGTAGTCTTCACTGTGATTGTAATAGTTATAGTATTAGTACTACTAGTAGTAATAGTAGTAGTGGTGCTGGTAGGGTGGTAGTATTTTTTAGCCAGTACAGCAGATTACTCCCTTTCAATTAGTAGATGACATAGACATAGTAATAATAATCGTATTAGTAGCAGCAACAACAACAGCAGCAGCTACAGCAAAATTAGTAGTAGTAGTAGTAGAAATAGTAGAGAGAGTAGAGTGATAGAATTTATACTAAAACTGCAATAAAACACAGAAGTAAACACAGCGGGACACATTTTAAACACAGTTAACAGCGAAAGATTATTCGGCTAACGAATATATAAACAAATTGTTGTAAGAAGGATTTATTTTTTAAACTCTCTGTAATCTTATCTGATAAGAGAACTGATAAAGTCTGGCTCTGTACAAACAACAACATGAAATACAACAAAAACAACAAAACACCGTCAACGATTACATTAGCAAAGAAATACACACACATCCTTAATAATAATAATAATAATAATAATATTACGTGATATTTTTATAGCGTCCTATCCAGCTATAGATAGCTGCTCTAGGGCGCTTTACAGTATTAGTATCCCTGACTCAGACTTGTTCCAATCCAGCACACATCTCAACTCCCAAGGAAGCATACAACGCATGCTGCCATTAAAGGCGCAAAGCGTTACTCAAACACATAGCCATCACGTCCTTCATCACAACCAGACACCAGTTACATAACACAAATATGATATATAACATTCAGGTGGTGGTGTCCTCGTGAAGAAATAAAATCTATAATTGATACATTTTAATTAACCCAGAAAATATCCCACAAATTGTGTATATTCGTCTTAAAGGCTATGGCGTGGGCATATCTGAAGGGTGTTTCATCTTTGACTTCGGTTCATTACCTTTAGAGATCGTTCGCCCATTTAGCCTACCTTGTGCACAAAAGTGGCCGTAAAACATCAATTATCATCATCATCATCTTAAGGCTATGATACCCGCCTCCTACAAAATAACCAGGGTTAGAACTGGCACTATGACATCTATTTCGTGACGTTTCAGATTCCCTCTTTGTTCTAAAATTATGGTACTTACATCTTGTTGGGTACTCTATTTCTGTGTACTCCTTTTGCATGCTAAAGCTGTGATACTCTACATCTATGGGTGCTTTTTATTTATATATAAGCCATGCTACTCGGTGCTGTCATGTACTTCCTATACTAATCTTCGTTTGTGTGCTCTATGTGTGTGTTCTAACACTGCACTACTAACCTTCCGTTGTGTACTCAATACGTGTACTAAAATCAGAAAACTAACTTACCAATTGTGTACTCAATATGTGTACTAACATCAGAAAACGAACCTTCAGTTGTGTACTCCTTATATGTACTAACATTAGAAAACTGACCTTCCGTTGCGTACTTAATGTACCCACTAACAACAAAATACTCGGTTTCCTTTGTCTGCTAGATGTGTGTAATCGTACCACGATACTAACCCTGCGTTGTGTACTCTCTATGGGTACTCAAACCCATCACCAACAAGGCAGCCGTCAGACCCAACACCATTACAAGAGACACAACCAAGACAATGTTCTTGCCACTCTCCCGATTACAAACACACACGCAACCTTCCGGTCTGGATCCGCGGGATGTCTGACTTTGACGACTTGTTCTGGATCTTCTCGATCCGTTATGCGTGTAGTAGAGAGTCTCCATCGTTGAGCTGATGCTGTATAAACAACGACAAATATTACATAGTCAAAGAACAGCATACGGTATGCCACTGAAATAGTTGTCACTGTCCTGGATCTATCACACACACACATATACACACACACACACACACACAAACAAAGGTCCAATTGCAACCACGATCCGGAAACACAGACTACAAGTGATATCGCGACGGTTTCTGGTCAAAGGTCGTATTTGAATAGCAATTCTTGTACTATAATGTTTTCCTCGTTTAAGATATTAATCAGCGGGGTTATGAATAATGTTTATTTAAATAATATTATATATATATATATATATATATATATATATATATATACACAATATTTTGGTGTCTCGTTTTATTTAATGTAATAAATACCATTTGCACATAATAAATACTTTCATTGACAGACTCTGCCGCTTCTAGAATCTGGGCTTAAATTCTGGCCTTGCTACCACTGAAGGCTGTTTCATCTTTAAAGATACACACATTTCAATTGTTTACTCAATACCATATTAATTAATAGAGCGTTCATTACACAATATAAGTTTAACTAATATGAAAAGGCTTTTAACATGTTTGTACTTTGTTATGGCCGTCTATAATCCAATACCATTGTCAATTGACATATCACTGGTACGTGGTACGTAGGTGCTATTTATGAAAGCACAATCCACGTAGTAATCCATCAACCGTCCTACAAAATCAACTCTATAGCTAAGGTAAACAAAGGACATATCAAGGGCTAGTAGCCGTTTTATGGACATGAGCCGAGCAGCTGCCGCTTTCGAGGCCGCCGCTTTTACCACTGAGCCGATATAACAACATTCAAACTGTCTATAATGAAATGTTAATGTCTTTATATTGATTGAGTTATAGAAAACTGACTAACATCAAAAGTTTCGTATCCGAGATTTGTGACAAATCTATATAGATCGCAATTGTTTTGGTCAAAGAGAGAGAGAGAGGATTTGTGTACGCATCTCTCTCTTTCTCTGTGTGTGTGTGTGTGTGTTTGAGGGGGGGGGGGATTGTGAGCTAACGCCTATTATTGAGATATTTATCACCATCGAGTCTCAGTGATAACTGTTAAGAATGTTATCAGATAACAGCTTTATGATATTCTTATCCGATTGTAAACAGCTGCTCAGACAGTTGGTTAACCGATATTTTCGTCAGTAGAACATTGCACTGGGCGACTCACTCACTCACTCACTCACTCACTCACTCACTCACTCACTCACTCACTCACTCACTCACTCACTCACTCACTCACTCACTCACTCACTCACTCACTCACTCCTCACTCACTCACTCACTCACTCACTCACTCACTCACTCACTCACTCACTCACTCACTCACTCACTCACTCACTCACTCACTCACTCACTCACTCACTCACTCACTCACTCACTCACTCACTCACTCACTCACTCACTCACTCACTCACTCACTCACTCACTCACTCACTCACTCACTCACTCACTCACTCACTCACTCACTCACTCACTCACTCACTCACTCACTCACTCACTCACTCACTCACTCACTCACTCACTCACTCACTCACTCACTCACTCACTCACTCACTCACTCACTCACTCACTCCTCACTCCTCACTCACTCACTCACTCACTCACTCACTCACTCACTCACTCACTCACTCACTCACTCACTCACTCACTCACTCTTATTAAATATGCTTATTATTATTATTATTATTAACATCAAATCCATACTAATTTTTGTTTCATCAAGCTGATTAACGTAAATTTCGTTCTTTTGGTGGTCACACACTTCTGACGCGTAGTGTATTCAGAGCATGCTAATTGTTAGGCAGTTATGGTAACTTGCTGGTGATCAGCAGTGTATTCCGACTGAATCAGTATTTCGGGACATTTTCTGACTAGGTAACAGCTAGCGCATCTGATGAACCTTATTTTAGCCGATGAAAAGCGTTTCTCTTTTGATTATTATAATAACAATATTATGCGACAGTTGATATAGTATTTTATCCACAAACAGAATTCTACTATGAAGCAATTAACGTAGTAAAAAGTAATCAATAAATAAATAACATGTAAAAGATATTAACACACGAAGAATTATATGAAGATTATTGTCGGCTTCTCATCCCCGGGAAAGTCATAAAATGGAAACATTCTCAAATTCCAAATGCCCTACATACACTGACACATACACTGACACATACACTGACAGATACACTGACACATACACTGACACATTCAGACTAGCGACCTCGTTTAGGGTTCAATTACTACCTAAAACAAAATATTTACCATTCAGTAATCAATTTAAATAGTCATCAAGTTTGTACGTAGACGCGACTTACTATCAGGAAGATCTAAAATGGCCGCCATGTTGTGGAATATTCAAGGAAAATTTAAATTATTTGCTGAATTAATTTAACCAAAGAGTTCTTTATCAAGTCGCTCTGTCTGATCACTTTTCACACGCTATCTTCACACGCCAGGAACTTAATAAATTCTTGAAGTCATCAGGTTATTCATTTTAAGTTGGTGATGAGCTAGGAAAGTCGACATCTCCAATATGTTAATGAGTATTTTGGCCAAACTAATGTTTACATTGTACATTTGATATAATTAACATCTAAGCCTCTCGATCTTTACGTTTCGTTTATTTGGTGAATCAGAAATTCCCCCTGAATAGGGAACATCATTACACCAAGAAGGGCCACTGATGGTTGACTGATGACAAAGGTAGAGAAATCACTTCAATTTTACAGATAGACCAATTTTAGAGGAAAGTGCACCATCTATAAGAATCTGTCAAACTGTTTGATATTATATAGAATTGCTGGCTTTGTGGAGAATATCACAATCAGTATGGATACAAAATGAAAAGAGAAAATAGTGAGCGGTACTGGGAACACAAAATACGAGGTCATATCTGATCTGACGCTGTAGAGATTCGTGTACAGGAACTGGTCAGTTTCACCTACATAAAGGTCTGGTTAACTCTATACGTGCTTCTGCAGGGAGGAGATGACTAAAAAGGCATCTCCTCCCTGAAGACGTCAAACTCTCAGATCATCACCTAGTAGCATTGATTAACAGAAAATCAACATTTCTACCAGACGTCATCATCCCACCTCTCCTGAACAACCTCTATAGACATCAACAACAACAATGACGTCACAATGGCATAACCTAAATCTACCCCAGCTGGCTGTACCCATCAGGACGCATGCAGGGGTTTCTATCCCAAATTACAACAACAACAACAACAACATGTTTCGGCGGCGGCTATTTGAATCGAGTCTCCCCTCCTCACAGATTCAGCATTGCACATTATAATCAGTCACAGTCCGTGGAATTATGATGAACTATACCAGAAACGAGAAGTGATCCAGAATCTGTTTTATCACCCAGAAGCTTACTAACAGAGCCGTACGTAGCATCGCTTCATAAAAAAATATCGTACTCCAGCAATTACGATAATCTTCAAACTTTCCATTATGCAAGGTTCAAGTGATATTTTGGAGACAGCCATCCCGTAACCATTCTGACACGATTTCCCGCCATCCCGTAACCATTCTGACACGATTTCCCGCCATCCCGTAACCATTCTGACACGATTTCCCGCCATCCCGTAACCATTCTGACACGATTTCCCGCCATCCCGTAACCATTCTGACACGATTTTCCGCCATTGATTGTTTACCAATGAACAGTCCTGATATGGTGACAATATATGAGGAATCTCAGAGATCATTGTTCAAAAACCTACTCGGCTCACAAATGATAAGATAGTGCTCATAAAATATGACGGATGTGTTCGTTCTTTTGATTCATGCCTGTAAATAAAAATGCTATCTTTTATGACGACGGCACGACATGTTCCACGATAGATGGGAAAGTTATTGATACCGATGTAGCTCCCATGTACACACGTCACCAGGACACGCGACGAAACTGTTTAATCGTTTTTTTAATGGCGGAGTAACATGTATCTGAAGTGCTGCTGAAATCCATACAGCACAGATCACACACATTGTATAAATTTGTCCGTTGATGTGGCCTTATTGAAATGACGCCAACCATCGGTATAGTGGTCTTTTTGTATGGTTTTTGATAACATATTCTAAGCTGTATGAAATATGAATGGGTTTGTTTGTTAAACTTCGGCACTGGTAACAACAATTGTAACATAAGGCAGAGGGCTGAGACCTAAGGAAAAAAAGAATTCACACAAACATAACGTGTGAGTTGAGATAGAACCCATAACCTAAAGTTTGGAGCACAGCGCTCTAATCACTGCGCTGTCTTCGCGTCCACAAACATTATTGGATCGATATAGTCCCATTCATGATCGTTTTTGATATGGAAATACTACGAGTAATAGATTCACCGAAGCATGACAAATATTGTCGCAGTAGAGATGCACTGTCTCGTCTTTGACGCCGAAGGAGAAGCAATCAAGAACAATATTGAGCGAGTTGATGTCAAGGGGGCAATTCGATTATATTATAGTTACCCGGTCATTTGATAGAATGTTTATGGCGAGACGAAAGACAATCACCGTAGCACTCATTTGAATAGGTGTATTAAATGGAATGGTTTTGGTTCCCGATTGACTGCTGGGCGCCTCCGTGGTCTAGCGGTAGCGTGCTGGACCACATATCACTACCACCCGTGTTCGAATCCGGGCGTGGGCATATCTGAAGGATGTTTCGTCTTTCACTTCGTCTCATTACCTTTGGAGATCGCTCGGCCCATTTAGCCTTCCTGGGGCACAAAAGTAGCCGTAAAACATCAATCATCATCATCATCTTCCCGATTGACTGCCGATAATATTTTCCTGCAAAGGCTATAGACGGAATTCAGGTGTACGGCTTGTATGATACTTTAGGTATGTCAAGGAGATTGAGTGTATCTTAACGAGACATCTTATGTGTGAGTGTGTCAGCTGGTCAATTGTTTACGTATTTAGCAATCTTGCATACAGCTTAAGACCAACACAGATAACGGTTTTCACCGTGACCTCGTGTAACACCCATTTTAATTAACATATTACACAAAAGCCGATAATATCACTTTTAGTTTGAAACACTGGTGGGTTATCTATCATATGCCGAGATATTCAAAAACATATTGAGATAACATTACCTGGCAATATGTTGCTCTTCATTATTTCGCTACAGGTTAAAAATACTTGGATGAAACATCCATATAGAGACCAAGTCAAGCAAAGCTTTGAACCCCGGTTCCAGAGGCTTGTGGCTTACTACACTTCCAGTTCGGCTACAGAAACTTCAGGATTAGTCACTTAAGTAATTAAGTGAATAGGTTTTGTTATGTTTTAAGATACAGCCTAAAACTATTGAGAGAGAGAGAGAGAGAGAGATAACACGAGAGAGAGAGAGAGAGAACACGAGAGAGAGAGAGAGAGAGAGAGGAGAGAGAGAGAGAGAGAGAGAACACGAGGGAGAGAGAACACGAGAGAGAGAGAACACGAGGGAGAGAGAACACGAGAGAGAGAGAGAGAGAGAGAGAGAGAGAGAGAGAGAGAGAGAGAGAGAACACGAGGAGAGAGAGAGACACGAGAGAGAGAGAGAGAGAGAAGAGAGGAGAGAGAACATGAGGTAGAGAGAGAGAGAGAGTGAGAGAGAGAACACGAGGGAGAGAGAGAACACGAGGGAGAGAGAGAGAGAACACGAGGGAGAGAGAGAGAGAACACGAGGGAGAGAGAGAGAGAAAACACGAGAGAGAGAGAGAGAGAGAGAGAGAGAGAGAAGAGAGAGAGAGAGAGAAAACACGAGAGAGAGAGAGAGAGAGAACACGAGGGAGAGAGAGAGAAAAAACGAGAGAAAGAGAGAGAGAGAACACGAGGGAGAGAGAGAAAAAACGAGAGAAGAGAGAGAGAGAGAACAGTGTTTTTGTTTATTCTATTCAGTATCGTGGAGTATATCATGAAATAAAAAACTTCTATTTCAATATTCATTGTATCATATTAGTTTAGATATATAGATATTGATTATTAATATCTTTATAAATACACACATATCGACCGTCATCCATACCCTAACTGGTAGCGTGGTTGGTCACAGATCTATAACAGTTGGGTTAAAACCCCGGCCGTGGCTATATCAGAAGGGTGTTTCATCTTTCACTTCGCCTCATTACCTTTGGAGGTCGCTCGGCCCATTTAGCCTATATTGTGCCCAAAAGTGGCCGTAAAACATCAATATTTACATTTGCCGTCATCATTGTACTTAGCCGATTCTTTGTTAAAGGTTTGTTAATCAGTTATGTTCAGTCGACTACTATACACTGATCGTATTAAATATTAATGTCAACAAAATATCTCCTCGACATAGAGCTGCTCCGTGGGCGCAGACAACTTTCGAATTATTTGAAATGGAGATATTGGTTAGGCTTTCCGGTTAGACGTTCGCCGTCTAAGCCTTTCCGTCACCGGATCCATTCGCCCGAGAACACCGAATTTCCCGAGCCCATTCGCCCATTTTCATTGATGGCTATAGGCATACGTAATACTCACAATCGCTGTAACGTACGTGCTTTGCATCGAAATAACGTCAGAGGCATTTGACAAGCAGTTTCTTGCGCATATGATATCGTAGGAATTATCGTTAATTAACTACGACACCACCAAACAAAACTCTGCTGCCCAAACAGTCCTGTGTGAAGTACTCAATTGTTGCAGCTAGTGCCATGATGACAACACGAAAACCTCCTTGACCTTGTTAATTGATGAAAACAGTAAATACATCATCATCATCAACTCGGAGAACATTCGCAATCCATTAAACAACAAACTAAAGATATCCGTATTTTATATTCTTAATAAATTATCTATATAATGTGGAAAAATGTTAACCTTATAAAGGATGTCATCAAATGACAGTCTTCTAACAAATAATTTCGCTGTCCAGCGAAACGATATATATACGTTCAGCTGTTCTGCTGGGCGCACCCATGGCCTAACTGGTAGCGCGGTTAGCCACAGATCTATAGCAACTGGGTTCAACTCTGGCCGGGCTATGTGTTTTTCAGGGTGTTTCATTTTCCCCTTCGTCTCATTACCTTTGGAGGTCGCTCGGCCCATTTAACCCACCTTGTGGACAAAAGTGGTTGTAAAACAGCAACACTTTCTGTTGTTCTGCTGTGTAGATTTTTTCCGTTTACATTCTGTTATTATTTGGCGGCTTCATGAACTTGAAAGTTATGCTATACTTTGAGTTACCGTTTGTTATCGGAGTATATGGAGCCTACATCGTGAACGGCATGAACTGCACAAAGTTGAGGAAATATGTGGGATGATAGGCTACTGTTAACTCGAGAGTGGCCACTTGATTGATGCTGGCACCTGTTCACCGAATGGCGAAACACTCGATCCGAATAGGGTGCCGTTAATTAGTGATAAAAATTAGTGGTCAGTTATTTATCAATACAAAAAACAAATTTCAATTTCCATATGCGCTATCTGATGATTTAAAGGTGACGAGGCTCCTGATGTTAACTAAAATATGTACATAAACTAGCTAACCCTGCCAGAAAATGCCAGCAATGAAATTGGACTAAATATATAGGTATAGACCAATCACAAGACAGACTCAATCAATTAAGACACACATACGTCATGTGATGAGCCAAGATAGGGAAACAATTTGAAGATAGTTTTAGTGGGAGTATTAATATGGTGGTGAGTAATAATTAAGCGATTGAGTAATGCCAGATATAATGGCATATTGATCACCACATGGCCTCTTTTTGTCGCCGCCCAAGACATCCAGAGTGATAAACTGGGCCAGTTCACGACCTCGACCATTGGTAGGAATTTTGTTCCGACAAAAATATTGCCAGGAAGGTGATGTTTAGAATACGGTTCTGGTGATGGAGCTAATGAGTATCAAGTATAACACTGGACTTTGTCAGCAAGGGTCAAGGGTTTATGGCGAAACTATATCAACGTAGGTGGTACTTATTTGATGTATTATGACCACTGCGGTAAAATGTTTTTGCTATGTCGTTCCTTTGGTGAAACACACACACACACACACCGCCTACGTGATTTAATTGGTAACGCGTTGGATCACAGATCACTTCCACTTGAGTTCGAATCTCACCGTGGGCATAACTGAAGGGTGTTTCATCTTTGACTTCGCTTCATTACCTTTAGAGGTCGCTCGGCCAATTTAGCCTACCGCGTGAACAAAAGTGGCCGTAAAACATCAATTATCATCAATCATAACGGGCGCGCGCGCGCACACACACACACACACACACACAGTGAGAGAAAGAGATTGAACAATCGCTATATGATGTATTTTATATTATATTTCAGGCTACCTAATTATGAACATTACGTCTAATACGACTAAATACCAAAAATTAAAACAATAACAAACCATAAAATTAAAGACACGCGTACGCTACAAATTTCTTGATCGATCCTCGTAAAATCTACCTCACTCTATAGCACCTCTCACAGCATTTCGATCACCCCGTACCTCAGACGGTACCTCGATCACTGTTAAACCGGACTACTGTTGTCTATTATATTCTTCTTAAACAATAACACATCCGTGATGGTTGTGGGGCAAATCTGAACGATCTGAAGCGACACGTACGCCATCAATTCATTTTGTCAAATCTAGAACAGAATCAAAGAGAATGCAAATAAACAAACAAACAAACAGGAAATACTACCAACAGTTGCCGTAAAATTTATGACGGGCCAACGACTGACGGATACGTTTTTGTACATCTGTACATCAATTGTACACCATATTATGTACAGACTATATAATGCGTCATTGTGTGCTCGATCACAAATGATAGAAACTCCGGCTATACTATTTACGTCTAGAAATGTGTAAAATATCACAGTCAGTTAGAAACGTCGCTAACATGCTGCAAGCGTTTGCTGAATGTCAACACCTGCTAGAGAACAGACTACCACCAACAGCTGTCTGTATACAGCTGTGCACAGCTGCTCGTATATAAATGGGGACACACGCACAAACACACACATATATATATATCACACACACACACACACACACACATTTGTTTAACTTGGGAGCACACCATTCACAACAATGCACACTTTAACAGGTGAACAGGTAATCTTGTGCGACTTGTTTAAGTTTCTCGTGTACATTAATATTCTGCACGGTCGTAAAGTTGATAGATATCCAGTTACCTTGTTTGCTACGTTATGTGCAGCTGTACAGCTGGTGATGAAAACAAACAGCTGGAATACAATTATGTACAGCTGATGAATATGGAATTGCGTGATATATATATATATATATATATATATATATGAATGATGTATGTATGTATGTATAAATGTATGGATGCTGGTCAACAAATACCATATAATATTTATGCATATAAACAGCATGGCTTATGGCATATAACATACATATCATAATAATAGTACATCATTCAGGATTCAAAATTTGTATATAGTGTATCATATAAATAAATTATATAATTTACGATGTGTATCATATAATTAATTATACAGCATACCATACAGTCATAAAACAACAAATATATGTTATAAAGTGTATTTATACAGCATACCATAATGTATGGCTGCATGGTTCTACAACATGTCACTGGGTGGCATACATGTGTGCAGCCAACTTGTACAGCTGTAGGAGGTATACAGTCATCTGTTTATACAGCCGTACACAGTAAAGCTAGTTATACAACATGACACGGACACACATTACCGGTGCGCGGTTAAACAATGCCGAGTACCTCACTGAGCCACATAGTTGTACAGTGTACTGTATAAAGCTATGTACAGCTCGATTCGTAAATACCAAACGGATAATACGCGAATTGATTTTATGGTAATCACTAAATACCATACTACACGTGGAAATGTAATCCCTGATTAAGTAGGACAGTTGTCGGCTAATTGATGGCTCTAACAATCTTCTAAACATACCACGAAGAAAACGAAACATTATGAGAGCTACTGTCATAGGTCCCAGCGAAAATGCTCAAATAAAAGTAGGAAAAGTAGGATCGTCGAACTCCAAAAGTAGGAGAAAGTAGGACAAAATGTGGACAAAAGCTTGCATTACTTTAATAAAATATTACATATTTTCTTGTGCACAGCTACACCATCTGCTTTCATGATCAGGTCGCTTCTGAAAGTATGTGAACAGCCGGGCAACACGATCGCTCACACATAATTATTACATTTAGACATATTCATGCACAAACACACACACAAAATTATATTAAAGTTTCTCACCTATATACATGTACTCCTGTAGGAAATCTAACTCAGAAGTGGGAGGTTTCCAATAACAAAGCAGGAAAAGTGGGAGGTCTGGGACCTATGTACTGTGGATATCTAACAACAACAACCACCACAACAAGACTCATGATCACATCACAGGGACGATACTTTCATTGGTTTAGTTGTTTACATGAAAGAATAGCAGCTAACGGGCAAGGTATTCATAACAACACAAACAAACGTTCATTTGATCTTCAGGTAGGACGCCGATTTGTGCTCCATAGGAAAATATTGTAAAGTTGTTATTTCCTATTTATTTCAGCTGCTTCTGGACAGATGACAAAGCCCCAAAATTATAGGCAAATAACATCCCCCTCCCACAGAAATGAAAAACTTAGGTGATTGGAATATTTACTGATACTTGACAGTGAAACAATCAATACATAAATCAATCAACCAACCAATCCATCAGGAATGAATCCGAACTTATAATTGCAGTAAAAAGGACATTATGGCGAAACACTGAAATACCTGTGGTAGGTATATCTGAAAATTTCATGAACACAAGTTGCATATTTTATTTTACTACCTGATCAATAACCATCGCTTAGGATTGTATATACAGCATCATGAATTAGTAAATCGGCAATTACTGAGCTAACCACCCGATACAGAGTGAAAGCTAGTTGTGTTGAAGTGAATTGTGTTTTAAATCGTCTTCATCTCTGACGCAATACGTTCTTACTGTAGTTTATTTAGAAATGCTTGTACACCGTGTGGCGGGTAACCTTTAACTGAAGGAGGGAAACATGCCGTACGCCAACAAGCATTCGCAAAGCCTAATCTGATCAATGACTGCTTAGTTTCATAAAGAAAGATGGAACTGAAAACGAGCCAAATTTCATTTCGAAATAAACTAAGGAATAGAACACAAATACGACCGTGTAATTTATTTCTTGTGCTGATTTTGTTTTATGAGACAACGATTGCTATACTCTGATTTGATGAAAAAACACACGCACACACATTATTAAGAAAAAAAAGGTAACTAGTCATCACCTGAAGGTATAAAATACTATCGTTTTACTACAATACACATACTATTTTGTTAATTTCTGACAAATGCATAGATCATCTACAAAAGGTAATCATAGAATGTAAGACTAGAAACCTGAACACAGTAAAGCTGAATGAGTAAACTAAATTGTTGCTTCTCTTCTGACTGAACGTGACCTATTATCAGCAGGAAATAAAACAGAACACCAACAATAACAACAGTTACAACAATAGCAGCAGCAACAACAACAACAACAATGACAACATTTGATTAATGGGCTAAGTATTTTTATAATGCTTATCACATGCATGGGGTCGTGACATTTAACGAAAGGCTGCTCCATATATATATATATATATATACATATACATATATGTGTATATTGGTGTACCAAGGGGAAGCTACACAGAATTATCAATTGGTCCTATACAAAAAATGGTGAAGGCCTTTACAAAACTCCATCTGGATCTTGCGGGGGTTGATCATGCAGAGGGTGCAAACAATCCGGAACAACGACGACACATCGGTAAATGATCCAGAATTCGTTCAGTTTGGGATGCCGTCACACGTGAACACGAATATGGAGCCGACGACTTCTGGACCCCTGAGATTCAGCAGTCTTCACCATTGACCTACAGGTGAACTCTAATAATCTTTAACCTAATTATTATCAACAGTAAGATTCCGAATAGGTCTCTTCCGACATAGCTGATGTTTTTGAGCTCTTCGTCGTTGACGACGTCTGCAGTGCCGAGTCTGAGTTATTATCAGTCACTATGTTGGCTATTTCGTTGCCACATTTCTCATGCCTGTTCCTCTCCAGTGAGTTTGGATTATGGTTCTGCCTAGACGATACAATCAGTCCCTTCTCCTGAAAGACTGGGGCTATGTATGTGTTTGGCAAACGTGACAACAAATCCGGTTCAGACTCGTGCGACGATGTTGTCGTTGAAGAGTTGAGGGCAAAGTTCACTGTAGGCTTGTTGGATATCTGGCTTTGTGTGGGAGTATTATTTTGACTGTTCTTTGACAAACAAATGGGACTTGGCTGTTTGATGGCTGCTGCTGTATCCACCTTCTGCTGTGACTTCAACTGTATACGCTGGTTTAAATCACGTATCTTTTCTTCTTTCTGTTGACAAAAACAATTATTTCAGTAACACGAAGATAAGTCAACACTGGCATCGTAGGAAATTGGACAGAATGATATAAACTTTTAAAATGTTATTTCTTATTTGTCAATGTCAAAAAGTTTACTGACAATGGATTACTAATACACAGCAGATGCAAATTAAAATCTCATTTCTTAATTTATATAAAATTACAGTTTATAGGTTTTTTTTATAAACCAATTGCCATAAAGTATGGGACCAAATGTGGGTTCAGTTTGAAAATTAGTAAGTACATTGGAACTTTCTCTCTCTCTACACACACACACACACACACACATACACACACACACATGTTGCCTTTATCTAGGTTTTTGCCAGCTCGCCTCATTTTAGCTAATGAGGTATAATTTACAGACAGTATTATACTTTTTTATTTTGTAGGAATCTCCAACATTTGTAGATTGAGCATATTGCCTGTGACGTGCTCAAACTGCTTGTGTGTTTTATTTTTCTGCTCTAAGACCAGACAAACTATTTTTCTGTTGTTAATTCATCTCAACAGTACCTCTGCTATTTGCTCTTTTAGTTCTTCATTCTCACGCAGGAGGCGCTGATGTCGTTCCTCCTCCTCACGGCTGACAGTGGAATCTGTCAGTGCCGCACTCTCAGCGCCATCTTGTGGATTGCGCCTTAACTCCAGAATCTGGACAAAAACGTTGAATGTATAGATAAATGCTTGCTTATGAAACGTTTAGTAACATACTCGGGAGAACGTGGGTTAATGAGTGAACCATTTATGATAATAAGGTGCACCTTTATTGCACATTATTCAGGCAATGGGATAAAGTGGACCAATGCTAAATTATACAGTGTTGATGAAACAGAAAAGAGCTTTCTTAAATAAAAAATTTAATACAGACTTTTTACGAGTGAAAATCTAATGATGATAATTTCATTACTTTAACGGAAAATATTAGTGCTTCTTCAATAAAGAGTGCAAAACAGGACCTTATAAACATTACAGACTGCTACAGAAGATGGTATCACTGTACAGCAGCTTTGAATGGCTCCTGCTAGTATGGGCACTTTATTAAAGGTACTTTATTATTATTATTGTTTTAAACACAATTTAAGCATACTTTGGGTACAAAGATTAGCCCCATGGCTAGGAAGCCACTTAGTAAAATTGCAACCGCTACAAAGGCAAAGCTGGCATCTTGATGTGACGCTATGATCAACGTGACTGGAGCCGTTATGATGCATAAAACCTAAAAGACAAACATGACATTATTAATACAGGTCGTTATGATTTAAATCCAATTCCACAGTCCAACAAGGAATCATTTCGTCAGTTGGACTTATTGTCCAAGTTCGCTAACTTGAAACGGTTCGGGTTAAAAACGAAACCTACTTACCACAATGTTATAAATACTCATGCCAACAAACTTGGAGTCATTGATTTGTTTCACTTTGACGTTCCGCGTTTCGTAAGCCAACAATATGCCAAACAACAAAAGTATGCCCTTGTATCCAAATGTTACACCTAGAAACATAAAACACTACACATAGTAAGGTTCGTAATTTAATTTCAGATTCCATTAGTTATATAATTTCTGGCGATTACTGTACATTCATACGTTATACAAAGACTCTTGACACAAAAAGAGTCCGGATTAAGCAGGTCATTAGCAATCCGAAGTATACAAGTCAAAGGCGACAACAACAGGACGAGTTTAGTAACTGTTGAAATAGTGTTAAATTATCATCACCAAACAGATAAAGCCAATATGCTAACATTAGAAAGTGGGAACAAAATTGTAAATGTTATTACGACAGCCTGTAACAGCTACATTATGTGATATTACTCTCTTATGTGGCCAAGTTAGTTTCGATGTGGGACTAGATGTTCAGACATTGGTACTATAGTGGGGGGAGATTTTCTTCTAATCATGCAAGTATTTTAAAACTAATCCTGACAGGGAACCATAAATTATAAATGATTGTTGCTGTTATTATTGTTATTATTGTTATTAATATTAATATCAGCGATTTACTGGCAATATCACAAGTCAACTATTATAATACTATATAGGTACTATATACTCATTAGATAATCATATATACTCATTAGATAATCATATATACTCATTAGATAATCATATATAAAATAAACATCGTTTTCAAGCCAGGTCAGCTTGTGACAAGAAAGTCACTGTATGCTCCCTTGGGAGTTGAGATATGTGCTGGGAGGAAATAGGTCTGAGTCGGGGATAATAATACTGCAAAGCCCTTAGAGTCTAGCTGGATAGGGTGCTATATAAATGTCATGTATTATACATTACATTAATGTACACATTATATTTTGTGTTAACTGATTAACAACCATACATGACTTGACTGACCTAGCCAAATGTTCATGTGATCAGAGCTGCAGTGCTCCAGCTGAGGTTTGATCTCCACGTCTTCTTCGGCTGGCTTCGGCGTCTCGTGCGGAAAGCTCTCTAGATGTCGCTGGAGAGGATCCATAATCTGCCAAGCTAACAGCACGGTGACATCGATTACGAGGAATATGCTTAACACTAGCCACATCTCCCAGTCTCGCGATGCCTATGTTAGAAGATAAATATTGAAAGATAACGGTAAATTAGGAAGCTTAAAGACAACAAGAAAACGGTAGTAAATAAAAAAAATATTTGTCAACTGCTGATATAGCATTTAAAGGTAATTTACAAATAAGAATTGTTAACAGTGAGATAATAGTCATTAATAAAAATACTAATAATAATAAATATACAATTATTTCTTTTGTCTATGGCTCATGATGGAAATTGACATATCGGATTTCTCATCAAGTTTGAATAAATGTTTACTGTTTACACAAGTAAAGTTTACATTGGGCATGCAAACGCAAAGCGAGCTGAGGATATTTTTTTATTAATAAATTATTCTAATAACATCAGTCTGATAGTATCGGAAGTGAAAATAGTTTTAGCACACAAATGACCCAGTCAGTTAAAGCTCAATACAACTAATTAAGACAGAAATGAAACTTTCCAATACTGATTGATGATAATTGATTTTTACAGCCACTTTTGTGCACTGCACATGGTAGGTAGGCTAAATGGGCTGAGCAACCTCAAAAGGCAATGAAGCAAAGTCGAAGATGAAACAACCTTCAGATATGTCCACGCTGAGATTTGAACATGGGTGGTAGTAATCTGTGGTCCAACACACTACCGCTAGACCACGGAGGTGCCCCTCTAATAATGACTGAACTAAGTTTAGTGTTCGTGAAATATTAAAAGTTACCGTTTGTAGCTACATATGGGCACATTGCCGGCTAAATAAACCAACGAATCACCATTAGCAATGAGGCAAAATCAAAGATGAAACATCCCTCACACCTGGGCTGGCAGTCTAGATTGCCGTCAATTGAAGCACTAATATTTCAACATGGATGTCAGCTAGCTTCGATGATTCACATGATCAGTTAATGTTGAACAAATAAACACCCTGATTATATTAGGTAAATTGATCAATATACCTCTACATATTAAATATAACAACAACAACAACAACAACAACAAACCAGACACAAGTAAGTCACTGTATAGTGAGTACAGTGTGTCTTATTTATTACATTTATGGTGATTTTCTGCAGTAAGTGCACTGAAAATCTTTCGATATCATACAATCTTTACCATTCACCTTGTATTCATCATAATCCCAAATACTTCCAAATGGTCACAAATTATCTAGTGTGTAAAGTAGTAGATCTAGGCTGGAGAAGTGTATATTTAATTGAAGCTTAATTGCATATTAGAACAAACACAAGTTCAAGTGGTAAATTTCATCTGTTAATACGACGTTGATAAAACAATCACTACCGTGGCTCCACCTATACAATTATTTTGATTATTTGTATCTCAATTCAGTGCTGTTATTTGTGTTTTATTAATTATATATAGCAAAAATATTTCCATATATAAACTGCTATGTTTCCATACTGAATGCAGAACACAAAAAATAGTTCGCAAGCAAGATGCCGAAACAAATGTTTTTTCTGTGTTAGAGAAATATTTGGAGGTGATCACAAGAGTACAGCCAGGTGAATCACAAGCCAGAGTGTCCGGTAATAATATTCCAAATCTTCCCAGAAAGAAAGAAGACTGGGAACAGCCTATTTTATTTACGTCATGCTTGTATCATAACAAGGTCACAGAGTCTGATACAGTAATAAATGTCCATTTAATGACCATTATAATTGCTGCGTTCAGTTAGGCAACATGGTGGCACCATCATTGGCGGCATTGCCACAGTTCCTCATTATAAACAGATTAAAATGATTGTATTGTGTCATCTACAAGAAAATACTATGTACTGATTCGCTTTCCTAAATTATGTGATGTAGTTATTATCACGTTTTCAATTGGACAAAATATGTGAAATAATAGCCCAGAAAAAGCCAAATCATGTTACCCCCCCTCCCTCCGCAATTAATTCACACAGACTATTGCTATCCATGGTCAACATATAATGCGGTTCATGTCCATGGACCCAAACACCACGTCATAACAGAGCCAGACTGTGCTTTAATGTTTCCACCATACACAACAGACCTTGATCTCTTTTTTCCTTCTCGTTGTCAATCTGTAAATGGTCCAAACTTTCGAGAACATTGACCCATAAGCTAGTGTGAAGCCAACACACAACACCCACGCTCTAGTCTGAAATGATGAAATACATGCCATTATGTAGATAATATTTAATCTCCGGAATGGACATTTTAATTGTCATGTTTATAATTTTTACTGGTTTGGGGAAAGCCATAACAAGATATGGCGGTATTTTATATGGCAAGTTATGTGTAACAATTATGACATATTTTACAGATGGGAGCCGAAACGGATGATCAACTACTGTATGGCAATTTAATAATTTCTTTGGGCATACTAATGCCTGGAAAATATTATAAGCTGCCTTTGTTCAAGTAGAATTTGGTTTGGTTTGTTTTAATATTTTTCCATTTTGAGCAGCTATAGATCGACCACATTTAAAAACATTTGCAGATCAATCACTAGCGAGTAATGCCATTCTAGTAAGATCTCTATTAATATATTCTAAGAGAGGCAAAGAGCTAATGACTCAGTTAATATAATTGTAAAACATTATAAACATGTGTGTTTGTGTTTAATAATAATAGCTGAAATGGCAGTTTTTTAAAACTTGGCTGGCAACCTCAAATGAAGGAGACGCATACGGTCTGTAATTTATTGTTCAGTGGAGAAAACTTTGCCAGTTGCCTGGCTGGATGAAAAATTCCTCCTACTATAGTGCCTATGGCAGAGGCGCAAACATGTGACCTCCCGCCCAGAATGACCATAGCCATGAGGCCAAAGAGGCAGTTTATGTATGTTTGTGTATGTAGGGGGTAGTCAGCATTGACCAAGTTGCTATATACCCACACACACTCCTGTGGTTGGTCTTTCATGTTTGCAAAATTGAAATGCTCGACAAATGTTAAATTTGTATTTACTAATATATGAAGTACAACCTGTATGTATGCCCAAAACTGAAGTAGACCTTACCTGACAGATAGCAACAAAAGCTTCTTTACTCAGATAATGACCATCAAGACCTTGTAGAAACACACACGAGAAACAGACAATACAGCCAACTAACATCGTACTGTTAATACTGGGTTGTGATAATATCAGATATCTGTAAATGGAAAGAGGGTTCGTATATTGAGCGATCAAAGCCTTAGATCGAACACAAGTGTTAGCTCTTTTAGTGAAAACTGCATTATATATCAGTAACATTTGAATACTCATAGACAGCAGGTTATTTCAAAATGAACTGAAAATTAGATGATACTATTGCAGACATAAACAGATTATCACTCCTGTGTCTGTTTATGTAAAATGGTAGTTAGCCTTTTACTGGGGGGGGGGCACACACGTACACACACACACACACACACATCACTTATTAACTAAATCATAGTATCGCCACCTATTGTGAGATTACAGAATCTTACCTTCTATGTTGGTTTCTTGTGTTAAAGACCAGCAAGAATATCGCTCCAATAATACCGAGAGCTGCTAACAGACACATGGCTATAAACAGACCAGGGTTAACAGTACGTAACACAGACACAATGATTGTACGATCCTGGGGTACTTTGTTACCTGTATTCAAACAGAAGATGCATAGGGTTAGCAAAAACAGATTTTTACTTTGGGGTTGTTTAAAAAAAAAATCTGAACCAAAGGGTAAGACATCTGCACCCAATGGTGTAGTCTATTATACACCATGCTTTCGGAAAGATGCAATATAAAAATAATTTAATGACGTACAAACACAAACAAACAAAAAAATCCCCAAACCTAACTAGAAATGAGACTCCAGGATTGTGGTGTCAGAATCGAATTAGAAGTTAACAAAATAGAACAAAATGATAACTGTCCTGTAATGAGGCCAGTCTTGATATATGGCCAGTAATTACTGCTCTACTAAGGCTAACCTTAATACAGGAAGTCAATCATATAGAAAGTAACCTTCAAACTTTGAAATATAAAACTATTGCAAGTGGCTTATGAGTCAATGACATCAGTTAATATTTATTGTAATAATACTGACATTTTAATATCATAAATCATTTCTACCTTGCCAGCGTTCAATGTTGTTCCAGTTAAGTTTGTTGTTGTTATAGTTATATATGCCAAGCTTTACATAAGTGCCATCTGTAAATACAAGGAAACGAATAATCTTATTATAAACTAGATCACTTTAGTAATTAGCATTAATTATTAATTAATTAAATCACCATCATCATCATCATCATTGAAATACTATGTTGTTATCAACTAATATTATTATTAATATTATTATTATTATTGTAATCCTACATAGAGTTCAGTTTGAGGATGTTACCAAACATTCTTGCCTCGTGTAGACATTTATATCACTGACTGTAATATTTTTGTTTCCTTAACAATTAACTTACTCCACATTTGTTCAATCTGAGTCCAAGTAATTCTGTCACCTTCTGAATTAAAGGCAACTTGACCCTGAAATTTGTCAAAATATAAGTTCCACATTTTATACGGGATTATTAACATCATCCGTCCATCCATCCATCCTTCCATCGAATCACATTTAAACTATCACATACGCAGTGTTCAGATAGAAAGATGAATGGATAAATGGAAGGAGAGATGGACAAATAGATAGAAAGGCAGAGGGACTAATGGATGGATGGACCAGGAGGGGCAGAAGAAATTAAAAAAAGGTTAACAAAATAGAACAAAATGATAACTGTCCTGTAATGAGGCTAGTCTTGATATATGGCCAGTAATTAATGCTCTACTAAGGCTAACCTTAATACAGGAAGTCAATCATATAGAAAGTAACCTTCAAACTTTGAAATATAAAACTATTGCAAGTGGCTTATGAGTCAATGACATCAGTTAATATTTACTTGTAATAATACTGACATTTTAATATCATAAATCATTTCTACCTTGCCAGCGTTCAATGTTGTTCCAGTTAAGTTTGTTGTTGTTATAGTTATATATGCCAAGCTTTACATAAGTGCCATCTGTAAATACAAGGAAACGAATAATCTTATTATAAACTAGATCACTTTAGTAATTAGCATTAATTATTAATTAATTAAATCGCCATCATCATCAACAGCTTCTGCTTTATCATCATCATCATCATCATCATCATCATTGAAATACTATGTTGTTATCAACTAATATTATTATTAATATTATTATTATTATTATTGTAATCCTACATAGAGTTCAGTTTGAGGATGTTACCAAACATTCTTGCCTCGTGTAGACATTTATATCACTGACTGTAATATTTTTGTTTCCTTAACAATTAACTTACTCCACATTTGTTCAATCTGAGTCCAAGTAATTCTGTCACCTTCTGAATTAAAGGCAACTTGACCCTGAAATTTGTCAAAATATAAGTTCCACATTTTATACGGGATTATTAACATCATCCGTCCATCCATCCATCCTTCCATCGAATCACATTTAAACTATCACATACGCAGTGTTCAGATAGAAAGATGAATGGATAAATGGAAGGAGAGATGGACAAATAGATAGAAAGGCAGAGGGACTAATGGATGGATGGACAGACAGAGAGAGAGAGAGAAAGACACATATGGAAGAAAAGGATTTCTTTTTAAAAACCAGCACAACATTAAATCATTACCCAAATCAAACTCATCAACGTAATCTTATTATTCCTACTTACGGAGACACCTTCAAAATTTGTTGAGTTCATAGCTGAGTAGATTTCTCGTCTGATGTGAGTATTGGAATAGTGAAAATCTTCAAGGGACTGTCCTCGGCTGGTCAAACTGAGAAAAAAAACCCAGAAAATAAGTATATAATAATAAGTATATAATAATAATAATAATATTAATAAACGTAATAATAATAATAAAAATTTAAGAAAGGACCAAAATTAGCTATAGAGAGATAAATTATTCACAGATAACAAACATCTAATGATTGCTGATAATTGATAATCAATAAAAGGGAAAGCATTAGAAATTAAATATTAAAATCTATCTTAAGGGACCCTTACTAGGATTACACCAGATGGTCTTTAAAGGTAAGAATGATCTTGGTCGTGTACCATTATTAGTGGTAGTCACTGAAGACGCACAAACATGCACACACACACACACACACACACACACACACACATTGAGCCATACCGTGTCTGTGTTTTGTTTAAGGCCAGAGCCAATGCCCAGACAGCGTCGTAAGCGAGTGGCGCCTCAACGTATCCGGTCACCGAGAGAGGATTAGATCCTCCAATCTTCTTCTCAACCTCTTTCTGGAACTCTCTAGCCGTCTGCCGATAGTGAAATGAGGATAATACAATTATAGGCCATCTGTCAGACTGACAGTGGCGACACACACTCCATAACACTCTCAAACAGCCTCGTTATTACGACGGCCCGTTGGTTGCTCAGAAACTGGAATATTCCCTGCTAAAACCCATCAACTGGCTAGAAATGTATCAGATGCTGACCGAGTGATAAATGTTTGTGGCTGATGATGGATAAAGTGTAGAATGTACACATTTGATTGACGGCTAGTGACAGATGATGAATGATGTTTTACGGCCACTTTTGTGCACATGGTAGGCTAAATGGATTGAGCGAACTCCAAAGGTAATGAGGTGAAGTCAAAGATGAAGCACCCTTCAGATATGCCCACTCCGAAATTCGAATTCAGGTGGTAGTGATCTGTGGTCCAATGCACTACCAATTAGATCATGGAGGGGCCTGCTAGTGACAGTATATCCCCATAGAGTGTTAATGACGGTAACTAGATTATAAAATGTGGTCGGAGTGCAGATGGTCAGTGATGTCCTGAATACTATTTGCAAACATCAGAATTAGATTCAAGCCATGAAAGGAGCAATTATTAAAATGTGTACTGTTTTTTTGGTCTGTTTTGTGGGCTACTGGATCAGTGGATGGCTTGGTTTGTGCAGCTTTGGTCACAATGGTCACACCTGAGATATATGGTGTGACTAATCTGGTCACATGGGTGACTGTGGAGGGAAACATTCCGTGAACACCAATATGAGTCTAATTTGAACTGATAACCCAGAGGTTTACAGCATAGGGCTCTAATCACTGTACTAACGGAGTGCCCTGGCTAGATAACTGAGGACTTGATAAGCAAACCCTGAAGGTAATCAGAAGAAATGAAGCTTGAAACACCCTTCAAACATTAGCCGTATCAGGATTTTAATACCACTCTCACAGGTTTATGGCCAGCCATGCTATCAGCCTAGTCTTAAAGCCTTTGTTGATGTTTTTCCAATGCATATGTTTTTTTAGCTGAATACGCTGCTTCATCACAGGTTTGTGTTACATAATTTTTCCTGTGGGTTTTATTTAGTAAAATAATATGTTTAATTGTTATTTGTTTGTATTTTATCAGTCTTCTTTAAAACTTAAAAACATTTTAGCACACTATATGAACTTTTATACAAACTCTTTTATGAACGGATTTTATTAAATCTAAATAAAAACACCACTTAACAATCCCATTAAAACGTCTCGTTTAGTGTCTGAAATCCCAAGATTCCCAATTGTGAATCGCAGAGCACAAAAATACGTTTAATCATCCATGACAAGACGCAGTTTCTGCATCATGCCTTAGTTGGCCATACGTTTAGGTAATCGCGTCCAAAACCGTACCGAGATAGCGAAGTCAATACCTACCATACCAGATACGGTAGGCCTGTCCGTGTTCGGGTTTAACATCAGACCTTCTGTCGTCAGATGTCCCTGGAGAGCTTCCTTCAACATGTCAGCGGTACAGTTAATGCTCGGATCAGGCTGAGCCCACCAATTATCCGGATACCAGCCAATAATGAACCAGACATATTTAGGACCATAGAGCTTTTCCTTGTACACCTAAAATATTAATGATAATAGTACAACGGCCATCTTGACATAATGATCATCAGTTAGGGTTTAAAGATAAAGAAGACTAGTTAATATTGGGTAAATATTAGACATGATTGTGTTAGTTATCATTATTATTATGGTTTAATACATTGAAATGTATATATTATTTTAAAGAAGCCATTTTCATATTATATATATATATATATATATATATATGATTAATACCACAATGTATTTCATACAAATTTTATATTGCCAAGTGATGAGTGCTCCTTGATGCTAAACATACTAAGAGCTCACCTGACTTGAATAACTTTTTATTGGGTAATTATAAGTGACAACCTTAATAATAATAATAATAATAATAATAATAATAAGACTATGTGATATTTTTAAAGCACACTATCCAGCTAGATAACTGCTCTAAGATGATGATTGTTGATGTTTTACGGCCACTTTTGTGCACACGGAGGCGCCCCAGGTAGCTGCTCGAAGGTGCTTTACAGTATTATTATCCCTGACTCAGACCTGTTCCTATCCAGCACACATCTCAGCTCCCAAGGGAGCATACGATGCATGGTGCCATTTTATTATGGGTGCAAAGCGTTACTCAAACACATAGCCATCACGTCCTGTCCGGGATGAGTGAACTAGTCGCCAACATGTCAGCATACCAGCTCCCGAAGCCTCAAAACCCACGACCCTTCGGTTACAAGTCCTACGGCCTAACTAACTCTAACATTAACAGGTCTTCCGGTGATTTAGACGAAGAGTATGAATTTAAAGTTTGCACGGATATCCTGTCTTATCGGTTTGAGTCCCCCCCCCCTCACCACCACCACACGCGGTGAAATCGGATGAATCAACTTCGAGCTTGTCTTTATTAAAGAATTCGGCATGAATTACTGGCACACCACGATGAGTCAATGTCTTTTTGTACTTCGTAGTAATTCTTTAGTAGGCAACACCTCTTTAGATGATTCCGATAAGATTAAGTTTGTGTTTACAAGGATCACTTTCAGCTGGCTGCTGCCATACTTAGCCGAGTACTTAGGCACCGGAATATGACCGAATCTTCAGTGTTAGCACAAATGAAGCCGCGACGTTACACACAGAAAACGGGGTAAAATTACACCCTCTGATTTTAGATCCATACGTGACTACATCAAAACAGATACAGGTCAATGACGACGTCATACAACTCCACCCGGCCTTCTACAGCTCCGGATAGCTGCCAAAGGCCTGAATTTCTATATTCACACAATTAATTAAAATACCAATCGGTGGTTTTGTTAGAAGCCCCGAGACCCGGGTCATTTGACCCACCTACTCTCAAGTAGAGATCTGGCTACTTTAGTTTGCAATGCCAATAAGATGCCGCTTTGTCTCATTGTATGCCCCTGAGGCCTACCAATATCTGACCCTGGTATTTAAGTTCCCCTCCCCCCGCCCACATATTGTAATATCATTTATGTTTAATAGTATGACGGCTGTGATAAACTGAGAACATCAAATTGCTAGAATTAATCTTATCTACAGTTTTAATAAGCAAGCAATTGTATATTTGAGAGTACAATGAAAAAAACCTTCAAATAATCGATTTATCTGAAATTCTGTCAGACATCAAAACTGGGATGTCTAACTCTCAGCAACTGAAGTTGATATTTCATATCAGCAAGATTTTAACATTTACGTCTATCATCTCACACTGTACACTGTTGATATGATCCTATCAGGATTAAACATCTTAAACTAATCTTAGTCTGAACATTCATAATCTAAACATTCCACTCAAAACCTGAATCAATCAGAAACAACAGACTCAGCTAACTCAATTATGAGACTCAGCAATAAACTCAACTAGTGCCAACCTGAACCAGCAATGAAAACCAATTGACAACTGAACTCAACTGATGCTGGTCTGAACTGATGTCATCCGAATCAGCACGGAAATCAACAATTGCTAATCTAGACTGATCTCAGTAAAATCACTTCTAAATCATCTTGCACCTCCCCCTCCCCTCAGTCCCAAAAGGTTAAGTACTACACTGATCTAATAATCAAAACATACTTGAAGTGAAATCGGCCAACCGCATGTCTGAGCTCACCGTGTTGTTTCCTTGCTGAACTCACTCTGAGCTCTACACAATAACCTTATTAATTGAGTCACATGATGAACTTTTTATGATTCTTATGACATCTGATTGACCTTTCTTCTGACCAAATCATGCCTTCATACATTTCATTTTTTTCATTCCCCTTACTCATAAAATGACCCCATCATGACCTTTTCACAGTAACCTCTTCATAACCTGATCTTACTGATAATTCTTAAACTGGTATGAACTTTCCATCTTGAAGGAAGTCAACTATGACCTATAACATTATAGCATAATCTACGTTGTTATGCACACAAGATAAATAAAACATCGAACAAAATAAAATGAAACAGTTGATTAAATGTCTAAAGTTAAATAAAGTACAATGCCTGAATTAGGATACCTGGTAACTCTCCACACAACTTCATTAATGACCAGTACTCTTAATAAAAGATTTGTTTCATTTGCATTGCACAAGCTTGGACAATATTTGAAGAACGTGGCAACAAATGGTAATTACTTGTTGGTAATTTAAGGGATGAAACCATGGAGATGTCATATATAAGGTACAGCGATGATCTATTATTTATATGCGAGAAATGTCGGAGACGTACCTCGCAGAAGACGCGCCGCGCCATGTCCTCGTAAAACAGGCCAACAATGATACGAGCATCTTGACGCTGAAAATAGATGTGTATATATATATATATATATATATATATATATATATATATATATATATATGAATTCGTTGATACACAGAGGATATACTGTGTCTTCTGGCATTGGCTCAGTCTGGTATACTGCTGTCATACAGTATATAAAATGAGACATAATATACACCATTGATTGTTAGTATCGCTGTGTATAGGAGGATACTATATCAGCCATTTGACATGTAGATCATTACTGAAAAAAGACAACAAGGTGGAGTCTCAAGACAAAAAATGAATCAGAACCCAAATTATGAACATAACTGATTTGATTTAAAAAATGGATATTTAAAAATTGATTCGTTTCATTTAAAAATATTCACGTCATATTATGAATCACGAGGTGTACTTAAAGTGCTCATTTATTTAAGCAGCATACATTAAAATCATGAATTAACATCATACCCGCACACACACATGCACGTACACACACACACACACGCACAGTACCTTTAGATTACGGACAGCATTTGTTGGATCAGTCAAAAAGCTCGTTCTCACAGCGATCTCGATCTCAGCTTTCTTCACTCTCTGTTCGAGATCTTCTATCGTCTGTAAAGATAACTCAATCAGTCAATTGACACGGCGGCGGCTTCCTTTTGCCAATAAATCATGTATCATTCATGAACTTTAACAAACCGCGTTAGTCTTTAATAAAATGTCAACGTTCTAAGCTTCTTTGCTAAATTGAACACAAGATAAAAAACTGTCAGATAAATAAAAGGCAAACTATTCTGACACTGGGCATCAATATCAGCATAAAGCACGCACGCACACACGCACGCACACACACGCACGCACGCACACACACACACACACACACACACACATCAGTAGCCACAGATGAGCAGAACCTAGAGCCTTTAGAAGTTCTCCAAAAGCTCCTAACCATCTCTGTTGTCATAACAACTTCTGTAGCTCACTCACTTAGAGCATCCTACTTCTGGCTCATGGTCACTGCCTGTTATAGGTAAGAGTTTGATCCTTTGCCGTAACCACTATAGATGGCTGAGTAATGAATTGTGTACAGTCAGGAAAGTGACCACACACAGACACACACACACACACACACACACTATATGTCATCTGTTGGAAATTTCTAATTTGTTTATTGTAAAATCAGTTCCAGTAGGGAACCATTAAATTACAGACACAATCCTCATTGATGCATTTGAAGTAATTATTATTATTATTATTATTTTTATATTACAATTTTAGTAATTCTCCTGGTCTTGTTGATTGCATAACGTAAATGACTGACTGAGTGAGCGAGTGCTTTATTAAGTCAAAGTACGTGTCATCTGTGTCATGTGCAGCAGAGGTATTTATAGGGGCATCCCTAAGGTTTGGGTAAAGCCTTTCTTGATGGATGAAACATCCAACAGACAAAGGCAACTTGGGATTCCATGACTCGGAGTTACCAACGGTGCTATGTGAGTATCCGTATGTATAGGATTTGAGAAGTTTGGATATAAATCAATATTTAGTCGTATGTATCAATGAACTCGGTTTAGTTGATTTCAGTTGTTCAGCCTTGGGACCGGTCATCACTGGGGCATATGGCTTAGGGCGACTCCATAGGGACACTACCCATAAGCGCAGCTGTCAGTCAGATTTGAACCCACAATCTAGAACTCTGCAGTGCAGCACTCTAACCACTGTGCCATCGGAATGCCCCGTGTGCATCAATGAATGAAACTGAAGGTAATTAAAACAATAGCAAGATTTGTATTATTCTTCCCAATCCCAGTAATCAATCTGCCACTTTTAATTTGAGTACGGCGCACTCAGTACCACGATTCACCGATTCAAATCCATATAACATTTCTTGCATTATCTATCCTGACGTGGAGAATGTCAGCATTTCTTCTACTGTTACCGTCTTCTTCCCACGCCATAATTACGAACGAGAAGATTTCTTGCCCTGTACTTATAACAAAACGCTTCCCGAGTTTCCATGACTGTACTCTCCGAAGTGAAGACCGAAGTGTTTTATGCTGTTCTCACCACTCTTAATAACGAGTTTGTTGTATCAAATTAACAGCTGTGACGATTTCCCACCTTTCTCGTATTGTCATGACTGACGGCAATATACTAATACGGTGGCTTATCGTGTCTGTCGTATTTACATTTTAGCTAATACAGATTAACGTCGGTATTTTTTGTACGCTTTACTAATCGGTATGATTGAGTTGAGCCGAGTTGTTTAGCCGTTGAACTGCTCGTGCCTGATACATACGACCAAAGGGCGAATGCTGAGGAGAAACGAATCCCACAAACACAGATATGGGGTGGATTCGAACCGACAACCTGAATGTTCGCAGCCCGGCGCTCTAATCACGGCACCATCCGAACACTCTGAAGTTGCTATGAATGAAGATTTCCATTTATCTCTTTGTACTTACTGAAGTGAAGACTTCCTGTGTTTCCTGTATTGTGGCTATCCTGGTCCAGTTAAATCTCTTAAAGAGAGCAACTCGTGTAGGATTGTGTAGTGTGGCTGATGGATGTGTACGGAAAAATGTTGGAAAACGTTCTCTGTTTGATAAGGCTGGTGAACTGGATCCGTATGATAACTGAAATATAAATAGGTTACATTAGCTACGGTGTGTGTGTGTGTGTTGTCTCAGTGTGTGTGTTGGCTCTCTGTGTGTGTGTGTGTTTGAGTTGTGTGTGCGCGTGTTGGCTTAGTGTGTGGTGTATGTGTGTGCGCGCGGACTGGTTGTCGTGTGTATGTGTATGTGTGTGTGCATGCACAGACTAGTTATATATATATATATATATATATATATATATACATACATGTGTGTGTTTGTATGCGCGCACACACATATTAACGTTAGAATTAATGCAGCATTTGTCATTTCGAGTGATATCAAAATATGGGAGCAAGCAGGGCTCACAAAGAAGCAACCATTATGGTTCCAATAATAACGGTTGAGGTGCCCATGTCCTGACTGGCCACTAGAGTTGAGGCCTCGATATACACATACATATATAATGACCTTCGTGGACGGATACATGTTAGGGAACACCATAGACCGTAAATTATACATGTCAGCTAGGTACTTTTTGTTTGATTGAGTCAAACAAAGAATACATACCACACTACTGACAGACAGACAGACAGACAGACAGACAGACAGACAGACAGACAGACAGACAGACAGACAGACAGACAGTTGTGCTTGCAGGATGCTTGCTGTTTTACGGCCACTTTTGTGCCCACGGTAGGCTAAATGGGCCGAGCGACGTCCAAAGGTGATGGAGCAAAGTCAACACCCTTCAGATATGCCCACGCCGAGATTCGAACTCGGCTGGTAGTGAGTGATCTGTGGTCCAACGCGCTACCAATTAGATCACGGACGCGCCCTGCTTGAGGGAGCATATGTTTAATCTAAAATACTAGACTATGGGTTCACTGGCGACAGTGACATATAAAATGACAGACACGCTTATAAAGTGCCATTTATTTCTTAACATGAAACGACTTCTCAACAATACACAAACTTTAAACATCGATTGTATACTAGTAACATAATTAACACCATTCAATCACGCCATCCAATTACACACGGGCTCATTCTCCTAAAACTTCCCATTAACTTTGCCGCACAGCCCACATAAAGGGAGGAATCGTTCTGGAGGGCCCATTAATGGCCATCTTCTTTGCCAAAAATCAAATGATTAATGACAGCTTTTATCCGGAGCCATTAACCAATTATATATTACAGTCGGTGGCTCTGATATGTCCGGCAGTACCAATACCATTCCGGATCTAATGCAACTCCTTCGCATCCATCAACCTATCTCCCCCCCCCCCGAGCCCTTCAGCTGGCCCCGCATTTGATCACCGCTCCGCCACATCCAGATCTACCCCTACCATAACACGGTCCCGCAATAATCGCGGCGCCGCCCCATACATATAGCACCACGACGTCTGGATACAGTGTGGCCTCATGTGGCCGTCCTTCCTGTCAGGAGTTAGCGGATGTGTAGAGGCCAGCCACTGAATGGCCAGGCCCGGTGTTAATATGGTTAATGCCATCCAATCAGATAGGTTATGTGCTGGCCTTAACACATACGACACTGTTGTTATATGGGAGCTACGATCCGGACGTGGGGGTGGATTTCTCCTGGACTAATGTTATTGATGCCGGTGACAAGTTGATCCAGGAGAGGAGATGGTGGGATAACGGCCAGATCAAAGGCCGGATGTCTATCAATATAGTTATTTAGGTCAACGATGGGTGCTAGAGAATATCCTCAGTGTAGGTCATCAACTTGGATTAGATATGGTAGACACTTTGAGTGGTCTAGGTCATCAAGTGGGACGATATATGGTAGATACCTTGTGTGGTTTAGGTCATCAACTTGGATTAGATATGCTAGACACTTTGTGCGATCTAGGTCATTAATTGGGACGAGATATGGTAGACACTTTGTGTGGTCTTGGTGATCAACTGGGACGAAATATGGTAGACACTTTGTGTGGTTTAGGTCATCAACTGGGACGAGATATGCAAGATAATTTGTGTGGTCTAGGTCAAGAACTGGGACAAAATATGGTAGACACTTTGTGTGGTCTAGGATATTGACTGGGACGAGACATGGTAGTCACTTTGTGCTATCTAGGTCATCAACTGGCACGAGATATGGTAGACACTGTGTGGTCTAGGTCATTAACTGGGTCTAAATGTTCTATACACATTTTGTATGGTCTAGGTCATGAACTGGAGTTCAATGTGGTATAATTTGCGTGATATTCATAATCAACCGGAGCTCCTTGTGCTTGAGATTTTATATATGGTATCAACTGAACTAAACTGAACTAGATTATTTCTACAATTAACTCTAGGTCACCAGCCGCTAAACATTTTCCAGAGCTTCCATATATTCTAGGTCCTACGTTTAGTGGACACTCACATTGTCTAAGTCAAAAGCCAACTGGGGTTAGCTTGACTAGATTAACAGCTGAGTGAGTGAATGAGTGAGAACTGTGTTTATCCATGGCGCTGGTCTCACATACGGCATATTTCCGAGGCGCTATTTCCGAGACAAATGAGATATTCAAAAAGAACTCTTTCACTGAAGGATGAAACATTCCATAGACAGAGGTAACAACTGGATGTGATTCAATGTGGCTGGGTTCACTTGGGATTTTGTCCAGTTTCAGTCATCAGCTCTACCTATATATATATATATATGCTTGAAATTATGTTTCGGACATTTCATGTCTTAAAATGCGACACTGTTAACTACACAACAGAGTTTGTACAGTCTAGGTCTCTGTTAACTTGAGATTTTGTACGGTCTAGGTCTCCAACTGGATCTGTGTTGACTTAAGATTTCCTACAGTCTTGATCTACAACTGGGTCTGTGGTAACTTCACATCATTAACCAGTCAGATGTTAAGTCATCAAACAGGATTAACTCCATAATACATTTAGACAGTTTATGTAATCAAATCCACGAAGATTAAAGCGGACTTATGTAATAGTCGTGAGCTTGTTTACAATGGAAAGCCGTACATGGAGTACAAAGGGCTCTATGATTGTTTGCATGTGTGCGTGCTCGCTCGCGCGCGCTCGCGCACGCGTGTAAGTATTATTGGGGTCATGTAAGATATGTGTATTTACTATTCATTGCAAATAACATTAATATAGACACATTTTGTACTGACATATATCTTATTTTGTGGTCAGGAAGCATTTGTTCCATCACAATTCACTGAGATTTATAAACATTAAAAATACTGTGCCAGTGCCTTATTCTATACTGCTAAAACATATAAACACGCACACAGACACGCACACAGACACACACAGAGACGTGTCAAAATAGACAGATACATCTCTGTATGGGACAAAATCATATTCAGTGCCCCAGTTGGTAACCGATTACTTTTACACCGCCCCGTATTCCCGGTTTATTGTAGCAGATAGACTGAACGGCCTGTAACCAAACCGTTGTCATAGTACATCACATCAACAGAGGCCACTCCATTGTGTATCCCTGACATTGGCCAGACCGCACTGGCGTATTCATTGGCAACATATAGCAATATAACAAGTGTCACTTCTGACGTACATTGATTGATTTGATCCATGGCTGGAGGGGGGAGGGCAAGGGAGGGGGTAGGACCCAATAATACGGAATATGTTGAGTTGTTTAGCCTCGTTGCTGGCCACATCCGAGAACTATGGCCCAGAGGTGATCCGCTAGTGAAACGTATCGCACAAACACGGATATGGGCTGGATTCGAACCCACAACTTGGAGGTATGTGTTGCAGCGCTCTAGTCACTGTGCTATTGGCACATCCTAATAACGGCATAGAAGATACATATGCCAAAGAAAGAGCCCAGAGATGCAGGATGATGCCCTGTTGCTTTGATTCTGGGGGTGAAAGATGTTTTCAAAATGGTTTACTGTTGTTCTAAAATTGTAAATGGGCCGAGCAACCCCCAGAGGTCATGAGGCGAAGTGAAAGATGAAACACCCTTCTGATATAGCTCGACCGGTGTTTGAACCCAGGTGCTATAGATCCGTGGCCAACCGCGCTACCAGTTAGACCATAGAGGCGGTCCGTATTGCTATTCTACTATCTAGATATGTTAATGAGCCACGTAGTTTATTTAGACAACGATAACTTCTGCCATTTACATACACTATTCAATAACACTATTTATATTTCGGTACTGGCTGAATAACATTATAAAAGCTACATAACAGTATACGTCTGATGAAAACATCAAGACGACGACGACCCCCACCACCAGTGTGTAAATGTTTAATATGACACAATTAACATAGATATACATGCCATCCCCATATTTAGGTATGAATCTGTGTGCCTGTACAATACTACTGCACACAGCCTAATATTTTGTTTAGCATCAGTGTTCGTCACACTATGAACCGAGGTTTATGAGGGAACTTCCCAGGGAAATGTGACGGTCCTATGAAAATCCCACAGACATAGGTAACAACTGGATGGATCTCAACACCTGCCCTGGCACAGGTCATTGTGCAACGGGAGTACTGAGCAAGAGTGGACACACACACACACACACACAGAGAGAGAGAGAGAGAGAGAGATAAAGATATATATATATATATATATATATATATATATATATATATATGCTATTAGTACAGCTTATCGTACCAGTGTCAATATATAGTGTAAATGTCAACTGATTCAAATGTCAGACTTGGTTAATTGACATGTCAAGGCAATTTTTAACCAATAACAAACTGCGTATAGGTCACGTGATCTGACTTGATAACACGGTTACAGTCAAACACCAATGGGACATGCATGATTCAATCGTTAACTGCGACATTTACCCAACAATATACCGAGTACCAAATGCTGTGGATTAACCCAAACCAGCCATAATACATGTTACCAAATATTATCAGCCAATACTGATTACGATTCAGGTCACATAATACGACCAGCCAACCATAAGACAGATAAGAAACAAATTCCTATTTTAATTTGGATATTGTTTCCCGTCTGTAGGCTAGAAAAAGTCATTATTTATCTTGTGGACAAAAACAGAACAGTTTTATACCAATTTGTTTTGTTGTTCGGGCAGAATCCCCAGGCTGTCGCTTAATCAGCACAGCCTTAGGTATACCAATTTTTTAATTTTTATTTTTTGATACCATATATATATATATATATATATATATATATATATATATATATATATATATATATCTTTCCATAACTGAAATACAACTGACCCTATCCCAGATTTGAAGTAGGAATCCACCTAGATCCATAATCAGCGCGTAGATCAAACGTCTTTGACATCTGACCTCTTGTTAATGGCTTCTAGACGACGGTGAGGTGTTGTACGATTACTTTGTGTTTAATGCCAATCCACTTACCACAATCAAATTCCACATCCTTGCCGCTTGGCCGACGAATGTGGACACAACGCTACATCCGGGTCCCAGTAGCATCAACTTGGTTGGCTTGTTGTACAATAACTCATACAGCACATTCATACCCAGTCCAGGCATGCACTGAAATATGGATACAAATATCGGTTATTGTTGAAAACACAATTTCAATGACAATATAATACCTGTTCGGGTCATCGATGATTCAACAACTGATATCTATATGTACTTAAATATTTGGTTTGTTAACTGTAGGTATGAACTTAATCCATTATGAGTGTTGCTTTTACTAACTGAATAATGTGTACTCTGTTTATAGTTTGAATGTTCACAAACAACACACACACACACACACACACACACACAGAGACACACATTGGTACAAAACTTTCAGCATTTAAAGGAGCAATGACAAACAACAAACGGGTAACACATAACATACAAACAATACAAGAAAGTAAAGTCTCTCAATAAAACATTATTTATCATATTAGATTTATTAAATTCATTTATTAGCATCTATTAGAGTTCTTCAGAGTGGCTCTTTCTAGTTAAACTGTAATGTCAAGTATGTATTATTATTATTACTAGTAGTAGTAGTAGTATTTTCATAGTTTATTATGCATATTTACGTTTTATCCGATGTTACTGACATTTACAATTTCATGATGTTAACTGTGTTAAGATAATTTTCAAAATTAGGATACATATTTATATACAGTGCCTTAATTAGGAATAGCATTAACTAACAGTGACTTGCTATGTACCATATTTATGTTGTTATCTAAATGCTGCTGAAATAGACAATAATTGCGGTTTCCCCCCCCCCCATAAAACTTTATATCCGTTCTTAAACCTCATGTGCTCAAAGCTGCTTCTTGTAAGAGAAGGAATGTGACCGATCACGGAATATATATGTATTCCCTACTGTATTTATCTATTTGTCTCTACCCGGCGATAGGGGGCGCGCGCTAACATAACCCGGTTATTAAAACACTGCGCTTTATATATCCAGGTTAAGGTTGAAATTCCAGTCATACCTGTGTTTATATATATATGTGACTAGAATCGAGACTAAACAAAGCACTCACTCACTCACCCACAGGACTACATGCAAGTTATAAATAATACCGTTTTTCGCCTATCTCGACAAACGACATTTAATCATCTCCACGAATATAGTAAATCTACTCCTGACAGCAAAAAGCTAAAGTGATTAGAGCGCTGCGATGCTAAACTGCAAGTCTGGGTTCGAATCACGTGTTACTTGTGTTTATGGGCTGTTTTACCTGGTGTTTCGTACCTCATTCACACTGACCCATAAAACTGTATACCCGTTCTTAAACCTCATGTGCTCAAAGCTGCTTCTATTAAATAAAACTTGTTAACTTATTAAGATTTAGAACCTCATATTCGGGGTATTATTGTACAGAACATTTGAAAGGCTTCTGCTAGTAAGAGTACTTTACTTAATATACACCATTATTATTATTATTAATACTACTACAGTGGTTATTTTAAGAAATATAGTAGGGGGTCCAACTAAAAAAATACCAGGGTTAGATATCGGTAGGCATCAAGGGTCCACAATGGCACAAAGTGGGATTGGAAATGAAAGTAGCTGGGTCTCTACTTGAGAGTTGGCGGGTAAAATGACCCAGGTTCCGGCTTCTAAAAAATCACTGTAATTATTATTATTATTAAAACACTGCCAGTGATGATACTGAATATCATTTATAACTGGTGTCGGTTATCAGACCACATTTTCTTAGTGAATCAATTAATAACGAGTGATAAATATTGAACGGTTGAGTCATACTGTAAATTAACCCCCAGTTGTTTACAAGTTAAAGCTTTTCTTTATATACATCCACATGCGACAATGTGAGTGTCTCTTGTTTTTGTCGATTTTGAAAATGATCAGTCAACAGCTGGATTAGCCAGATCAATAGGGACAGAAGCCACACCAAGGTCACCTGAAGATTGTATATACTCGGACATCGAATATATATATATATATATATATATATATAAACAAACAGAATAAAAAACACTATCACCTAATATACGGAACAAGTGATAGATGGAAACTGAGATTGTAGCTAATTGGTACGGGACCTGTGTCACAGTCTAAACAGGAAGTGACCTTGATACATTGAGCGGGCAACTATTCGTGATGGATTAGCCAAGAGCGTGGACAATACCAGGATACGGTGTACGGTTTGTGGGCCGTCGGTGACGATATCCCACGGACGGGACAGCTTTGTGGTGTCGATCCGTCCGAAGGCCGGATGTATCCTTTCGGATTGCAGGCGAACAAAGAGAATTATTCACACTCCGTCCTCCCATTCCGGAGAAGGAATGTGACCGATCACGGAATATATATGTATTCCCTACTGTATTTATCTATTTGTCTCTACCTGGCGATAGGGGGTGCGCGCTAACATAACGCGGTTATTAAAACACTGCGCTTTATATATCCAGGTTAAGGTTGAAATTCCAGTCATACCTGTGTTTATATATATATATATATATATATATATATATATAAGGTGTGACTAGAATCAAGACTAAACAAAGCACTCACTCACTCACTCACTCACTCACCCACAGGACTACATGCAAGTTATAAATAATACCGTTTTTCGCCTATCTCGACAAACGACATTTAATCATCTCCATGAATATAGTAAATCTACTCCTGACAGCAAAAAGCTAAAGTGATTAGAGCGCTGCGATGCTAAACTGCAAGTCTGGGTTCGAATCACGTGTTACTTGTGTTTATGGGCTGTTTTACCTGGTGTTTCGTACCTCATTCACACTGACCCGGGTTAACCAGCTTCTTGCCTTAGATTAACGTATCACTCACTCAGTCACTCATTCAACAAAGTGCTTTAAACCATCGGATAGAAAGAAGATCGTTAAACCAGTCACGTGAAAAACAGGTTTTTACTAGCTTTGAAATAAAATCATCACGAAAAGCTAAAATAGCTTCTTTGGAACAAAGTCCATTTATATATTTCCAAGCCTGACTCCTGAATATTACACACATTCTTTATTAAATACATTATCACATATAAAACCATGTCGACAACTGTTAGTCTATTTAATTTCCAACAATATAATTAAAATATAGATAAATGTGTTCTTAGCTAAAAGACGTGCAAAACTCCTATTTTGGGGGTGCCATTTTGCGACAATTAAAAGGTACCGTTGACGACGTGTCGTCATCAACAAGTTTTCCAAGTAAAAAATCGCACTCTGCTTTCATGTGACCCAAACGTCAAACGCCCGGGGTTCTCATTAAGCCGAACATATAGGAGTGCGTACAATACGGCAGATATTCGAGCAGTATTCTACTGGATATGCAATCCAGTTCGCACTGAATATGGAATCAATAATAAAAGCATGGTGCTGCTAGCTGCCCGTGGGAAGAGTAAACGAGGACTTGCTTGTCAGAACGATAACACGTTATGAATATAAATGATAAATGCTGATAAACAAAGTTATGTTATGACAGGTAAACATTGGTATTAGCATGCTCCATTCTGTACGTATATAAGGAATATGCTCAAGTGTGTATAACCAGCATAATAAGTCAGATGGTGTGTGTGTGTGTGTGTTTGTGTGTTCAGGAAATATGTAGGTGATGATACTGGCTCAGTTTATTATAATCTATAAATACATAACCATGTACACAGAAAATATATATCAGTAATTGATGGCCCTGGTTCAGAGTATTAAACATATACGCCCATAAAGCATATACACCCATAAAGTTATAAACCTATAAACACACACACACACACACACACACACACACATACACATATGTGTGTGTGTGTGTGGGGGGGGTGATGGTTAATAGAAGGATTTACGGGATGATTACAGTAGTTTGAGTGGTTTTAAACCAGACAGACAGACAGGCAGGCAGGCTGGCAGTCAGACAGACAGACAGAGAGACAGACAGACAGACAGAATGAGAACTAAGAAATGGAACAATTGTATTTAATACAATGGTTCAGTTGGCGTGTGTAAAGTGGACGAGTGGAAATCTGACAGATAGCACTGGGATGAACTCAAATGAACAATAACGCACACACACACACACACACACACACACACGCACAAGCAAAAACTGGCGTGACAATGACGTTTCAGTATGAAAAGTTACAACTCAGGATTCCGTACCATGATGAACCATATAGGGGTTACATTCACAGTTGTTATTGTCTATGCTCGTACATCATTCCACATTGCTATAACACACACACACACACACACACAGAGAAAGAAGGATATGGAGACAGACAGACAGTGAGGGACACAAACTATACAGGTTAATTCCACCGTAATAATGGCTACAGTCATCCCTGTATATAGGACCAATCTGGACAGACGTGGGGGCAATCTTCCACAACAATGGATTCAGTAATTGCCATGTGAATAGTGGCAGCAGAAGAAAACTGATACATCTCCGAGCTCCAACCGAAACTAGGACAAAGACGAGATGAATTTAACATGAGCCTTCTAGCAGAATTATTTCACGACGACGTTATCACACACACACACACACACACACACACACAGTCGAAGCAAACAACTAACAGCGGGCTAATTGAAAAAAGATCTTAAATGGATTCATCTTAAAAAATGATCCATGGATAATCCACATCTCAAAAGTCTTCTTGAACCTCAAACACACTCTTATATCAGGAAATGTACTTAAAGATTGTTTTATAGCCATTGATGCATGACTTCTAGCGGGTTTGCTTAAAGCGACACAGAGAATCAACGTTTGACCTAAATGTTCACATTTATCTGATAATATCTGCCTGTATTCTAAATGAGCCGAGCGACCACCGAAAGTAATGAAGCGAAGTCAAAGATGAAACACCCGTCGAGATTCGAACTCGGGTGGTAGTGATCTGTGGTCCAACGCGCTACTGCCTAGACCACGGAGGCACGCCTAAATCAGAAAGGCCATTTACACGTCAGTATGGGATTAGGTTACGGTGTGGGTAGGTCGGTACTCTGACGGTGTACTGGCCTTACCCCGTACTGGGCCGGGATATTTATGTCAAACTCGATCGGCGTAAATTATTTGTGTGGCATCCGATTTCAGTTTTGATTAATTTATCGTTTTGATGAATCTGCCGAATTGGGTTTCTCTTCTTCTTCTTCTGGTGATGCCGAACTTGTTAGCGGAGAACGATCGGGTTGTCGAGTACAATCGAAAAAGTCGGTAACGCGGAATCCAATCGTGAAGACGCACCAACGCCGTGGATATTGTCATCTTCCCTCTCCCCCTTCCCAATATCATCCCCAGCAAGAGACCCCTGGGGCATCGGTTTGCGTAATCGGTCTTAAAAAGCGACACGTAAAAAGGTCATCGTGTAAAAAGGTCATCGTTTAAAAAGGTCATCGTGTAAAAAGGTTTACTTTCAGAATTGTTATCAACCCCCCCCCCCCCAATCCAACATAATAACACCTAAAAACATCGGAATGGGACAAGCGGTGACTTAAATAGTAATAAAATTTGGCACTGATTGAGAGAATACGATTTTCCATTTAAAATGTTTAATTTATTAGTCGATGAGCCGAGGCTTTTAATAAATCACACCTTCTCCGGCCGTAATCCAATCAGATCAGTTGGTCCCATTATAAACTAAGGTGATTGACCCTTCGCCGCTCAAATAGCTCGCGTGTAAAAATCCGGGCAGCACTTCCGCTCCAAATTCGCATATCGGGTTTTACTTAGATCCGTGCCAAGATCGGTACGAGCGGACGCGCATCCGGATCCGAAAGATATGACCTTGAGCCGGCTTCAGACGCATTAATTCCGCCCGAAACGGCCGGCAATGTAATCCACACACACACACACACAGAGGGAGAGAGAGAGTGAGTGAGGGGGGGGGGATAGCGTGTTAAGTGAGTGATAAGAGTATCGCGGAGTACGCTGTATAGACGAGATAAAGGACTCCTGGATCTCTTCATCCGTTCTCACGTTTAGCATAATACACCATAATGTGCTATCTCTGTCAGAATGTTGCCAATTCTAGCAACACGCAACAATAACGGTATCGAGAAAATGGTTGCTTCTTATGTAGTTCGACCGTTTCCACTTCTAACAAAGACCAGCTGTAACTGTGCATCGACAAAACTGTTGCTACTTCTAACACCAGACATTAACACTATATTGACTGAACTACTGATACAACGCTAACGCTAACGGGTTAGCAACGAGATTGTTGCTAGTTTAAAGAGGCGAACTAATTAGTTTTCGACAAGCAACTGACAAAAATGCTACAAAATCAAAATATAATATACAAAAATTTAATTTTAAAAAGTTATTCATGCATCGAATTCCATAGCTTGAAATGGATTAACGACACAATTGTTGCCAATGTTTAACAACATACACTAATACACAAACAGCAAGTCGCCAAATAGCCCTAAAGTCGATGGCCAGTATTAATCACAGCATTTAATTATATTTGGTGTGTCACAATGGACACAATATAGGTAAGTATAGCACGTGTCATATTATGAAACAGGATAACGTGAAATATTAGATATACATAATTTTCTGATAAGGTTTGATCTATTCACAACGCTCGCCTACTAAAGGGTACTTACATATGGCATTTCAGCCATTTAAACTATTTATGCAGTTAACGTGTGGGGTTACGCTGTATAGTTTTGTTAAATAGGCTCAAATGGTGAAGACCTTTGATTCGCGTCACCCAGGAATGGGATGCCTTGCTCGTGGCGTCACCATTCGACGTTGCGCTGCGGTATTATATTTCCAACCAGGAAACCAATAAGGTCTTCCCTTCCTAATATCTCTCCCAAATCCAAATTCTAAATTTAATTTACAATTAATTAGTTCCCACCTCGGAGAAGTATTAAATTACAGAACAGCTGCCGCTCACTCGTTTTAATTATTACTATTCAAGGTATTATTACGATTATTATTATTATCATCATCATCATCTTCATCATCATCAGCATCACCATTAATACAATATTATTATTATCAGCATCATAATCATCATTAATACAATATAATAATTATTATTATTGGTAGTAGTAGTAATAATCGTAATCCTGCAATGTTCTAGGACAAACAAAACAATTCGCGACACAAGTTCATAACGGATACTAGCTCAGAAGGGTATCCAGACGTCCAATATCTACCTACAAAATGATAAATAACAATGACCAGACGGACGGTTCCGGAGTTTTCGGTTCCGAGGGAAGAGCCAGTGGCGAGCCATTTGTGTGCGAAACCCTCATCGGGGAATCTGTCTACGGGGTCGCACAATGATTAGGTACAGATCTAATTAGTGCACGTCATCCGACAAATTGGACTCGTTTGCCACGAAACATGACCATGAAGCGGCCCCACTTAAGACCGGCCCAACAATGGCTCGCCAAGAACGTTCGTACCGAGTCGGGGGCGAAGTGCATTCCTTGTCGGTAAATAGTTCGGCGACTGCGACGCTCTTCTGATTGGCTAATCGCGTGCCGGCGACGGGGAATGATACTGACCAATAAGCGTGGAGAGAACGGAGGTCACATCGCGATACGTCCGGTTCATTGTTTGTTTCGGGGTACGTGACTGACGTACCACAAGCGTCCGTACGCACGTATACACTGAAAATATAACTACCTGTCTCTATATAGCCTTAATTAGTGAGAGAGTGAGTCGATTTGCATTGTGTTGTTTTAAGTTGTATAGCCTATAGTGTAGGTGCTGGCCAACCCAGAGACACGTGGGCAAGGGGTCACTGGCCGGGGAAACATTCCTGAAATACCAGGCATCAGTCAGATTCGATTGATTGCCGCTCCCGGGGTGGGGCTACTCCTGGTAGCTCGTGGCTCCCATGCTCAAAAATAAATCTAAAATCCCCCCCTCACAGCAGATTTCTGTATCGGAACACGTTAAAATAGGCAGGATTTGTTTTATCAATTCCCCCTGCACTATCGCTGTTCGCGTTTTCGGCGATTCAGATCGAAAAAAGGCTCCTTTCTTCGGGAGTTTCTAGTAAAGTATGGGAGTCACCAGCTACCTGGAGTAGGTACCTGGTGCTGCTGCCCATTGCTCCAACCACTGCACACATCGGAGTAATGAGTGAATGACTTATTGAGATGGGTATGGTGAAGAGGCACGCATACATACAGACAGACAGAGAGACGTGATGACTACAGTGAATAGTATTGCTGTGGGGGGCGGCGAGAGCGGTAATTCGATAGTCAGATTATTTAATCAGACGTAATCTGAGCAAATCAACCTTCAGACATCAAATGGCAACCTTTTCAAAGACATCAGTTCAACAACAGTCAACCATACACTTTGAGCGCCCTGTCCGGGCAATTGATACATATACAACATATAACTGACTCAATCTGTACATCAAAGACAGGTTATTGAGGTTAAACTAACACTGACTGAATCAGGACCGGAACACAATATGTGTAATTGAATGATTCAATCAATCCATTATCTCGGCTTAAAACAGCAGCATCCACCTATCGTATTATTTTCATTAACCATCATTTATTTGTCATGTTCTCGTCAAAAAACAACATTCTATATGTGTTTGCTTTTATTAAAATTGTGTATTATGAATGTTGAAATAAACGAATTGAATAAACCAACATCCAACTATCATGTTATCTTCATAAACCAGCATCCGCCTGTCATATTATCTTCATCAACCAACACCTACATTTCATATTCTATTCATAAACCGACATCCACTTATCATATTATCTCCATCAACTAATATTCAATTTTTCATGTTCTTTTCATAAATCAACATCCACGTATCATATTATCTTCATCAACCAAAATCTATTTCTTATATTCTCGTCATAAACCAACATTCATCTATAATTTATTTTCATCAACCAACATCTAGATTTCATTTTTTTTCTCTCCATAAACCAACATCCACCGAACATATTTTCCTCATCAACCAACATCTATTTTCACGTTCTTTTCATAAACTAACATCTACTTATCATGTTATCTCCATCACCTAACATTCTATTTTTCATAACTATCTTCATCACCTATAATATTATTTTCATCTTCTAAAACACATCTGTCATGCTATCTGAGCATTCCTATAGCACAGTGGTTAGAGCGAACCTCAAGCTCAGGGTTCAAATCCAAACAAGGTACCCGTGTTTGTGGAATGTTTCCCAAAGGGACTTCCCCTCGGCTATATATGTCGAGGACTCACTCACTGACCGACCGACCGACCGACCGACCGACCGACCGACCGACCGACCGACCGACCGACCGACCGACCGACCGACCGACCGACCGACCGACCGACCGACCGACCGACCGACCGACCGACTCTCATGTTATATTCATCAACCAATGTTTCCAGTTGCCAGGTTCCATCAGAATCCTAAACACGAACCATCACCTGAGTTCTATATAAACCCTCCCCGCTCTTTCGTAGAAACAACAGTCAAACCACGGATTTATCTGTTCCTAGGTTCCTTCAGAACTCAAAAGATATAAATCATGATACAGTTCAACAGTCCTACAGGGCGCCCCCGTGGTCTAACTGGTAGCGCGTTGGATCACAGATTACTACCAACTGAGTTCGAATCTCGGCGTGGGCATATCCGAAGGGTGTTTCACCTTTGACTTCGCTTCATTACCTTTGGCGGCCACTCAGCTCATTTAGTCTACCATGTGCACAAAAGTGGCCGTAAAACACCAATCATCATCATCATCAGTTCAACAATTCGCCCTCTCTCTGTTGTTAAAAAATCCCTTCAAATGACGATTTTTATGGTCACAGGTTCCATCAGAACTTTAGATATAAGCCATCATCCAGTTCAATATCCCATCCCCTCTTTGTGTATAGTAGAAAAACAGTTGTGAACGACGATTTTTATGCTCGCGTGGTTCCTTCAGAACTCTAGATAAAAGCCATCATCTAGGCCAACATCCTACTCCCGTCTCGCTCTTTAGTAGAATAACACTTAAACAACGATTTATATCTTATTGTTGAACCATATTCAGACTATACCACCTTGTTGTTATAACAACAATAAGCCAAAGGTGACAGGCCAAGAGCTATTAGCTATTATATAGGTCTCCTCTCTTCCGGGGCTAGTATTGGTTCAGAATAAGGCTAGTTGGGGGGGGGGGGTCTGACAATTGGCGTCATACTCCAACTGACCAATTCTGTCAGTTTGGGGGAGAGGGGAAGGGGGGATGGGGGGTCGTCGGCACAATGACATTGCCAACGTCAGGCAAAATGGCTATTTGTTGTCGGTGACCTGTTATGATTGAACGACGGCAAAACAGATCATGTAAACACACAGCACTGCTTGTTGATGAGGCTATTTATTACTGTTAACACGCACTCACCCCCCTCCCCCCCCAGAGAGAGAGAGGGAGAGAGGGGCGGCGGAGAATGTGTTTAGGGATTGGTGAGACACTATGTTCATATAGGTCACGGCTTGAAAAGCCGATTTTCTTATTTGAGTACCCTGATGAAACACCCATAAGCTATATTTCAGTTTCGAACATTATATATGGACACACACACACACACACACACACACAGAGAGAGAGAGAGAGAGAGGAGAGAGAGCGGGAGCAGAGACACGGTTACATAATATAACTACTATGTTCAACCCACTAACAACCGCCCTTCACCTGATACACATCGTTCCAATGTTGTAATTATAACCATGATCTACGCCCTCCCAATCGTTATTTATTATCTACTAGATGCTCCACATAATGTCGTATTACATCTATCGGCATCTCTCCGCGATTCGCCGACTACGGGCCGATATAGGCTCTACCGGCTTCCTCTCTTAAATAAATAATCACCGAGAAACAACATCCCGTACTAGATAGGGAGACTAGAAGACCATCGGTGTTTGTTATCTAAGTCCAGTGTTAGATCATAGTCGGCGGTATCGAGTTCGAAGCGAGCCCGTTAAACGTATCAAACGATCATTCTAAACACCACTTAGAACGAACCCCGATGATGTATCGCCGACCAGTCGAATCAAAATGGACCCCAATTTCCCGTGTAAGATTTATTTTCACGTATTGTTGATTACCAATCAACGAACCCTTGCCGGCTCGTATTTTTTCCCAAGAAACGGCCCGGGAAAAAATCGAAACAGAACCATAACGCTCCGTTTGGGCGGTAATTTGCGTAGCCCGCTAGCCAAGCGAGGGCACTATTTACCATAATAATCACCACGATTAGCCCGAGAGTGGCGAGGGATGTTTTCTTCCGGCAAAAAATGCCCCGAACTCGACATAATGTTTCTCAGATGAGCCGAGGTGATGACAGTCTTCTGGAATATATTAGTTGGACGACTTGTAAGAGGCGATTCGGTTGGGCGATACGCCGAGTTCTCCGGTCAGCTCGCCCCTCAACAGCACCACGGTATGTCGCGCCGGTGATTTGTGTGAAGGGCTAGGCCGGTTGTGTGAATGGCGTACCGGGGCTTTCCTCGCAATCCGACGAGTTCGCATTTCCTAATTCGCCTTATCAACGCGACAGCGGAGTCCCAGCAAATAACTGGCCGGCCATGGCCACACCGAACCCGCGTAAATCTTACGCCACGCATAATCACAACAGGAGTGGGGACGCGGTTTTCTCTCGGAACCCGCAACAAAACGAAGCCAGCAGGAACAAAACGACGCCTTCTCCCCGCGGCCCCGGATGATCTATAGACGTCCAGCCCGCGGGGCCTGGAACGTGTTCCAGGGGCGAGAGTTACGGCCGACGCCCCGTCGAAGGGGCGTGGATAAAAAGAAGGTTTACTCTCCGGGACGCCTTCACCGGAGCAGGCATCGACCAGAACCGACCTCCGTTCACGTGGAAACATCCCCGAGCAATACCCGTCCAATAACCAGATAATCCCACGGTTATGCCCCCGAAACTGCGGCATCCAACCGCAAAGGCCCCGAAACATTGATGTGACAGATGATGATGATGATGATTGATGTTTCACGGCCACTTTTGTGCACTTTTGGCTGAGGTAATGAACTGAAGTCAAAGATGAAACACCCTTCAGATATGCCCATGCCGAGGTTCGAACTCGAGTGGTAGTGACCTGTGGTCCAACGCGCTACCAAATGGACCACAGAGGTGCCCCAAATCATCGATGTGGCAGATGCAGCGCAACCAGGAATTAATGTTTACTCCTCTATATGTAGCCATATATATTTGTCTATAATCCGGCAGACCGACCGAAAGAAGCCATCGTCGAATGGCAGCTGAAGGCTATCGCGTTGAGCACTCGGCCGTACCACTCGATTAACCGGCCCGTACGAGTCGGCGCCGTCGGCAACTATTCGGGGAGTATACTACGTTTAATCGGCAATAATTCATCTCGTCCGAGCAGACACGTACACGTTTATGACTCGAGCCCTTAGCGGCTGTCGCGCAATAACAGTGAACGTGTAGCTGTGGTATTTAGAATGTAGCCAATTTGGTGAACGATATATACATCTACATCGTGTTGGTGATACCGTCTAATATTGCGAATATCAGGTGCGTAATGGGCAGCTGGTGCCAGCTATCGGAAACATGACAGCGGTATAATCACACTTAATAACTGTGAATGGGTGAGTGAGTGTGTGTGCTAAGACAGTGGGGGACAATGTGCGTTCTAAGAGGGACCTCAGTAACCCACCTGATTTTAAATCACTATACAATAATTTGTCTAATCCACGCATGCACGCACGCACACACGCACGACTGTGTGTGTTGATTCTTTGTAAGTGTGAGCACGAACGCGTCTGTTGGTGGTTTGACAGGAGCCGAGTTGCCCAATTTCCGGCACTATTCTCAAATGGTCCTGGTGACAGACGGACGGACCGACCAACAGATAGACAGCCAGCCAATCTGAAATAGACAGACTAACAAGCAGAGAGGCAGACAGTCAATCTGAAATATAGACAGACAGACACAGGGAGAAAATGGGAAAAAAGACGATCCGCATAGAACGTGAAGGCCATCCAAATGACAGAAGGAACAAGACCAATCAATAAACCCGTATTAATTACCAACAACTAAATTCCAACAAATAAACGAGGAGGCACGCATCTTGTTATAACACCACGCCGCCAAGAAAGTGGCTCGCTTCATCAGCGTTCCAATATCGGCGTAACCCAGGCCTTACCTCGTCATACATCGACGGCTGACTTAATACCCTTATGCCATTTATTGTCCGGCTGCAAGCTGCGGGTTTGCGATAAGCTTTCTAGAAGAGCGCAATACATCGTCGCAAAGGACAACAACACCTGTACAACGGGCAAGGAAAGCCCTAAAACGTGAACGTACCAACGAGCCAGATTAGCCATCGGGGGGGAAACGATGGACGTAGGTCCGAGCTGAGCCGTGTACACATTTAATACGCAACGTCATGGGTAGGTAGCGAGTCATCGACGTTCGGCTGTCCTCGTGGTCCTTTGGATACATCGACGGGAGGATTGCGGGAAAATTAAGGCGAAATGGAGATGTATACCTGGATATGGCGTCCACATTGTGACTGCCTCCCCGGACGTGTACGTGTGTGTGTGTGTGTGTGCGTGTGTGGAGAAGTGGGGGAAGCAGTTAAGGAAGAATATGTGATTGCCAAAATAGACAAACGCCAATGTCGGGAAATAAAGAATGTGACACGAGGGAATAGTTCACAATATCGGTTGTCTTTAACCGCAACCCCCCCCCCCATCTATATGCAGTACAGTTATTACTTAAAAAAGTGATTGTCCACAGAAGCTTATTGAACCAATTTATAAATCCATTCAGTCGTCTAAATAATTATAGACGTCAATTAGACAGGTTGATTAGACTCCAAATATATCCATGTTGGGAAGCTCTGAGGCAACAGCCAAATGAACATATATGGAATCTAAATTATTATATTTTGATTTAATATTTGCAAAACAATGCGGTCGGCCCATCAATTTCGACAGACATCCCTTGAAATATACGTTGTCCTAGTCAATCAATGTTTATATACACATAAAACAGCCTGCGTTTCCCTTCCGTTTTGAGACATTTGATTTCCGTTTATAAGGTAATTAGGTTCAGTGATGAAATAAAATAAACAACGTCTCAACACGGGCAGCAATATTTATGTTTGTGTGACCGATACAATGTAAGAAACACTTGTAGGGTTATACAACATAAGCCACGTCTTTCTTAGGAAAGGTGTCAGCTGTCGTATCCGATATAGGGTTTGGGCTGATGAAAACATAAAGTTCAATCGACCGATTAGCCACATTAATTTTGATGGCTTTGTTGACAATTTAATGCTTAGAAGCGGGGATTCTTGTCAATATAGCTCTAGGTATTAGACAGGGAGCGCCTCCATTGTCTATTTGGTAGCGCGGTTGGCCACAGATCTGAACCATCCGGGTTCAAATCTCGGCGTGGGGGCATGTCTGAAGGGTGTTTCATCTTTCACTTCAGCTTATTACCTTTGGATGTAGCTCGGCCCATTTAGCATACACTGTGCACAAAAGTGGCCGTAAAACATAAAACATTTAATTTTCTAGATATTGAATAAACCCAAAGGTAGTTTTATACCAGACAAGTGACAAGATTGTGTACAACGCAAATGTTCAACTAAGTCTGGAATCATCCGACTACTGATTGCATCTAATGTAACGGACGATAGTTGTCTCGTTGTCAAACAACGACAAACTCTTTATATCGTAGGATTATGAAATATAATCAATCTGTTATGGCCATTTTCTTTATCAATATTCTAAATACGCATGTGAACTAACCTCACTAAAATTTGTCACATGTCAGCCAAAAAAAAAGCGAAAAATTCAATACGAGTGGCGGCTCGTTGCCATCGTTACCTACAGTTGCATCACCGAAATAACAGAATTTAAGTCCACAAATGTCAAAATGGATCATTTCGGGCAAGGCAATTAAAGTTCGTGTACCCCATAGCACGTATATTTACACGAACAAGGGCCGATATTTATTAACTAAATATACGCGAGTGTGAAATGCCGTACAACAAGCCGTACTTTATTTTTTTTAATTAACAATTAATCCTTCTTCACAAGTTATATCCTAAAGAAGCTGTGTATGCAAGTCTGTACACCAACTATAAGTCAATTACTTTACACGACGATTCGGGTAAAGTCAAACTCGGTATATACAGCATTCAATATGTGGCATTAAGCTTTTTTTTCGGATATTCGAATAAACGGGCTAATGGAGTAGTTACATAGCTATCGGGTGGCAATGCAAATTAAAACGACACTTAAACGACACTTAGATATACGTTCTGTGCCAAATATATATTTGTTCTAGGTAATATTGAAAACGATATTGGCTAATTTGATGTTTGGCGGCCACTTTTGTGCTAAATGCGCCGATATTAGTAAGAAGCCACACTTAAATACATCGCATTTGCAAACAAACCACCGTACAGCGTTGATCAGTGTTTATTTACCTGACAGTCAGTCAGCCTTTCGCTTTTAGTTTGATGTATCTGGCTTATATTTGTACGTAAATAAAGCTCGGTGGAACTAGTTTAGCAGATGACGCCATCTTTAAGACTGACTTTCAGCTAAAATGATTGGTGGCCACAAAAATATGCATAACACATTATTATTATCATGTCATTGATGTGGCACGTGGACAATCGTCTATATTATATTAAGTGATTAACGGCAATCGTATTACTGGCGTGTTCCGATTTCTGCGCGTAAGAATACACACCCAATGAGCGCACGCCTCAACGGTATTTAGTAGTGATCAGTCTAGATGGAGTACTGGTTCGCCAGAAGTGCTATGATATGTTGATCAGTCACTTTATACAAAGGTCGGATAAAATGTAAATGTGCTGTTTTAAGGCCGCTTTTGTGCACATTGTAGGCCAAATCGGCCGAGCGACATCTAGCGGTTAGGGAGCGAAGCGACAGACGAAACATCGTTTAGACATTGCCGGGCTGCAGAGGGGAAATGGGGTTTAGCCCAGATGGTAGCGGTCTGTGTTTAACCGCGCCATCAGTAATGCCATGGAGACGCCATTATGTAAACGCGAAATTACGCTATATTTTAAACGTAAACGTAGCACATAATGAGCTAATTTCTAAACATAGCAAAGACCCTACTCTAATTATCGATCCAGATGTTAGCCATTTGTAAAAACAAATGGCTTATGACCGGATTGAAACGAGACTCACTACTATAATCGATTAGAAATGGAGAAAATATAGCAATGGCGCAATTAAATCGTATTTTATATTACTCCGATATAAATGTAATAACAAGTTGGATATTTAAAGGGAAACAATCGCGGACTTGATCAGTGTTATACAAGGATAAACTGGACGGGGATTTATCTATCAGTAAATCTATTTTTTTAGAGTTTCAGCTGCGGCAGTGTCTAATTGATAGAACAAATAGCTGCTGTCAATCAATATTTAAGTAGGTAAGGTTGTGTTGGGGTTTTTTTCGAGAAATTTTCTGTCGTGTTTTTCATGGAACGATGCCAACTCTCCATCGCATCCAAACAGCCCATTAATCAAGCAAAACGACCGAGACATGTGCGTCAATAACACACACACACACACACAGAGAGAGAGAGAGAGAGAGAGAGAGAGAGAGAGAGAGAGAGAGAGAGAGAGAGGCATTTATATAATTAAGGACAATACTGAACATTTTAGAATTTGGATATTTAACCCGACTAAATATTCACAGTAACAACAAAATATCTAATTGCTGAATTTTGTAAATGAACGATATTAAGTCAAATATATCACAGATGTTACGGTCTGTTGGCCCTTTCCTCCCCCCCCCCACGACTTCGTTTTATTCTTTCGTCCTTTTATGGCACCTTAACATCTACGCAAGGTCAGCATAAATGCTTATGACAAAACAGCGAGTGGGTACTTCATGGAGGAATAAATTGGCCAAAAGCCACGAAAGGTCGGGGGTGGGGGTGAAACTCGATCGGACTAAACTACCGAAGGGCGAACAGCCCCGGATCAACGTTATCAAACAATCGGGATTATAACATCGTTGATTATAATTGATTATAATAAATCTCAGCTCATCTTTAGCCCAGTCGGCATACGTCAATCGCGTAGATGACGTCAGTTGTGAGTGATGCCAGAGCCGCTCGCTACTTCCTGTAGTCTCAACAAAGAGACGACACGCTCGGTTGTGATCTCCGACAATGAGCCACGGTCGGCTGGCTGCGGAGCCAAAATGGCGGCACGATGACGACACTCACTGGGCGTCTTCGTGTGGGGTGTCCAGAATTAGTCGATCAGATCCCGGCAAGAAGCCGCAGAAGAATGAAATGAGTGTATTAAATGGCCGGACAACGAGGAATCTTCGGGATTAATCGAAGGACGAGTGGAGATCAGCGAGTGCTGGAACGCGGTGCATTTACGTCGAAACGGCTACCGGTTGGCCATAAAAAGGCTACTACCACTAATTAACGGATTGCTAATTTGATCGAGATGAGCACTCCAGCAAATTGGGAGGAATACTGCGTGTCCGGATAGGAGAACATCAAAGGCCAAATGCGGCGCAATGTATATCGTAATGGCGCACTTATTAGGCGAGCTTAAAACCGTATAACGGATTCGAGCCGAGAACATTCAAGTTTCTAGCCGACTGCTAAGCCGGGACATATCGAGACTACCAAGCAATAGACACTAAGATGGCGGGGGGGGGATGATTTCCGGTTCCGATGACGACTATTAAAAGTCCAGACAATTCCATTTATTTCACGGTCTATTCGGCTGTAAATTTTCACTATATGGCCGAAGTACGAGGAAGCAGCTCGGGTAATATACCTTCGTAGAAAATAAAGTTTATACAGCGTGCAGATACTCCCCTTGGGGGGGGGGGGATCTCCATGGTCTAACCGATAGCGCGGTTTTCCACAGATCTGAACCACCGGAGTTCAAATCTCCGTGTGCGCATTACTGAAAGGTGTCTCGTATTCGACTTTGCCTCGTTACCTTTGGGGATCGTTCGGCCTGGTTTTGTGTACGAAGGTGGCCGTAAAACGTCAAACATTTGCTAAACACACGGAAAGTAATTAACGGAATGCCAATGTAGAGGTGCTTGTTGATGACCAGTAAACTTATAAAATGCAATACATTATACGGCGAATAGGCGTGGGACAAGATCGTATTGTGTATAATTGTATATAAATTTGTCATTATAATATCGTAAACAAATAGTAATGCGGTACGTCACTGAGATCTAACATTAGGGTTCAAATCCATGTCTACCTATGTCTGGAGGTTGTTTCATCTTTCACTTCACCTCATTATCCTTTGGAGGCAGCTCATTGTCTAATTAGCCCATCGTGTGGATTAAAGTGACCGTAAAACGACTATATGTCTATTCACATTTAACAATACAACTTTTTATTGTCATTTGGCAAACCTGACTTTAAACCCGGTATAATATTAACTGGCATCGCTTACTGCCACATCAGTAGTGAGAGAAAGGTAAAATGAAGGGGGAACGATTGGCGAAGTTTAATCAGATAATAACAACAATAATAACAACAACAACAACAATGGTTCACACAGCCAAGGAAATACTATTTTCCAGGACACTTCCATGACAAAGTTTTATTCTAGAGGCATAATACTTATTCGCGGGATTTTTTTATTCTAAGTGGATTTTTTAACAGGCAATATTTTTTCCAATGATATTTCCTGATTTTGTAAAGTTCAAGGGCATTTCCAGGATCTGGAAAATGAATTTTTTATTTTCCAGGTTTTCGAGGACGCGTGGGAACCCTGCAACAACAACAACAAAAATGAACATCTGTAGCCTGTTTATGATGACCAGCGGATATCCGCGAACCCGAATACATAACAGAAACGACAGTGTATCTACCCAAAATCTTTGTTGTTGTTGGAGGGTGAATGGGGGGTGTCGGGGTACAATTATATACAAATATCAGCAGAACAACAACAACAACAGTGGCGCCATCTTAAGGAAATGAACAGAAGAAACATCGTCTCACACACACAGAGAGAGAGAGAGAGAGAGGGAGAGAGAGAGAGGGGAATATTTAGATTTCAACCCGTGTCTAGAGGTCTGCAGCGCAGAACGCTACGAACTGTTTTACTTCTAAAGCTGAGTGCCAGATCGGGAAGGACGGCTAAAATAAAGATGGTTTCAGCGGGAAAGATTTTCCGCATGAACATCGCCATGGATACCATCAACAACCATGCAGCTGGTTGGTTGCCTTGGAGATTGTACTCTTTAAACGTACACAAGTATCATTAGTCTTTGATTAAATACTGGTTAGTTTTCGGAAGCGGGGAGGGGGGGGACCAATGGGAGAAGTAATCGATGCCTGATCGGTAGGACACACACACACACACACACATACACGGTGACAGCTACAGTCAGACATCGTCAAGTAGCCAGCCTCAGACAGCACCATGTGTTACCTTTTGTCAACAACAACAACAACAATAAGAGACAGCTTCAACGATTCACGGTCATTTAAATGGTACGGGTCGGGCGTGAACCATCAGCCCGGTGGTCTCGGCGGCCAGGTTCAACTGTACCAATCAGCGGGCGGGCAGGTAACCATTTATCACCTGTAAAGACGGGGGGATGAGCTTCCTGTAAAGGTGTAGCCATCCGGAGAATATTGTCTTTGATGTAGTCTTCTATCCGAATGAATGGATACAGGAAACCGCACATTACGACGATGATAAGGGGGGTGGGACATGTCTAGCTGTCAGCATCTGGGCTAGAGTTAAATCTTAATGGATATTACTGGGGGGGGGGCAGCGGTGAAGATTATATTATATACTGTACATGACTGACAGGCAGACAGACACTGGTTACCTCACATTCGACATGTCGTCAATTAACAGTCTATTTACACGGAACTGCTACTTCCGGTCAAGATAAAAGAACTGGGGATATATAAATACATATAGAAATTATTAACCGAACTTTAACTGAATTTGATTCCGAATAGAAATAAAAACCCACACGCGGACAATAAGATCTCTAAAGATCCAATCGTGCACATCAGATGGTTGTTAGATGGCCACGATATCACGTGATCTGAGGTTTCCAATTTGCATTAACGTACGATCAGGTTATTAATATTTTGTTTTTGAGGAAGACCACCCATACTGACGTACGTGGCATATGGCTACGATAGCGGTACAGATAGTTCGCGAAAGCACAAAACGAAGGTCGAAAACCGAGTACCATCAAGGACTGTTTACAGTCCAAACATCAGCCACTCGAATCTTCCCTGCTGCGTAACCATCTCGTAGACGCCAAATACAACAACGATGGAGTGACAATGAAGGAGGACTGACCTAGGAGGTAATATTTGGCAATCAGAGGTGTTGCTTGCAATTTGTCAATTAGTGTCATCTAGACGTATTGTAGCCAGTGCAGAGGTTAAATAAAGCTCACTCACTCACTCACTCACTCACTCACTCACTCACTCACTCACTCACTCACTCACTCACCGCACGCACGCACGCACGCACGCACGCACGCACTATCTCACTCACTTGTAACTGAATAAATACAATTATACATACAGGTTAGGACTGGGAGTCTACTCCTTTTCATAACCTCCCTCTCCTGTACCATACAAGAACCTGTACAATCTCTTACGGTCGTCGATTCCCTCGGGGAGTATGCTGTTTCCAATTACAACCACACAATCCACATTAATCTATCACAATCCAGCCAGATCCCCATTTATCGCCCAGTCAACACGTTAAGGACCACCGACCGTGCTCATAGTAAATTCGGGGATGGGATGAAGGTGGTGCATTCTGTGGTCGTCTGCCCCACCGGGTATTAATGGTTGCCCATCACAGTAATATATATATATATATATATATATATCGTTTATTTTATGGTTTCGATTTTTAGCTTTATCGCAATATGGGGTGTTTATTACGTTTGTTATCGTTGCCCATGACGACCGTCTGTGATCTTCAATTGTAAAATGAATTCTCCCTTCATCCTCTTTGCGATTCCATTTAGTCAACTGCAATGCCGAAATATACCGGTTTAATCCATTATTTGACCTATATACTTTATTAATATATTTTGACAATAGTACTCCTATAACACAATTACCTACTTCCAGTTCTTAGTTTAACAATTACGGTGTGTTCTCTACCCAGAACCGAATTGCTACAGAAGCAAAGGACAACGGGGATGAAAAGGGCATAGGAACGAAAGACCGTAGGGATAAATACCATAGGGACGAAAAACCACGGGGCTAAAAGACCACGGGAAGAACATAATGGATTTCTCCCAATACTGTACAATGTCCTACCGAATTGCAATGGATAAGAGAGGCTTCGGCACTAGTACACATTTAATGCATCCAAAAATAGACTAAATTTAAAATTAATTGGAACACTTTGCTAGCGAGTAGATCAAGACATTCACGGTGGTGCAGCCATTTCCACTTTCCCACCTCGCCCAATACCCATATTTGTTTTCTCTTTTCAAAATGGCGTGGACCTATCATTCTTGGCCACACGAGAAATCGACGGTTTTTATTTGCCAATAAGACTATATATCTGCGGGGTTTTATTGTTGACCGATGAGGTGAGGGGGGGGGGGGTTGGTAGTTCTCCTATTGGAAACTGTATCTCCATTGGAAGACATACGCCATGTACTAAAATATTCAGTTTTTCACACACACACACACACACACCAATTAAAATATGACATGGAAATTAAACACATGTGATTTCTTAATACGCCTCTCCTGTATACAGATGGGAAGGGGATATGTTGGTGATGGTGGGTTTGGGGGGTGAGTGCGCCAGGCCACAACGCGACGTCATCGAACGATACGACCTTGACTGTGTGCCCACTTCTGGCTGGTCGGGCTCACAAAAGTACATCTACGACGAAGGTCAGCCGGGAAGGAGATCAATAAAGCCCATAAAATGTGATATTATGGTGCCAGGCCAAGGTAGGCCACACCCAACAGTACACACACGCTCACCCCCACCGCTTTCACTCACCCCCCGGGCTCGACCCCCTCCCATACGACAGCCTACTTCACACATAATGGCATTAAGTAGCCCAAGAAATCTCGGTGGTCAGTTATTATGGAGACAAATATTAAAAAGCTCTCATCTTGTTAACTATAACTGTATATTGGACTGTCGGGCTCGGGTCTGGATTAGTAGTCAACGCCAACATGGCAAAGGAAAACAGTCTACTGTATAAGTCTTATGGTGTGTGTGTGTGTGTAAAGGCATTGGTGCAAAGAATTATGAATACAATATTTGGACGATTCATTAGACATACTTAACAATATATATATATATATATATATTTTAGGTGTTACGTGTGTTTATTTTTGGCTTGGGAAGTTTTAAGATAGCCAATAAATGTTCATATGCAAAGCAACGTACTAATTTATATAACAATGTATGCATACAGTCTCTGTCTCTCTCTCAATCGAGGTCGCCTCCGTGGTTTAGCGGTAGCGTGTTGGACCACAGATCACTACCACCCGGGTTCGAATCTCGGAGTGGGCATATCAGAAGGTTGTTTCATCTTTGACTTCGCCTCATTACCTTTGGAGGTCGCTCGGCCTATTTAGCCTACCATGTGCACAAAAGTGGCCGTAAAACACAAATCATCATCTCTCTCTCAATCGAACCCCAACATTTTCTCAATTTCTTCACGTCTTCTTAATCTCTATAAATAAAATAGTCTGCGATGTTGCTAACTTTAATTAAACATTCATATTTTTTCCCTTCCCAACAACATGGCGACATCAACTCCGACACGTTTAATGAACGCGCCCAAAAATCAACGTCACATGACCAACAATCGGATCACCAACATCACGTGACCTGCGGAAAGTAGACCCTAAGCAGTGCCCCAACATCAGAGACAGACGGTAAGTCCAGACCGGGATCACTTCGCGGTGCCGTATCAAGGGATTGTTCTTAATGGAAAAAGCGCCCCGGTATCTTAAGGATGCTAAGAGTTTTCTCCCGACATCAAACAGGACCGAGTGATACTATATACTGACATCGTACGGCTAGGATAGAGCAGAACTGATATCTATGGGAATGACCTAACTTGAAGGGGAAAAACACCAACATATGACTCATCCCATTGTGTATTCTATTGTTATAATCTTCCGACAAATATATGCACATATACGAGGGATCATCGTTGTAATATCGATAGTAATATATGGATTATCCTAGACGAACCGAATCACATCGAAGTAGATTATACTGGAAGTGCGTGCGCCTACCATTAAAACGGGACAATCTCTCCCCCCCCCCCGACTTAACATTTCACGCAAACAAATTTATTATTAATATGCCGCTTAGTAAATCTGCCGAGCTCATTAAATGTGTTTTGCTAATCGCTAAATAACAACACAACAACCGAGAAGCTAATATTAGAGAATAAACAAGCAAACTTCTCTATCACGTAGTATCTGTACTCGTAGTTACATCTTTGTACTTACTGGTGGGAGTACACAAACCTCACCTAAACCCTCTTCTGGTCACATTGAGAACAAACGCGAAATACAAGTTTCTCGGTTCTGTTTCGGACTTGACGCGTGCCAGTATTATACTCCTCCTCAAGACCTTTAGATCCGTTTGATGGTCAGATGATAATGATGATGATTGATGTATTACGGCCACTTTTGTGCACATGGTAGGCTAAATGGGCCGAGCGACCTCCAAAGGTAATGAAGCGAAGTCAAAGATGAAACACCCTTCAGATATGCCTAAGCCGGGATTCGAACGGGTGGTAGTGATCTGTGGTCCAACACGCTACCGCTAGACCACGGAGGCCCAGGTTGTATACAAGTAGAGGAAGTCGTTGACTCGCTTGATTGTGGGAAGCAATGTGGATGGCTGTTGGTGGACATCTCAATATATACGTACAATCCACAGCGGAGTGGGTGGCCTAGCCACGGCCAGGTATTGAGGTAACACGTTAAATATATATATATATATATACTGATTGACACACACGGCCCCCCCACACACACACACCTGTAAACAAACCTCTAAATTGTGTTCTTAATAAACAAACTTTTAAGCGATTCATATATTTCTGTAAAGTGTAATTCGACTTCTAATAACGATAGAGTAAATTATGAATACATTGTTATTTTATAAATTGGCATGTAATATATATATATATATATATATATATATATATATATATATATATATATATATATATCATGAAATATATATACATATATATATATCGCCTATTTGTGCGTTTGTTTATGTGTGTAGAATCATCTCATACATATACCAGATATAGGAATTAAAGTTCTTTCCTGGATAAACTTACACGCGCGCGCGCACACGCCGGCGTGTTTCTAGCTCTTCAATACACGGATGTTTTAGTATAATATTTACTGTTTGGGTACGGACTTCTACCTGGTGTTATCCAGGTTGATAACACTAGCACCAAATTGTTACGGTCAACACATATACTGCATGGATCCAACCGGCCAAGGTTTTGCAAAATAGGTTTAATCTGTGCCAATTTCTAACCGTGGTGACTATACCCGAAAACTGATCTACGGTGCTGGATGGTGGATAAAATCCAGTCATAATGTCATTGTCCAGCGGTTGGTTGGCCAAGGAGTGACGTCTGGATCTGGGGTTAGAGGACTAAAGTAACGCCAACAACGACCTGATCCGTACAGAACGAACAACGTCGAGTAATGCGATTACGGGGATGAATCAAAATTGCCACGGGAGACAGGTCGACCATGGTCATGTAATCCGTGAACCGGCAGCAGCGCTTCGTCTGGTGCTGTCTTAACTCAACCCCCCCCCCGATGAGCATATGTAACACGGTACCGACAATAGAGAACTAATCAATGCCCCAAGACCGGTTCTTGACGTCCTACCATTGCCGTGGTATAGATGGCGCGCTGATTAGGGCGCCGGGCCACATCAGCTCGATCGTGGCCCGGGATGTTCATCGTCGGGACATAATACCATTAATCACGGGATTATATAGCGTTTATACGGCACGCCAAGCCGAAATAAACCAGGACTAATCCCGGCTGGGATTTGTCGCTCGTCGGTTCCGGGAACGTACGGATCGAAATAGATGAAACGCGGCTAGGGTTTACGCCACAGATCCGTCTACGGTAATCGTACGTCGTCTGGCTGGTTCGGACGGAGGATCACCCACAGCCAAGTGGGCAACACTTCTACACGAATACATCGGGCTCTGTGAAAATTGATGCCTATGCACACACGCAGCTGCGTTACATCTATATCGAGACAACATCTCAAGATTAAGATATTTGTATAATCAGAAAGTTAGCAATAAATGAAGGTGCTAATTTTTTGCATTAATCCCTAGGTCACACGAGGCTAATGTGGTCATATAAACGATGGATTATGCCCGTAAATACATTTAATAACCATGGGAATATATGGCAAGCGTAATTTTTATAACACATACAATGATGGATATATACTTCCCCCTCTTCTCTAAATGAAAAAAAAAGTATGCATGTTCTGGATTTTACTACCAAACAAAGCTAATGATCTTATCTGAGGTAGTGACGTATGCATAAGTATGATGTTTTATTTCGCCTCGACCCAAATGTCACCTGGAATACAAGGCCAAGGGACATAGGAATATCAGGACGAACCTTTTAGTGGCGGCTGAAACATGCCACAGACACAGCCGACAACGGAATCTATCCCACAACCTGTAGGTCTGCAGCAAAGTGTTCTAAGAACTGTAACGTAGGACATTCCGTAATGAAAGCACCGGAAAGAGCTGACGTTTCGCCAAAATATATTGCCATACCACTGGGGCTTTGCTGGCAGCAAATATCAATCAGAATGAGTTAAAAAAAAAACTGATAGTCCCTAAGAAAACTGATTGTCCCTAATAAACACAAATCATCTATGCGTGGATAACTGGAATGGCAGAAATGCATTAATTAATAACGTCAGCCTTGCCATTTTGTATCCTTTACTGCAATATACAAAGATGATCTTTCAGGAAATAAGACATTGGGATTCAAACATCATAATTTCTATATTATCTAGTAGTATAGGTATCTCGTTAGAAGTTAGCAGCCAAGCATAACAAGAACCATATAATCAGTTTCACCTGTTTCGGGAAGATTATTTTTGGCTAATTCAGTTATTGTTAAAACAACACGATCTATAATACTCCACAGCTCTCCAATCAAGCCCTGCTTGTTGGCCAAGTGGTAAAGTGACTACCTTCAGCAGCAGGGTTGGACCCGGGCTAAACTAGTTTAGACAAGCCTGGCGGGTTAAACCCGTGTTTTATTAGTTTAAGCCAGGTTAAACTTTTTTTCAGAAATAATTGCATTGGTACACAAATTTATACATGTTTAACTTGAGTACTGATAAAGAGTAGTTGTTAGAATGGCATGAATTTGTAATAAGATGTTATTATTGGTATAATCATTGGTATACCATCATGAGAAACTTAAAGCTGAGAGACATAAAGAAGACTGACTCTCATGGACATCACTCTCACAGCAGAGAGATAAATGGAGAGCGAGAGTCAAGTGATGGAAGCAGTCTTTGCCACATCACGACTGACAGCACGATGATGATGAATAATATAATAATACAAAGGTCAATTTATCTATTAGACCATGGCATAAGGCTGTGAAAATGGGCACCGTTCATTATAATAAATTAGCCATTATGTTGCTCCCTCTTCCGTCCAGTTCAGCCTCAATTGAGAGGATTTTCTCCAACTTCAGTGCCATCCAGACCAAACGATGTAACAGGTTGAGTCTAGAGAAAGCAGCCAAGATTGTCTCTTGCTCCAGAGAACTTTGTGGTTGTGTCGAGTTAGACCAGTGAGAATTTGAACACTTTTGTTATTGGTTATGTATGTTTTATCTATAATCATTGACCTACATGTGCATATTGTTATGTGTGTGCTGTATGTAGATATTAAATGTTTATTTCGCATTTTGTCTGTTTCATTTAATCAATTATGCCTGAAAATTAGTTTATCACAGTTTTTTCACCAGAAATAATTGCAAAGAGTAGTTGTTAGAATGACATGGATTTGTAAGATGTTATTATCCCAGAATGGCATGGATTTGTAAGATGTTATTATCCCAGTTTAGTCCAAAATGGGGGTTTAGTCCAACTTGGGGGGGGGGATAAACATGCCAACCATGTACCACAGCATTAAATAGTTGGTGGATTCAAACTGTGAGCCTGTCAGTTTTTAAACCAGCACTTCACTACCGGGCCGCCAAGACAAGAATGTAACCCACAGATGAATAACCATCCCGGAGACTGAGGAACCTTTTCTAAAAATGGAAACAAATTATGGGATGATGGAAGAGTTGGAAGCTAATCCCAGAGTTAGTTTTCAAGAAAACCACAAAAAAACACACCCCCAAAACAAAAACAATGACCAGGTTTAAGTCAGCTTTTTGTCAGTTCATAATGAATGCCAGCAGGGACAGCGAATGAGGGCTCTAAACAGTTCGGTTATCCATCGACAACACCAGCAACACAATCAATACACCTATGTCCATCTTCAGACGATTGTCTGTCTGCCACTCTGGCTCTCCCTTGTTGTTGTACATGATGAGCTAACTGAAAAACAGAACCTCACTTCAAACACTCTGAAATGAAAAATTGTTTACTTGAAACTACAGACACATCTTCCATAATTAGAGTCTTCTTCTTGCAGGATGTTCCCTCAGCCAAGTGGCCCGAATGAAAAGGAAGACAAATTGATGGATGCCTACTCATATGCCGTTGCACCTAATATATTTATACATACACTGCAGACAAAATCAGGCTAGAATTTTCATTTATTTAAAATCACAGGCCCGTGAATTTAATAGTCCGCATCCATAATTTGACTTTGTATTCATAAGATGCTTGATGATACATCGGTGACTGAAAAATGAGTGTCTGATACGTGAACAGCCGATGTGTTTAAGGGAGGCAAATTCAAAAATCTCATCAGGCAATAGATGAACTTATTTTTTTATCCAACTTCGGTGCTTGCGGCACAATGCAGAAGTTGAAAAACAGACATGGTAATCATGAAGACTCATTGTTGGGTGGTCCACAGGTAAAAATAAACTGACTTGTTGGTGAAAAAGCATCCTCTGTGAAGTTGCCAATGTGTACGATATGAATGGAATTGTGGGGAAGGAATGGACAACCATGAACTGGTCAAAATGATATCTATCCAGCTTCTACATGGTAATCAAATTTCTTCCATTTCCCAAAGATAGGAAACACAATGTTCAGAAGTACAGAAAAGCCTGTTTTATCAGAGTAAATTTAGGATCACGTCAGGTAGTCATTAATCATGGATCGTTTTGCTGTGCAGTTGATAAATGAAGCTCCATGAATAGAAAACAAAAACACATTTTAAGATGGCTGTCACTTATGACAGATAGTTGTAACAAAAGGAATTATAGTATACAAGCCTGTATGTGTGTGTGTACATATATATGCTAAAAATGGCTACTTGTGGTTTAATCAATAACAGATTATGTGACAACTCTAACATAGAACAAATATAGAACAATACAGAAAAGAAAACATTTGTATAAATAATATTCATCGTTCAACATTTAGACTTACAGAAACCTGGTAACATTTTACTCACAGCATACATTTAACTGAACATAGCATACGTGATCATGAAAAAGATACAGAATCATTGTCTTCATTTGGGTCTTATTACAACACACACACACACACACACACACACACACACACACTACATACAGCTATATAGGTGGGAAAGCAGCCAGTAAATAAAAAGTTATTAAAGAGTGAACAAAATGGAGACACTTACCATGCTGTCATTAGCAAACATCTCCAGTCTGTAGCCGGGCAGAATGTTTTCATTTGCATTAACGTCCTCCAGTGCCATATCCACTGCTGGTCGACAGCCTTTACCACCAGCCCAACCTCCAGTCATCGGGAATATACCACCAATATATAATACTTTATCCTTACCTCTGGCTATTGGCTTAACCACATTCTTACGATCTCTATATCTACTATTTGATGAATACCAACTGTTCAACTGACAGTTACAGGCACTTAACAACACAACCATTATCACGGCTAACAAGGTGGCATCACATCTCTTCCAGTGGCCTAGTTGGCCTAATCCCTGAGCAGTTAACCAAAGTACTGTCTCCATCATTTTCCTAGGCTAAGCTATGTTGCCATGAGTTGCTAAAATAATCCCACAGACTATTTTCTAGTATTTAGAATCAAGCAGTCATCTTCTGTCCGTGTACTGAAGTGATACCAGTCATTCTAGAACAGCTGAATCTGAAATAAATGACAATAATCAGTGATATCATAACAGTATAGGATAAAACATACTATGATATAAACTACTACTGATACTACTATTTGAATCAAGAATGAGAACGCTTTCCTGTCCATAGATCAAATTATTTGGTTTGCAGGCAGTATCACGTATGTTTCATACGTGCGAATTAGAAGCTAAACGCCTTGATAGTAAAAAAACCCAATTATTATGTAGAAAAGATGAATGGACAAATATAGACTACCATAGTACCTACCTGTTACTACACAGTTCAGCTTTGTCAATAAAGCATCATACGACATAACATCTTTAAGTTTAAATGGACCTGATCACTAGTTACACATGATAATAAACTCGGGTGATTATTCCCCTAGTAAACGAAGTATCGATTTCGCTTGTCAGACGAACGATCAACTGCGACAACTGATTTCCTAGCCGAAGGTTCGCTCCAGGCATCAAACTCAAAACAACAAAAATCACTATCCAAGTGGCAAGGAATCGCAAAACTTTCGGTATTGACATATGCAAATGAACCGGCTTTATATTCACGGCAGCTTTCCGTTATAGTAACAGCTTTGCCGACCCTAGTTTCCTACGCTAGTCTCAAGATTACCTTTCGGCAGTGAGATTTGATGCATCTGTTATTCTAGCCGAGAAGTCAGTACGTTCAGGCCAAATCATGCCTCACTGACACTGGTGTTGATGGCTCAGGGGCCGTCACTCGAAAAATGTGAACGAGCGCACGGCTTCGCATCATCCATGTTCATTGTCGCAATGTAAACGTAATAATAGAGAGCTAGCGCCGTCATATTGTGTACACAGCCTGCTATTTTCCTACAGACATCCGACTTCTGCGAGCGAGGGCTCGCACTGGCTGCTTCCAACTAGACAGCAATCAGGATTATTGACAGCTCGGTGTGTAAAACGTCACTAGCACGTGGCTATGTTTACATTTGACGTCATCGATTCGTGAGCTGTGCACTAGTTAGTTGATCCCAATCGTTGAACTGCAGATATGTACATTAGTTTACCTTCAAAGTATGAGCGGGTCATGATTTAAACCTGTCTTTTTGACGAATCTGATGAGACAATCTGCTAGAAATTAAGGCCCATACAATTTGGATTACTTTTAAATTGTTATTAATAAGTTACATCTATAGTGTCTGGAACATCTGCACATTCTATGAAATTCTTGTTGTAAGGAGTTTTCTATTTTACTAATTAATATTTATAGTGGTACTATGATATTATCGATATAAAAATGATAATAGTAAATAGATAATTTATAATATATATTTTAATTTAAAAGTGTTAATTAATAAACAAACTTGTATATTATATATATATATATATATATATATATATATATATATATATATATAATATATATATATTATATTATTTAGCTAGGAACTATAACACTTGTGAAATCATATAAGTAATAACACTGTCGTAAAGGTTTTCAGTGTTACTTGCAGTGTGTCTGCAGTTAAACATTTTGCTTGTCAACAGTGAAGAATGGGGAGGTGGTCGCATGTGCTTTATTAGTTTAATTATATTCATATATGTGCTATATTTTAACATTTGGAACAGTTTGCTCAGAAAAATGGATACAAAGTAAGTCATTTTGATCACTGACCCGTTTTATCAGTTATTGTATCGGTAAAAAATATGGACGATATTAGATCTAGTGTAGATTCTTACTACACTCATTATAATCATGACATGAGCATCAGTTATTCAGTATGATTATGAGTATCTAGATCTAAATCATAGAATGATAGATCTACATGATTCATGATGATGCTGAATTTATTATAAACTTTTAAAATTAAAATATTCAGCACGTGCGATTTGGGATTTAATCTTTACCTGAATTTGCTAGTCACACTTCCCCTTGCCTTGGCTTGGCAGGAATGTTCACAGCAAACCACGTGGTTGCAATGCACCATATGATGATTAGATAATTATCAGACTATTTTATAAACATTAATTTAATTTCCTTTTTGTTGGAGATACGGAAATCGAATTAGCTGGTCCCCACAAGCTGATGAGTAGCTTAGACTATATATCATTATATGTATCTTAAAGGAGTACTTTGCTCAGGTTTGGCTATTGCTAATGTATGCTGCCTGTTTTAAAGTGTGTGGGTTTCTACACCGATTATTACTGGCATTTTTTGCATTTAGCAAAGAAGAAGGCATATTTTATAGTAAAATTCCACCAGATTTATCAGTATTATTTGAAGCCATTAATCTCCAGCTCCAAGATTTGTCAGCCAATCAGCGAGCGATACGTCACCAGTGCTTAGCGTACCGACTTGTGGTTATGGTTCCAACATGTAAACATACTGGATTCTTGTGTTGGATTACTTTGTATATTGTCATAATTACCTGGTCATAGTCTCAAATATTCCACCTTATGATTTTGAACCAGTATATTATCATTCTGATTTATCAATTACTGAAAGTACTAAGAGCGACACAGAAACAGAGTTCATAAATACCGAGAATAATCAACATCGAGTCGGAGCTGTCAGCTGTCATTTCAGAAAGGTGTTCGTGCGAGAAATGCGTTTCAATGCCTACAGCTAGTGTCTACAGAATGTACATTTTATTGTGAATTATGAAAACATATACATGCAGCTTAGATCTTGTTACTTCAGACATTGTATTTGTAGATCTATTCTAGACTTTAAATCTACTCTGGAATTTAAATAACCAAGACAAAATTCACATCACCGAAGAACACTATTCGTGTTTGATTCTTTACAGATCATACAGGCAGTTCACTTATTGAGTTTATGGAAAACCTGACCCCAAAAACAGAATTACTGTACCATCATGGGTTCAATAAGAAACACATACCCCAAAGAAGATGGTGTATATGAGTGATATCATGAAATTATTTAGTCTGATAAATGAACTGTTAATATTTTACAGTTGAGATCTTTTAATGACCTAATTCTGTTCTTATTACAATATTTGATACATAGCTGTATCATGTCAATGATATTACACACATGCAACACATTTTATTGAGACAGCTAGGTAATATATACCCTTGTCAATATGAGATATGGTTTAAACAAAAAATAAACATCTACATATACTTCACAAAGTGAAGTTATTTTGACAAAACATTCAACTTCTGTAGTCATTAGTTTTTCACAAGTTACAAGATTAATATGTATATTTCAAGGCAATTCAAATAATTCCACTTCAGTGTTCAATCAATATTACAACTAATTTGGTCCATGAATAAAAACATACAATGAAATGAATGTTGAAAAACAGCAATGAAGATGGGCTGAACTGCATCAATCTCATACATATGTAATTGTCTAATTACAACCATATATGACAAAAGGAGTAAAAATTAGGGGTTGATTATAGGTAATTAATACATAAAAATAACTTACTACTGAGGGAAGTTGCACAAAACAAAGCAATATTTTCTTGTATATTTATACATTATTCATATAATCCACCCCACCCCAATTTTCATGAATTAGATACCCATGCAATAGCAATGTTTGATTCATTTATTGGCTGTAATTAGATAATTTCTTATTTGAATAGACATATTTCACTAGTTAGTGAAATTAACATGTAGGTGTTAAATGTTAATGCTTTTAGCCCAATTACGATTCAAGAAGGAAGTATTTGTTGGAACTAAAGGTTATTTTGTAGCTCAAAATAATCAACTTAATTCAGATGTATCTTGCTAAATTGGTTGGCAGATAATTAAATAGTCCATGTTGCATTTAACATTAGGCACCAAGTGATTTTGTATCAATAATTAAAACTAAAGTGCAAACATTTTGTGGTACAAACATTAGGAATTATTGTTTCTTTGAAGGAAACATATTTTAAGGGAGTTAATATGGCAAATACAAATGTGTCCATGTTACCTAAATGAGTCACCAGCTACATGGACCTAGTCTTATTTTTTAAATCCTGTACAAAGATGGCCATCTATGTAACCATGACAAAATGTGAAAAAATCAGGCTTGAAATGACATTGACAGATTCAAGCTTGTCTCGCAGGGGAATGAAATAATTTTAGTTTCTTCAACCTACTATCAAATTTAAATTTATTATCTCATGGCAGCGTGAAAAAGGAGTATCCAGGATTTGTCTTCTCCGTAAGCAGACAGTTTGGTGCTCAACAAGTCAGCATTTTGAACATATGAGATGATTCACAGAGCTAAGCACTGGTGACGTCACAAGGCAAGGTCGAGAAAATAAATGGCGCTAATTTTGAAGCTCAGTTGCTGCAGAAAATCAGACCATCTTTCATGCATGAAAACTATATTAGAACGCAGCGGTTTTTATACATAAAACATGTTGATAATAACTTTTATTTAATGATTGACAATATAGTGTAAAGAAAAACGTCATTTATTGATATAAAAATAGAGCAAAGTTCCCCTTTAATCTAGTCCTACAACATATTTTGGTGTGTTTAAACACCCTGTGATTAAACCCCTCTGTTGAATAGGGTCACATATAAATGTCAAATATTATAATTACAAAGTGGTTACGTATCCGAGCGTTGGAACCCTGTACCTCAGCGATATAGGTCTCAGCACTCAATGCAGATATGCCAATTATTCCTCATTGGCTATTAGCGGAAGTAATAGATCTAGTATTGCTTCAGCTCAAATATGGCCAAACACGTAGTAGTTACCCTTACATTTAGAAATCAAGGAAATAGAACCATGCTTTACAAATAATCGGGGTTCCCACGTGTCCTAGAAAACCTGGACAAATTAATTTACCAAGTCCAGGAAATGTCCTTGGATTTTACAAAATCTGAAAATGTGGAAAAATACTGCCAAAAATAAAACAAAATGTCCAGAATCATATGTGCCATTTTATAGCTATTGGTCCAGCACATTTCCAGTTTCTGTGGCATATATAAATTAGAATGCGTCTGCTGCCAGGCAATGTCACAATATTCAGCTCCAATAGAATTTATAGATATGAGCTATAAATTCCAGACAGAATGTGGACAAAGAAGCCTTTGGCTTATAATGTTGTAGTGACAGATTTCCACACTTAACAGATAGCTGTCAATTTTATTTTTAAATAGATTTACACAGCTATCTAATTATCATTCAGATAATAATAAGATAATTTGTTCTAGTTATTCTGCTGTAATCCTTAAATCTAAGTTTGAACAAATTAATTACTTATCTTCACAATCATTTGATGTTTCCAACCAACAGTTCTAAGCTTTTTCATGGTGGAGAACAATCACTCCACTACTGTAGTGATCATTGCCATGGTTAGTGCAATAACATCTGGCTGGTGCAAGGGTATAACTTTTTGATGTCTTCTTTTTGGAAAGTTCGTCTATGCAGCATTGATAAAATAGGTTTTAACCGATTTAGCATATCCACATTTTATGAAATTGTGATATTTTTATTGTTAAACGGAAAAAGGAGTGAATGAGAGACCAAAAAAAAAAAGAATCAACAAGACCAGTATTGTTATTTATTGCTGGCCCCGTTGTAATAACAACAATAATGTTCATGAAAGATCTATTTGTTTCAATACCTTTTGTTTTTTGTCCACACGTCGACCAGACGCATTTGACATTTGGGCGCCATGGTATTGATCAATTTGTTGCTGCTCTATGCAAAGTATCATGGGTAGACATGTGTTCATATATAAAATGTAAGTGATTTGGTGGCATCATTTGTACTGCTTGCTGACGATGAAACAATGTGAAATAAAAATATTGGGTCCCCGAAATAGCAATCAGGTGGCAATTTCGGCATATTTGCAGCAGGGAGGTGTATAAAATCAGTGAGGCCGCCTCACTTGTTATATAGAAGGGGAGACAAGATGTCCAACATGTCATAAATAATTAACTTTTTTCAAGTACCTGTCTTGCTCTGTACACAATGGAACCAGATTTCGACAACTGGGATTTTTTTCTTACTAACAACATGCTCCTTCCAGTGGAGTTCATGATCAGTCAGAACTCCTAAAGTATGCTTTATCAATAGTGTAATTGTAATTTTTTTACAGATATTGTAATATTTGAATTAATATCACACTTTGTGAACACCACATAGTTTGTTTTAGCTACATTTGAAGACAGTCTATTTACTGAGAATCAAGCATGTTGTTATTGTAATTTTATGGTTATATCATTGCTGAGTTGTACAGATCCGTTTTGGAACAAAACGTATTCCTATTCATATAATCATTTCTTGAAAGTAATTCCGTAAGAGCCATTGATGTAGGCATGGTGGGTGCCTCCGTGGTCTAGCAGTAGCGTGTTGGACCACAGATCACTACCACTCGTATTCGAATCTTGACATGGGCATATCTGAAGGTTGTTTCACCTTTAACTTTGCTTCATTACCTTTGGAGTTCGTTCAGCCCATTTAGCCTACCATGTGCACAAAAGTGGCCGTAAAGCATCAATCATCATCCCCACATCCATACCTCCCTCCGGCAATGCCGTGGCAATGGCATCTCTGTATTTTTACAGGCCACCACATGTGAGCTGCTGCCTACTTTTTGTAAGGGGTCTTCTATTCTATTCCCTACCGAAAAGGCTGCTATTACTTAAAACAAAATGGCGAAGATATCTATAGAAAATAAATATTTACTATTAAAGAATTGTGTTCTTTTAGCTTGATTTTGCTCAGGCTTTTATTATAAACAATGTTCACTGCTTCTAGATGCGAGATGTGTGGAGAAAATCCAGCCAAGTACAAGTGTCCCAAGTGTTCCATACGAACTTGTTCCTTACCTTGTGTGAAGCACCACAAAACTGAAAGAAACTGTGATGGCATTCGGGACAAGACAAAATTTGTTGAGGTGTCGAAGTTTACCGATATTGATTTACTTAGTGGTAAGTATGACTGATGCTATCAGTTTCATCGGTAGATTGTGAAAGATTGTTTACATTCTAGTCACAGGGTCATTTCTGCAAAATGTAAGAACTGTTTTTCAAGAGATTTTCATTGCTCAGCAACATACATTTTACGTAGTTGCTGAGTTGATTTAGTAGTTATGTATTTTAATTGGCCCAGTTGATAAGGACGTAATGTTTCTCTTTAGTCATTTGGTGGCGCCAATAATCAGCTAATCATAATATTGGTATGGGTTCCCTATGCATATTCATTGGGTGTATCTAGTCAACGTAAGTCTAGTTTATTTGATTTTGTTCAGTTTTTTAAGACATTGCATTCTATTACATTAAATGGATGGTAGTGTGGTTGGCCACAGATGAGTTCAAATCTCGGTGTTGGCATGTCATCTCATTACATTTGGAGGTTGCTTGACCAATTTAGCCTACTTTGTCCACAAAAGTGGCCATAAAAGACCAAATCAACAAACATTGAACGGGACACCATTGCAGATGGAATTAATGTCAATATGTCGGTTGATGAGGAGTAATTGAGTAAACAACCCTTTGGGCCAGTAGGTTTGAAGAGCTGCCAGACCTTTTAACTGATTGTAAAAATGTCCAATAACAACTACCTAGTTCTTTCAAATGAAAGACAACAATCTCCCAACTAGACCATCTGCCAGTTTCTTCTCATATCCGTATGGGTACACAAGTGAGAAGAGGTAACTTAGTTCGATACTCATGCCAAAAGATAGTACGACCTCAGTTGCTCGTTCTTTTTTGGCATGAAGTATTGTCAAAAATCTCCAAATACAAATTGAGTTCACCTTCAAGTTTGTGAAATACGAGGATTATTGAAAAGGGTGCAGTTGATGCACCTAAAAACCTAATTTTACACATCCTTGGCCCTAATCACCAGGACGTGTTTGGGGCTGTATGTGTAGTTGCCATTTTGATTCAGTCCAGCATTGAAGTCATTATACTAGAGCCATGAGTTCTGGAGGCTAAATGTTCTGTATTTTGTTTTGGCTTACTTACCGGGTATCCTTCTAGGACCATCAAGTCAGTGGATGACATGATGTCAAAAAACTACTTGAAATTTAGTACTTACTCTGACCAAAAGTTACCTGTCCTGGATTGCCAGTCAGCTATTTGATGCTCTGACCAGACTATCAATTAATCGATATACTCTCTATGGTACCTCCTCATTTGCATTAATAAGCCATCATCAATATCACAGCTAATCGAGCTTAGCCAATTCTGATGATGCAGAGGTTAGAGCACTGTATTGCAGATCTCCAGGTTCTGGGTTCAAATCTGGCTCATGTCTGTGTTTGTGGGATTTGTTTCCTCTGGCAGACACTCCTCACTCACATGGCCCATGTGTGATCGGAGCTGAGGATAAACAACTCAAGTTCTAATCAAATTGTTTGCTGTCTTTACAGATTATCGTTTTCTGGAGGATGCTGGACGAAAGGCAGATTCAGCAAATAGAGATAATTTTGAGAACAGAAAAAGAAACAACTGGCAGGTGAGTTAACGATGGGGATTGTATGTATATGTACAGGGTATCTCCCCCCCCCCACTATTATTTGACCATAGTATCATTTATGTATTGTTTTACACATCACCTTCATTCTAAGCTTACTCCAAATTCAGAGAACAGGTTTAAATATATGTTTTGGGTTCTGTGGGCTATTTCTCAGCAAGAATAATACCCAGTACAGTAAAGTAGTCATTGAGTGTATAAAATTTACAATGTTAAGAAGACTGTTCTTGAATTTCCATTTTTCTCCACTTTTGTAGCATGAAATAATGAATACTACTCATTCATAAATTTAGGGGAAACGTTGTTTACATAAATAGAGATGTCATTTCAAAGTAGGACATATCAGAACTATATTTTATCAGGGCAGACATATTTGGCTGGTGTTTGTCTTCCTCTCAAAGGTAAAGGGACTACTTAATTCTATGTCATATTTGTCTTCTTTCAGAGGACAAAATTACTACGTCACTGTAAGAGAAACAATATTCGGTTGATGTCGATGCCTTATTCGATGTCGAAGCGTCAACAAAACAAAAGCAGAGTTCATTATGAGTGAGTATAAAATTAACGTTTGGATCTAACAATGAATCTAGGAAAGTGTTGAAGTAGAAAGTGAGCTCTGAACGTAGAGATACCAACTAGTGTGTTTTGTTGCATAATAATGTATTTCCAGTTTTCATCGCTGGTTTTGTTCTGATTAAACTATAGTAAATGATAGTTTATGTTCACTTTTTAGAACACAGAGTATTATTTGGATGATGGAGTGGAATTTTCCAAATGCTGAAGCGAAGTATTTTGATACGTAAGTTTTGTGTTAGCATTAACCATTTAGCGTTATAGAAAGGGCCACTCAGGACTGTAATAATCTTGCAATATTTACTACATTCCTCTTCTAGTTCAATTTAAATTATTTCTGAACACCAGTTCCTTTTAAAGTAATTCTAAAACTTGGCCTGGCAATCACGCTATTTTATTGTATGCATAAATCTGACGCGACTGTGCTTACTTTCAGTTTCAGCGATAAATGTTTATTGTCCACTTGCCTGAAGAAATTCATAGATCCTGTTGAATCGGATCCTGTAATCAGACACACACTGAAGCCATATGTGGCTGACGGTACTGACCATGTTAATGTTTTCATGAAGGTAGAAGGTCTTCAGGCCAACTGCATCAGGTACTTATTATCTTAAGCAACTTTTAATTTTGCTGTTGATGTTCCATAACCATTTTGCGCCCTTGTTCAGAAAGGGAACAGAATGTAATTTGAAATCTAATATGCTTTATACCAAGTTTGCATTTAGGATGTTTATTGGTCTGTCCAACAAATCCTGAGGGCTTTGTTTCACCTTCTGGATCTTTCCTTGCTGTAGCAGGGGTGCCTCTGTGGTCTAACTGGTTGCACGTTGGACCACAGATCACTACCGCCTGAATTTGAATATCGGTGTGGGCATATCTGAAGGGTGTTTCATCTTTGACTTCACTTCATTACCATTGGAGGTCGCTTGACAAAAGTGGCCATAAAACAGTTATCACCTTGCTGTAGCAATGTAAATTCATGTATTGTCTGTCTGTGATGATACTTAGATGCCAAAGTTTAGAGACGTGGCATATCTGAGTAGACTGACTAAGTTATTTGTTATTAGCTTTCCTTCTCTAATGTGATGACTATATTATCTTTGGGTTCCTTGTCAGGTGCTGTCTGAAATGGCTCTGTACTCACCACACATAACCAAGTACTAATACTGTGATAATAAAGGTTGATTTAATGATCACCCTGATTTAATTTATACTGTTAAATGTTGTCAACAAAAGTTACTACAAGACCCTTCACAGTTATACTATAGAGTAGTATATTCTGATTGACATAACATGAAACAATTATTACAGGAGCAAGTATAAAATATTACACATACCATATATACTCGTGTATTAGTCGATTTTTTGGGTAGTGAAAAGGGAGTTCCCAGAAGCACCTCGACCTATATGCCAGTCATATTTCCTACCAGCTGAAGGAAAGATGTTTTCGGCCATCCTTGACACACAACACTAGAATTCAACCCAATAAGACCCAGAGTCGGAGGAATATAATCGTCACATCGCTGCCTACTAATCCATTATTATTCAACAAATAACAATTACTTTTCACCAAACTGTTAACTACCAGTACCTTCAAATGTGCTGTGAAACAATGAATTAATAAGACTTGCCAGTTGAACTTACAATCAGGCGTGTTTGTGTGAGTGACAGTTGGATCAAAATCGTCACATCTCTGCCTACTAGTCTTAGTCAATAAATTAAGATTCATTTCACCAAACTGTTATTTGGATCTCACAAACATACCAGCCTGTATGTAATATAATACTTGATAGTCACGGGTTGTGTAACTACAGGTACCTCCAGATGATTAGCGATAATATAAAAATCACTGTTCACATTGCAAACCTTGCTGCCACTTGCTGTGAAACAATTAATTAATAATACTTGCCTGGGATGGGAGTCTACAATCAAGCCTGTTTAGTGTGACAAGTTTGTTTATTTATATTAGTTATAACATCAAAGCGAAATCCGTGTGTGCGGGTGGTCCCCCCTCTCTTTCTGTGTGTGTGTGTGTATGTGTGTGTGTGTGTGTGTGTATTGCTGCCGGTGAAGAAATTGATATTCACTATGCACTTGCTGATACCATGAGTTTGAATGACTGGGTCAACTTTTTCGTGAATGATTTTGAGGGATTTTAAGCCAATACTTGATCTTGACTTATACAGTGAGCATATGCCCGAGGAAAGAATTACAAGGTCAAAAATTGACCTCGACTTATCTGATGGGTCGACTTATATGCGAATATATATAGTAGATTAATAAACCTAAGTGATCCTTAAAGATTTCATCAACTGTTTCAGATAAGTATGCACAATAATAGGTTAATAGTGGATTGTTTTATTGTATCACTTCAAATGGCTTCTTGTTTTATACCAATCGGAAATTTGGTGCATTTGTAGTCATAATAATAAATTTTAGCAAAGATATGTCTTGACATGTGCTGGGTGCCTCCTTGGTCTAACTTGTAGTGCGTTGGATCACAGATCACTACCACCTGAGTTCGAATCTCAGCGTGGGCATATCTGAAGGGTGTTTCATCTTTGATTTCGCTTCATTACCTTTGAAGGCCGCTTGGTCCATTTAGCCTACAGTGTGCACAAAAGTGGCCATAAAACACCAGTCATCATCATCTTGATATGTTCATGCTTACTAATACTAAATACTAATCATCGTGTTTTATCTGTTTTAATTATACACACGGTACATATGGAACACACGGAACTTTATGATGTTTTTTGTTTACATTTTTGACAAGAAATAATTTTTCAGATGAGTTCTGCTAAAATATGTGGACTGGGACTGTTAGAATAAATAATCAGCCAGTAGAATATTTACTTCTGGTCAGCTTTTTCAAGGAATCACTGGTCCAACTATTTTTAAATAAGTGTTTGTTAATAACATTATTATTTTTAAATTTTTTATCAGATTCAGCTTCCCTTATTTCAGGTATTATGAGTTTGACAAGGAGAAGAGTCTCAGCGATAATTTGGAAGGAAAACTGGTCGTTGAGTTTCCTACTGTATATGTTGTATTATCTGATAAAGCTGACCAGTTTACTTTATTGCGTGATGGTAAGTTAGCATAATGATTTTTAATTAAACCGATAACAACGATAATAAATTCAGTCCACTTTCTTTCCTTCGCACTTCTAAAATAAAATTTTATAATAGGCGTGATTAACATAGAGACCTGGCCACGAACTGCATTGGTGTTCATGACCTTCATGTTGAGCCGTGATAGTGCAGTTCGTTAAGAGCGTAGGACTCGTAGCCGAACAGTTGCGGGTTTGAGGCTCCGTGAGCTGCAATGCTGTCATGTGGCGACTGGTTCACTCATCCATAAAAATGAGTACCTGACAGGACGCGATGGCTATGTGTTTGAGTAACGCTTTGCGCCCATAATGGTTGTGGATATATGTGCTGGGTGGAAACAGGTCTCAGGCAGGGCTGATAATATTGTAAATACCATTGTAGAGCAGCTTCTAGCTGAACAGGGCACTATATAAATATCACATATTATTATTATATTACCTCCATCTTAGAAGTCTGTTATAGCCGTTTAATCTGAAATCCCTGTCACAGACATCAATGTTGGGGATATTGTTAATTTAGATTTAACCCGACCATTTTCAGAGTGTTAATCAAGTTTAACTTATCTATGCTGGAGATGATATTTAAGTTATTATTAAAATGGTGGGGGGGGGGAGGAATTGTACCAGTATATAATCTTGAGTATAAACAGACTATCAGTGTTATTTCTGGGATTTCTATAGATACTTGTTAATTCTTACCAGGTGAAGAACAACAATTGGCTGAATTTCAAAAGATTGTCGCTTCTTGTGCGGAGAATCCAGAATGCCAGTTCAGTCACGATAACCAGCGTGGAGTGAAACGTCATCGTGGGTATCGCATGCGTCAGAGAAGGCGTGGCGGAAGTACACAACCACAGAATTGATGTTGGCAATAAACAAAACTGGCGTGTGTGTGTGTGTGTGTGTGTGTGTGTAGAAGTGTAAATCAATAAATCATTGATACAAATGTAATATTGTCACTATTACACAAGCAAAAGAATTTAAAGAAAAACACAAGTAAATATATATGTTATATTATTATTATCCTAGTTACTAGTGTCTCTTCAAAAAATCAGGTAGAGCACAATAAAAAATTGGCGAAAAAACTTTATTTGAGAAAATATTTAGCAATTTTCAGGTGAAGAATAACTATTTCACTTGGAATAGACATTTATTCAACATTTAATAGATGTCATGTGACCTTGTAATCGAATACTTTGGTATTGATACTCCGAAGATATAATACTATTTCTGAATGGTTATCATCCTATATCATTAGTGATATGGCTATTATTGAACACGTACTAAATAAATATTAATATGCAGAGTACAGTAATACGATTCCAGAAATGTGTGCGTATCAGTTGTTATTTTGTTCAAAGCTAGAAGTGAAATTGTGAACATATTAGTATTTCACAATCCTGAATGGTGTACAAGTTTCCTGCACACAACATCTATACAGCCAACGGATTGCAATTTAGAACATTGCGTACACGTACTTAATTAGATGTCTGTGTGTTGCGACTGGCTAGATGATCCGTACTTTCAAGTTTTGTTAATTATAAGTAACTGTGGGATTTGTTATTTAAGCGAAAGAAAATACTATTGTACACGTGCTGATTTGTGTACTTAATGGGACATTATTATAGTTTGTCTGGATCTGGTCATATCGATTAATTAAATCATACTTTCTTCACTTCGGCGGTGTGTAAGCTTATTTTTTGCTGGAGATTATTTCTTCTGGTGAAGATTTTAATTTGTTCTTCTGACGAAACTGGTATAAACTGTTCTGCCTATATTTATGCTTCAAAGGTAAGATCTCTTATTGAAATTAATCCTTAATAAAAAAAAATGGGAACCGGACACCTCGCCCTCTTGGACGTCGCGTCCCGGTAAAATGAGACACTTCGCCCCTGAGACACGTCGCCCTAATGGATATTTCGCCCTCACTGAAAATATTATTTATTTATTTATTAACCTCCATGATTGGAGAAGGAACAATCATGCAAAGCATTATAGCTAATGGGGGTATTGCTATGGCTAGGGACAGCTATTATATCTAATGGCGGCGGGGTTGGTCTAGTTTTTATCGTGTAGACATCTATTCAATGTTCAAACTATTATGATGTAGGCCTATAATAAAGTTTATATGCAAAAGTATAGTATTAATAACCAAATAAGCTTATTATGAAAAAGTGTGTAATCTTCGTCTGCAATGTTGCACTGGTTATTGTAATTAATTGATTTAACCTCCATAAATGAAGGAACATAGGTGATAAAACATTCATAATAATGACGCATGATGTGTGTTTAAACAAATGGAATCAATAGAATCATGATTGTCCACAGAAGGTCAAGAAGGAAAGCAAACTGTTATGTCGTGTTAATTGCAATCAATCACAAAACAGCTAAACACAGAACTGCTGAAACTAACCAAAAAAAACAACAACAAACAATGCATTTATATATACACGTCATATCAATATTTGTGCCAATGTAGTTAATATTATTGTTAGAAACACTGTAAATACACATTATTTAAGAAGTAAAACTATACAACACTACCCATCAAGATAAATACACATCAGTAATATTCATTGAACATAATATAAAAGAAATGTTTGCTTTTTATATGAAAATTATTATTATCTGCGAAGGAGATAAACACACATGCTGATAATATTTAGCATCAAACATTTAATAAAAAAGAAATTATTTATGTATGTGTGTATATGTATCTCTATAAAATATGTACTGCATAGATATATAATTGAATATCTTAACCCTGAACCGTATAAAACACCGCACGGACTCCTATTTGCCCACGTGGACGTTATGCTTTACGTTATTATATGATCTGTTATTGCGGTACCACTGCTGCTCATGGACATGTTGGCATATGTGAGATATGCTGAGAAGTATTGTGGGCTCGGCAAATTAATGCTGATAACATTTAGCATCAAACATTTAGTATAAATGAAATAATTTATTACCGAGGGCGAAGTGTCCATCGGGGCAAACTTGTAAATCGGGCGAGGTATCCAGTAACGGAAAAAAAGTGGTTCAGTGTGGCTGTCATACGTATAATTATAATAGTTCGTTTTTGCAGCACTACACTAGAGTATGCATGAGGGTCGACTATTTAGCATTTCCTGATGCCAATATGTAATAATTAATACGGGTTATATGTGGCTGAATAAAGCCAAAATATAATGTTTGGGACATTTTTGTATTAATATGATTCATGACTATGAGTTCATCAGGGACCACACCAAGTAACTTTGAGCTTTCCTCCTGAAAACTTGCATCTTCGATTAATTTGGTAGTGAGTGACAGTCGGTTTACGTGAAATTAATAAAAAATATTAATGACTAGAAACCGCCATCTTTATAAAATATGTCCGAGGTGAGATTCCAAAATATGATTTGTTATCTACAGTCGTCAGATGGCAGCTCCATTAATACACAACCATTGTTAATTATGGTACCATATTGCCAACAGTTGTTTGTTAAATAGAACCATGAAGACAGAGACGTCTTACAACACCGAGGAGAATGAGCTGTGAGATGTTCCCCAGTCATGTTTGTTTATCAAATGCATTAGGGCGTTGATCTTACTTACCAATAGAGCGGTCGTAATCCCCACTGTCCTGGGATGACCCGTTGTTTCTGGTTTTATATATTTAAGTCTGTCTATGAAATCCTTAATGAAGAGTTCGGATTGTGTGAGTAAATATTGTCCTGCACAGATAACACACAAGAGATAGAGAGAAGGAAAGAGAGATTCTACCCTTTAGTTTAGAACTAAACTCACAGTCTTTATCAACCAACAGGGATTATCTATTTAGAATCATGCCATATTGATTGACTGAGTGATTGACTAACTGGCTAATTGACGGAGGTAACTCGACTTATCAGCCATATTTTTGACACCCTAGATTAACATACAAGCTGGGAGTTTGACATGGCGAATATAACAGTTTGATATACCAGTTAGGTATGTGTTTGGGTAGATCACTATTAGCTGGATATCTGATCGCAGCAATTTTACTACTTTACTAATTGTGTGAGTAGCAGTCACTGAGTACACATCATAAGAAGCTGATTCGTGTTTTGAGTCATTGTGGTGTATTAAATGGCACTCAATTAAAATAAGAAATGCATGCACCCATGTTACGCACGCACGCATGCAAGCAAGCACACATACACACACGCACACACACACACCTTAACTATACAAAACACACATTACCCGTGCCAGGTTAAAAATATATTTAAAATTTCTTTTTCTAGAATGGATCCTTTCCAAGTTCAGCATTTTATAAACAAGATGCTGGAAAAGGTATCGGAGAAAGTTAAATAATAAAACTGTTGTAACCTTCGATATTAGGCTTTATTCAACTTAAAGAGGCTGGTAGACATCACATCAGTCTCTAGTTACGCTGAAGGTCATCCGGTGGGGAGTGTTCATTTTGCACAACTGCCAGAACCGCACAGAGGCCGCCACTGTATTGTTGCTTTAAATTAAAGTTTATATCATTCTTCCTTCCTAGAAGAATAGTCACTGAAAATGTTTAATCCAAACATTTATGTAATTGTCTTCCACCCTTGAAAATACAAGTCACTAACCATAGTGAGATGGTGGTCAGAGAAATTTGGTATCCACTTCGCATAGTAAGCAAACTTGCCCACCATTCTATGGAGAGAGCCAATCTTTGTTGGAGGAGGATATTCCTGGAGAGGGCGAAGTCATTCCAGATCTGGTTTGATGATACTATCGCCTTAACAGTAACCAAGTATGTTAATGGATGCCTTGGATTCCACAGTTTCATTCAGGATAAGATTTCTCCGCTGAATTGCTTCATAAAATTTCTTCACATTTTCATCAAGTTCCTGTTGGTTATGACCTGCTACTGTAATGTCCAGATATGGGAAGGTGTCTTTGAAGCTTTCCTCATCAACCAAAAGGTATACGATAGAACTGGGATAGTCTCCCATTGGCTTCAAAACCTGAATACAGGTTCTTTTATTGGCATCTGGTGGTAAGCAATTTTGAGGACAAATGTTGAGTAAACTTTGTAGACTGCCAAATTGTTTACCATATCGACGATTCCAGAAAGAGGGTAAGCATCAAGGTCTGTGTATCTTTTTGTGCCGATTCAACGAGTCCTTTGCTACAACAACATGTGCACACCAAGGCGATGAATTAATCTCAATTATATCCTGGGAGAGAGGCTTGGTAACTTCTTAGTGTATAAAATCCTGGTAATCTTTGCTGAAACTCCTGGATTTACTAGCAATAGGCTTGCAGTCAGGAAGTAGATTTAAGAATAGAGACGGCTCGTCGATTGTAGCTGTAGTGATGTGGCCAATGACGTGTGTCTTCAGAGAAGCGAGAGTCATGGAAATATCTTGAGTCGACGGATGAATCTTCAGGTTCAGTTTTTTGGCCACTGCTTGACTTAGGAAGATATCAAATCTTCCGGAGTCAATGAGTGCCAACAGTGTAGTTCCATAGACGGAGACATTCACAGAAGACTATGACAGAATGTTTGAACATCCAGCTGTGGTCGAGCAAATGGTAGGTGAGAATATTTCAGCCGTTGTACTTATATTGGCTTTCCAAAATGTCCCCCTTTTCCACAGTTGCTACATACGGAATTACGTGCCGGGCAATTTCTCCTATTGTGAATGGAATTACCCCAGAAATTAGATTTCTTATCAGGCGCATATGTTTCAACAAGAGAATGAGCACTCTGTATATGATTTCAGTATGTTGATATGTTGGAGAACTTGGCACCGCTGCAGTTACAGGAATGCTGGACAGTTTTTCTGCTCCAAATCTAAGGAGTTTGCTTGATCAAAGGCAGTTTTGAGGTCTTGAGTGTTCTCCAGAAGACGTTGCCGAATCAGTGGTGATGCCATTCCGTCGATGAAGGAATCACGGACCAGTATCTCACATGTTTGTGATTGCTGAGCTTCCGAAGTTCTTGGAGGAATTTAGTGAGAGTTTCACTCGGTTTTTGTCTTCTGGTGACGAGCAAGTGTCTCATTTTGGAGTTTTGATGTACAGGTGTATTGCAGCATCGTAGTCAGCGCAGTCTTCGATATAGTCGTACACATAGTGTTACACATAGTTGATGAGTGTTCTGAATTTGTTTGGAGCATGTTCACCACATTCATCGATAACATTTCGGAATGTCCTGGGCCCACGCTTCCATTCTTTGGCAGCTGAGTATGCCTATCAATGGGAAAAGCTTACTTTTTGGCTTCCGTGGGTTAACCAATGAAATACAGGTCGCGGGAACGGCGTCACAAGCGAAGAATTTAGCACGGGAAATCCCTCAATCAGCAAATTGGGATAGAATAAGGATTTTTCTGATCAGCGAACTTCACTGTTTAAAGTGGGAACAAGGGACACCCACTCACACTCACTATCCGATTGTATATGATTAACATTTGGAGATTTATTGTGCAAATAATTAAGTTCTGATTGTGAAAGGTCGCTTCAATGGAATTAGTCAACCGTTGAATCGACTAGAAGTTGCGTTACGTTCTGTTCACAACTGGGGACCGAATTACTAAGATTTTAAGTAGCTGATTTAGCTACTTAAATGACATTTAGCTACTTAAGTAACAACTTGCTACCTAATATAAATGGCTATTTGTAAAAGGTGAGTTACTAAACAAAGCTACTTAAAATAGCTTCTTGAAATGACCAAAATAGCTACTAACTAAGCTCTTTAAAACTGTATCTCTTAAATAATATTTCGCTGCTTAAAAGTCAAGATGGCAGTCAATCTTTTCGTAGGTCGACGTCGTTGAAGAGAACGAATATTTCACCAAAGAACGTTTAATGAAGTTTTGGTTGATTCTGAGGTGGCCGGACAATAATAGCAATAATAACAATTGATCCCTGGTTACATGTTTCTAATGTTTGGGCGCGGTCACACGCATTTACCCCAGAGATGCAGGTAAATATCTCGAAATTAAACTAAAGTAGCCTACTAGTATTCACAATATAACACAAATTTGTTGCCAACACTTGTTTCATTCATCACACAAGCACGTTGTCTCGAGTCAATCTGTCTAGCGTTGTTGTTAGTTTAAATCGAACATACCCTTACATGGAGTTACTGTATACCACCGTTTCAAACCTATCCCTTCCACGTTATGGTTAATTAGGACTACATACTGTTACAACATATACATTCTACGACTTTTCTTTTTATAAACACCATACTCTGACAATTTCAAATTATATTGTAGTGTTTCCAGTTTGATACATACTCGTGCAAATAAAGTGTGACATGGAACCCCAAATTCAACTTTAAAACAAATAAATCATATTTTCAGCAATTACAATAGAATAATAAATATGTATTTATATGACAGAATTTTCTTTTGGGCCAACATGTATATAACTAAATATGTAGGAAAGTTTTTATTACTTTGGAGTACAATGGACAATTTTTATGATTTCGTTATAATATTAATAATCCAAGTATTTCTTTTAAGGTAATTTCGTATTGATGTGTTGGCATGAATCTAATATAATTTTATAATTATCATCTATATAGATTTATTTACAAAAGTGTATAAATGGTTGGTGGTAGATCTAAAAAATAAATGTTGACATTTTACATAGAACATATTATGTATTTTCTTAGAAATAAACACCACTTGGCAAGGCACATATTTCTTAGCTTTCTCAAGTAAATTTCAGAATGAGACCACTTTTGTCTCTCTCCGTAGTAAATGATACTCCAATTAAAAAAGATTTACCTGAAATATCCTCTCCAATGCATAATTGTCTCAACCATAATGGCTACCTCATTATATTTGTATATATTTAATTGTTAATTTTATTTACCTATTCTTGGTAAATTCAATTTTATTTAGCCACTACTTATAAAGCCTATAACTTGTATAGCATTCAGGTCCTATGCTATGTTCATAGACTGATAGACACCAGGGGCAAGTAGGGTCTATGGCCGGGGGGGGGGGGGGGAGGGTCTATGCATGTACTCATTTGAACTCGTATGCCCTATCTTAAACTGGGTGTAGGCGTAGCACTAGTACTACGCCTACTAGTACTAGACGTAGAGATCCCATCAATTTCGCTTTGATCCATTACTTAGCCAGTAAGTCGATTAAGTCAATATTTGTCCCCCAGGTTCCCATTTTTAGAGAAGAATCGAATGGATATTGTGGTACAGACATTTTACACCCGGTTCCAAACACATTCCGGGGAACGGGATTGTCTGGAAAGAAAGGCAGGGATAGTTTTGGCTTATTATTAGATCACCATCTTAAATATCACATAAGAAATAGCCAAGCTAAGGACAAAGGTAAAGGTAAGACCGGAAAAAGTACAGGAACTGCACCGGTGACGCTGGATAATAGGTTTTCGGTGTATAGTGGGGGAAAATCCATTCCACCTCAGGTCAGAATGGGTTTGGAAGCTGGCACCAGGGATGCCCAATTAATAGTAATAAATATCCCGAGAATTAAAACCAATTATCAAGTAAAGCGTGCGAAACACAATGATAGATAAAAATGTGAATTTTCAATAGCTCGGAGATGCCAACCATCTGCGAGCAAAACCTGTATTTTATAGATCTAAAACTTGTATTTTTATAGCAAAACTTGTATGTGTGTTAAATCTGTATTTTCAAGAGAAACTTGTATTTGCAACGTGTGACCTGTATTTCTTTATATACCATCAATTTAACAATATATGCATGTATGTATGTATGTCAATAGGTGATTTGGTGGTTGGACGATTAATTCAATATAAACTGTATATTATAAATAGAACAATCTAACTAAATTTGAAATTTATTAACTTAACTTTATTTATTACATGAACATATATCCACCACTTGTGGATCAAAACTTGTTAAATAAAGGTATACATTACAATTTATAAAATACTAATACACATGTACCTACGGATAATACTCAGTTTGGTTCTGACTTGTTCATATCTTCTAATAAATAATAGGGCAATATCATAATTGGCATAACCTATGGTCTAGAAAACACGTAACAAACAAACGAGCACACAAAGACAGCACTTACACAAGTACCATGTAGGCAACAAATTTGGCCTAAAACTAGAAAACCTACAACTACCATGATCTAACAAATATATTTAATACTGATAAAAAGAGCTAAAATATTACCTAAACAATCACATTATAGCTGCCATGTATACAACGGAGCAGGAAGTAGACTTAATTACCAACAAAATCAAAAATATAATAACTGTTTTCACAGATGTTTACTTACAGCAACTAGAATTGACATCACTAAACAGTTGAATTCAATCACAATGCAGCATCTGACAAAGGCAAGCTTTTTCTTACCTTGCAGCAATACCAAACAGTTGAATTCAATCATAACGTAGCGTGATAAAGTTATTTCCAAATGATCCCGAAATAAGATCAAAAAGTTATCCCCAAACAGAAATCTAAATACCTATTTTGTGTATACAATACAGAAAGTTATTTTGAAATACATTGCATATCATTTTCTTCGTCTTCGTTCGGCCAGCCATATGCAAATATGGCTGCAATCATGGGAGTTGGCGAAAAGATTGCATTGCGTGAACTTCTCACTTTGTTATGGTTGATATGCAGATTGGGCGTGTCGTTTCAAGTCTTTAAGCCCATCAGAACTTATTGATAAGCAAGTTGTTACACAATGTGCACAATCCAATCTGTGACCCTTTCGACGATTTCGTGCACCATTCACCTATATCTTTCGAGCCGAGATAGCGCAGTTAGTTAGAGCGTAGAACTCGTAGCCGAAGGGTCACGGGTTCGAATCTCCGTGAGCTGCATTGATGTCATGTGGCGACTGGTTCACTCATCTATAAAAAATGAGCACCTGACAGGACGCGATGGCTATGTGTTTGAGTAACGCTTTGCGCCTATAATGGCAGCACGCATTGTATACTCCCTTGGGAGTTGAGATATGTGCTGGGTGGAAACAAGTCTGAGCCAGGGATAATAATATTGCAAATAATATTGTAAAGCACATTAGAGCAGATTCTAGATGAATAGGGCGCTATATAAATATCACATATTATTATTATAATATTATTATTATTATCTGTACCTCTGTACCTCTGACTATACTGTCCACGTTTGCACCACTGTCATTAATACTACCATCACCTACTGCTGCATCACCACTACCATCACCTACAACAGCATTGCTATTGTTACATACAGTTGCACCGCTATTATCAACCACAATGAGGACCGAAGATTGTTCACTGCAATCAGACTGTACATCTTTGTTGAGAGGAGCTGCAACATCTACTGGTTCGGCATATGACTGGCTGCGAAAGATCGTAGTCAGAGTTGGTTGTCAAGTGCCTCTTGGAATATGATCTAAGCGACTTCGCTTGGATGTGTCTACAGATGGCTGAGACATGTTGTCGTAGTAGACGTGGGCACCTTCGTTACCAACGAGAATGGCTCCTGACTGCAGAAGATTCGCAAAGTCATATGTAGGGAGTCTGAAACACAATCATGCATATTTGTAATAACAATTAATCAGCATGAATCGATAATGATGTTTGCAGAATCCAGATCGAATACAAATCTGTTTTGTTTTCATGTTAGACTAGTTAGAATGAGTAAAATTTCGGTGTTATTTGTACATTGACAAATTTCAATCAAAATTAAAAAGGAAACTATTTTGTATTCTAGAGATCATGATTGATTTTTTATTAGGGCTAATTCCTTCCAGGCTTCCGAGCGGCGGAACCACGATTATGGCATTGAACCTAATCCATAGTACACCACCCCGTCACTCGTACGGGGATCCAATTAACACCATTCGAAGCCTTAATTAAATTTAAATAAACCGACAAAATCCGCTCTTATTTCCTGGATCCGCCTCTGGTAGCATTTTGGCTTATCGAAACATTTACACTAACGTATATAAGCCAATAGGCTTACATACAGGCAAGATCTAGTACTAGATGCAACAGAATCACCATGATTTGATAGAACACCATAAGTGTCACTTGGCCTTTGACCTAAGACTTGTAGTTGTAATGTGGCCCAATTTTATATGATGTTATTTAAACAGGTGAACTTTCCGTTTGAAACCACAGCGATTTCTTATCGTGTCCTGTTAAAATGCAGGATGACGGTCAGTTTGAAGAGAAGGTTCCCATTGCTGCTCTGTAGTAATGCATATCCATAGTCTACCTGATATTAACATGCGAAATAAATGTCAAATAGCAAAGTGTAAGCTTATACTTTTTCAAAGTAATCTGTATTAAAGTAATCTGTATTAAATCTTTAGACCTATTACCTGAATAATTCAGGTAATATACATATTCTCTGTGCCTGTGCCTTATTATACACAGCTAAAACACACACACACACACACACACACACACACACACACACACACACACACACACACACACACACACACACACACACACACACACACACACACACACACACGCACACACGCACGCACGCACGCACGCACACACGCACACACGTACACGCACAGTGTAGGCTATTGTAAGTCCCTGTTATAACATATATCGCCTTCAGCGAATTCAGAATAGTGCAGCTCATACAGGGACAAATACTCTAAAGTATGATCAGGGGCGCCTCCGTGGTCTAGCGGTAGTGTGTTGGACCACAGATCACTACTACGTGTGTTCGAATCCCAGCGTGGGCATATCTGAAGGTTGTTTCGTCTTTCACTTCCTCTCATTACCTTCGGAGGTCGCTCGGCCCATTTAGCCTACAATGTGCACAAAAGTGGCCGTAAAACATCAACCATCATCATCATCATCTAAAGTATGATCATATTACTCCTAATAATGTAGAATAGGCTGCCGGGGGATGTCAGAAATAAATAATATCTTGAAATTTTTAAATCCATTCTAAAACACACCTGTTTAAGGTTGCTTTAACAGATGATTATCGTTCAAATCTCTTATTGGCTTTTACAGACATATTAGTTTGGGTATCACTATATAGGGCCTTTTATTGGGTCCTAGTAGTAAGGACACTTCATTAAATATACATTATTATTATAATCATTATCCTAGAGATATAGAACTTAGAAAATAATGATATAGGATAGAGCAGAGATAGCAAAATGTACTCTTCTAGAGTAGAAACACTGTACCTTATTTCAATCAACCTTTTTCATCTTTTTTTATCATAAATTAGGTATTCATCGGTATATTTCTTCAACCAAGAAATTAAAAGTTTGAATAAATTAGACGCAATATATATACGGAGGCCACGGAGTCGCCCCCAAAATGGCGAATGTATTAGAGTAAAGGTTTCGTTCGGTTTCAAAGAATTATAGAGAAATGGCTGAGTTACGAGAGTGGGGTTTATTTCATTTACGCCAAAGATTGGGTGAAGTTATTTCGAAATGCGAAAACAACTTCCGAACGGAACATTGCTGGGTTACTACTGAAACTGACAAATAATAACAAAAATAAACGAGACCCTACAGCTCGACTGATCCAGTCAGATCCATCCGCAGATCCCTGTACCTCGGCTCCGACCATAAGGCAGTCGTCTTAATTTAGAGTTGAGATCCTCAACAGGCTATTATTACTGCATCATTTACTAAAACGTTTAATTCTCTTCTCTAAAAACCGTTCCTGTGTAAAGTTGGTGACTCACTTCTTCGACAAATAGTACCACGCTTTCGTCGTTTTTAGTGAGTAGTTTAGAATCATGTGTTTAGAGTACTTCACTACGTGGAACATTTAGGGTAAAGTATTGTGTCGATGAGTAAAATATCTTAATTCGGTTTTTAGTTTAATGCGATCTTAAAAAATCCAGGTTGATCATGACACAATAAAATATATTTTTATTAATATTATTATTTTATTATTAACGTAATTAGTAGTAGTAGTTGATGTTGTTGTTGTAGAAATATACGTAGTAGTAGTAACGGTAATAGTACTAGTAGTAGGAGAAGCAATAGTATGAGAACTATAGTAATAATAATAGTAGTGATGATGATTGATGTTTTACGGCCACTTTTGTGCACACGGTAGGCTAAATGGGCCGAGCGACCTCCAAAGGTAATGAAGCGAAGTCAAAGATGAAACAACCTTCAGATATGCCTACACCGAGATTCGAACTTAGGTGGTAGTAATCTGTGATCCAACGCGCTACTAGTTATATCATGGAGGCGCCCAATTAATAGTAGTAATAGTATTAATGGTAATAGTAGTTGTTGGTTTTGTAGTAGTAATAGTTTAAGTAGCAGTAGTAGTAATAGTATTAGAAGTAATATGTGTAAAACTACTACTACTACTACTACTACTACTAGTAGTAGTAGTAGTATGAGTAGTAGCAGTAGTAGTAGTAGTAGTATAGTAATAGTACCAGCAATACTACTACTAATAATAATAATACCAGCAGCAGTAATAGAAGTAGTAGTAATAATAGTAGTAGTAGTATCAGCATTAACATTTCAAAAGTGAAAATAGAAAACTGATATGCAAAAAAAATAATGTTGTTTAAACTTCTTGCCAATAATAACTCGATAAAGACTGAAATAAGTTGCTAATGAAGTAATAATTAGACGATGATCGATTTGATCAGTAATTAGTACCAGATGTCATCACAAGTCATGTTTACTAATCACATAACATTTGTTGCTAAATTAGTGATCAACGACCGTACAGATGTCGTTACAACAACATTTCTTTTCTACGGGTCATAATCTGATTAGTAATACATGTTACCTGTATTTTCCGCATTTATGTATCAGACAGACAGACAGACAGACGGATCAAAGAAAAAGTTTATATGTGGACGCACTGTAAAGTCATGGGCAGTTAACGATTTGATTGATGTATGGGATAATAAGTTTGTTATGATACAACCAAGTTAGCGGAGATTGGATCAAGGGACATGCGAGTTTCCACTGGACAACACGCTGATTGGGCTGGGGGGGGGGATTTCCCCATTATATACCTGTTTGTATGTGTGGGAGGAGTTTTAGTGGGGGATTGTTCTCGACTCAGCCAAGTCATTGGTGATTGTACCAGGTCTACCGGACAACAGCGCTGACGGTGCCGAGGGGACAATTCCCTATATATATATGGATTTTTGTAAATTGTTTTAAAGAGCAGTGGGGTGGTGGTTCCGGAGTGTAACTTAGCGAGTCCTGGACCTCGGTACCTTTCAGCACGTGCGTGCGCGCGCGTTATGTAGAAAACACCTTAGCCTACGTATAACCGTTTCCCTGTAGGCATGACACATTTGTCACGCAAGAACATGTTTATTTAATATTCTTGAGTTCGAGAAAACGACTTTACTAGAGCTACAGTGTCACTCTTTTCAGACGATTTTAAAATATCTTCCGAACGTTTCTTGTTTAACACTGTTGGTTCTATCGGTATCAATTCAGAAGGTTTCTCGTTTTAATCTATTAACTCGGTTCTGCCAATCAGAACCTAAACTGTATATTTGTTCAATCGGCATTAAAATATAATCACTGAGAGATGGACGGTTGTAATCAGGCAGAGAAGAGTTATCTGCGTGCACTTTCAAATGCGTATATAAAGAAGAAAGTCGATGTTTTCTTTCAATTTTAAATCGGTGGCCATTAGCTTTTATGCGAAGAGACATGAATTAGTTTCAGCAACATATTGTTTATTACAGAAGTAGCACTGATAATCACAAATAACGTGTGAAGAAGAGCAATCTATATCTCCCATTATGCCAAATATTTTTTTTTTGAGACAGTGCTCGTAATATTTGAACAATAATTTATTAGATGACACGTCATACAGTTAATAATATTGCATGATTTTGAACCCCAACAGCTAGTAGCTGGAACAGTGGTATTTGACCGAAGTTGTTTTCTTTGCAATTCCCAAACAGTTTTGTCTTTAATACCACGCTTCCACATTTTAGAGTAATTTCTTTTACACAAGGCTTGAAAAAGAATATCCCCATGCCTTATCAAAGTCCTCGTTAGAACATATTCAAAATAATCGTATAATTTTGCGATCTTAATAAATCTTTAAAGGTATGTTTGGGATGAAACGAATTTTGTGATGAATATCGGTTGGTTTAAAAATACAGAATCAATACAGATAGAAGATTTAATGGGTGGTTCGTGTGTATTAAAAATATTTAGGAACTCAGAGAACGCTTCCTTGCCATGTGGCCATATTATGAAAACATCATCCAAATACCGGAAGTAGGTGTGAGGTTTTAATGGACATTTAAGTAATGCATCTTTCTCACATTTTCCATGTAAATATCGGCGTAGTGTGGTGCCCAATCCCTACCCATATAATATCTTCATCATTAAACAAAAAGTCATTAATCTGCCCAGAGAAGTTCACAACAATGATCGAGGCACTGTATATTAGTGTTAATGTCGGAGGAGAAGTCTCGAAATCGTTCAGTGTCACAAACGGGGTCGAGCAAAATTGCGTACTGGACCCATGCTTCTCTGACTCAATCTGTTGAACAGATGCAGACGATAAAGGATGCTCTCTCCAATGCATCAAAGAAATTCGGCCTGAAGATTAAGATCAAGAAGACCGAGATTCTGTACCAACCCAACTCTAAATCAACACGAGAGGAGGATATGATGGTTGATGGAAACAAGCTGAACTCTGTTCTGGAATTCACCTACCGCGGAGGTACTATATCAAGTAATGGTTGCATTGACGATGAAATACAGAGGAGGATGGTCA
>JAODUP010000386.1:0-380057 GCA_025642065.1 Paralvinella palmiformis | reverse complement strand
GAAGAACTTATTTCTGAGACCTGTGTTCGTGCAGTATGCCAAAGAGTTTAAGACTATGTTTAATTAACCAAAACATCTGCTGCCCTAACTGAGTAATATTTTAGAAAAAATACCCCCCTTTTTTACTTTAAATTATTTCAAAAAAAAGTAAAAAAAAAATTTTTTTTACACCAATTTTAAATTAAAACCCAGATTAAGTATGTTTGTTTATTGGGGTTTAAAAAAAATCATTTTTTTTGACAATTTTAAAGTAAAGTACAAAGAGGATGTCTAATTTAAGCCCCATTTTTGCATTTTGAAAAAATTTTTCTTTTTTCCCTTTTACATTTATAGTATTTACCCCTGATTATTTATTATAAATTAATCGCCTTAGAATTAAATATGCACCCGCTTAAAAAATAAAAAAATATGATCATACACCCCAATTTTTTAAAACCTAACTACCTTTAGACAGCGATCCTTTTTTAAGATTCTGTTAATAATAAAATCATTAAGATATGGCACCAAATTGTGTAAACTGGTTTTCCCATTAGAAAGTCACCCAAAAACCGGTATCCAGTCAGATACTATTGGGGTCCCAGTGTTTTGGCTCAAGTCTTTGGTGATTGTGCTTTTGTTGCAGCCCCACCTTGTGGAATAAGTTGCCGGCAAATAATAGAAAGGGTTTTTTGCAGACATTATTTTATTTTTATATTAATATTTTTTTAATTTTAAATGGTCCTGCTAGTAAGGGCATTAAATAAATTATTATTATTATTATTATTTATCCAAAAATTTTTTCTCAATATTTGTTTTTTCCCAGTCTGCACGGGATTTTACATTTGTGGAAATGTATAAACATTTCTAAATGAAAAATTTGATGGGCATCCTGAATTATTTAAAAAATAAACTTTAAAGATTGAAAAAGTGCCATTTTAACTTGGGAAAATAGGGAAAAAGGGACAGTGTTTCACTAGAAAAGGGCTGAGCTTTAAACCCCTTCATAAAGGATTCCCTTAAGGGAAAAGGGAAATCAGATAACTCTAGAAAATTTGGTCAACCTAAAAAAAACCTGACATTATTGTCTCAATTTAGAATTATTTTATGTAAACCTAGATTCTATTATTTCAATGGTGAATTGTGAAAATCTAGTTGTAGCTCAACTTAGTAAATACATTTGTCAATTTTGTCATGTATCATCCATTTTCTCAATTTTGTTCCATAATGGAGTTCAGCTATTATTATATTAATAATTATCACTTGCCATTTATATGACGATATTATTTTTGGAATGTATATAACTGGTCTATCTTTGATGAGTGTTAATAAAAATGACTCCTAAGTTTGCTTAAATTATGATAAATCATATTATTTGAACTGAAATGAAGAACAATGCAAAGGTGGCTTAATTGCAATCCTTATGAATATGCAGCCGCGTGACACATCAGATCTACTTGCAAATCTGCTTGTCTCAGTGCATTTGAGCATGTCATGATGCTTAACAGGGCCGGAAAAATGGGAAGCCTGGAACGGGGGTTTTTCTTGGGGAGGAGATTAAAAATAGGGGGACTACCAGCATATTGAGGCAAGATACGCAGCAGTCTCAAGTTCATTTTATATAGAAAATGGGTCATGATAAACGACAAATATTTATCAGCCGATAGTTTCCAGATCTGAAATAATGCTAAAATCTACTGCTGTAACCATTTCAGATATCATGTTTGTAAATATTTACTGAATATAAGAACCATGCATGAAGGATGGGAGAGATTTTGGTGAGCTGGTGATCTTGGCTGGTAAACATCCATTTGCATTATGGTGGTCAGGTGACTCAAATAATCTCTCTTGATTGGCCAGTTGTCTTTGTTTACAGTAAATAAAAGCACACAGTCTTGTAGATTTATGTCCCTTTCCTGTTTATTTGTTTGATCACTGTTTTTCTCTCTCCATTTTATGTTAATATTATGACATAAATATGAATTCCATATATCATATTAACTGTTTTCATACTTTGCTGAAGTGTACCGATGTGTCGTTAAACAACATTCATCCATCATTCATTCTTTGCTGAAGGAATGATATGCAGTTTTTGGTAACATAATTCCTTTCTGTATGAATTATTACTGTCTTTGTTTGCTATTTTGTGCTTTATTTTATATTTAAACAACAGTGGGCTTCCCTTATCACCTCAACAGCCAGAAGAAGAAAATTCCTGGTCAGATTGTGGACATGACCAATAATTTATTACTGGATGAACTATGAACTGTTGATTATTATATACTTGTATTGTGTTAAAGTGTGGATCAATAAAACTACAAACACATAATTATTGTCTTTATTGCCTCTATGGTCTAATTGGTAGGGCATTGGACCACAGATCACTACTACCTGAGTTTGAATCTCGGTGTGGGCATGGCTGATTTCCATCTTTTACTTCACTTTTACTTAAATTTATAATCTAGTGTTCTCAGTCGATTCCAGCACAATTTTATTCTGACTAGTAGTACTGGTAAGAAAAAATATGGTTTTAATAGCTAGTAAATTTTAGTTGGGCTAGTAAGAAATTTGTTTGGCTAGTGGATTTAAATTTTACTAGCCCAGGGGCTAGTGAGATGTAGAAATATTTTTCTGGCCCTGCTTAAGTCAGCTCAGATCTACTAGAATGTCTATCATGTCAGGGCAGGTGTATATATATCAGGAGATTGAACATCAAAATATCCATCTTTTTGTATTGCTCCACTGTGAGTGGTGGGGGATGAAGTTCCTCAACCACTCCAACATAGAGGCTGTGCTAAATAAGCGACAGCCTGGAGATTCTCCCGGAAAAAGAAAAAAATCTATTCACAGATTATTCATTGACTGAATAACATCACTGAGTTCCTCTCTGAATTTGCTGATGGATTTTTTTTGATTTTTCGAAAAATCCATATCAAATGTGGCATCCTGATAATGGTAGCACAGTATTATGAGTATAAGGAAGTCCAGGATGGTGAACTAATCCAATACTAATGTTGCTATATGTAGATGTATTATTAGATTTTAACTGAACTATTCATCGTAATTATATAAAATTATAAATGAAGACTTACTATAGATTCAACAACTTTATATACAAACTAACAAAGCGTATGATTTTTTTTAGGTAAGATCGATTTTCCCGACCATCATCATGATTCATGGGAGTGCGTTCACTGTATTCGTCCTTATCAAAGGCTTATCATGTCAACGATTTCATTGACTACCCGAACAATGTGGCCGCAGTTTTTCAGGTGCACAATTTAATGATATTCGAAAAGGACATAAATATCCGTGAATGAATGAATGACAACTGGGATAAAATTTATAAATTAGAGTCTAGACCAAGACTCCCAAGTACTGAAGTAGATCTAGACTACACTAGAGTCTAGATCTAGACATCATTATCAAATTAATTATCATCATTATCATCATCATGTTTGTACTTCGAGACGATGTATCTGTTTGGACACCACCCAACAGCCCAGCGCCATCTTCAATTTAAAAGACACACACACACAGACAAACACGCGCGGTTACATCAATATCCTAATACATACTTATCGGTTTTATCTTTGTGAGAGCCCGGTCCCGTAACTACACTAGCAATCTGCTGCTTCACCGACATGTTTGATACTTGGTTTATACTAAACACCAGACTGTTTTCATTCCGTTCGCTTCGTAAAACCGGTTTTTCGCATTCATGGAAAAAAATACCCAAATTCATGAAAAAATCAATAGTCTGAAAATGAACAAAATTATCAAATTAAATAGCGAAGAAGTTAAAGAAACCAGACAAAATCGGCATTACTCTCTTAACATTGTTCTAATTCATTAAAATAAATTTTAACTGTTGGATGTTGAATAAACATGATAAAACTCCATATAAAACTGATATATGTCGGAAACCTTTAATAGTAATTTATAGTGCAATCAAGTGAGTGATTGGTTTGCTTGATCTGCGAACTGGCCTTATCTGAGTCATCCATACGGTCATGGGGCTACTTTGCCCTTATATGGTAATGAAATTTCATTTCAGCCCTCTAATTATTGGTGGAAGATATCGATACTGCTCATAAAAGTCTCAGGTTAAGACAAAGACATATAAATAGCCGACCTATAGTGATTCATTGAAACAAAGTTGTGGGAAATCTTACAAATACAGACCATGCAAGACAGAGATTTAATAAAATTCTTCAAAACGTATATAGCCGGTGGCCTGGGTGGAGATTATATTTATGATGGTAGTTCAAATGAACGATTTGTTCAGCCTGAGCTCTGGTCTGATTGGGAACATGTCCTGAAGTACTAGTCCATATGGGAGCCGAGATAATATACTACTCTCTGGAGAACGCCCCCACTACAAAAACATCTAGTAACAATGGGATTCATGCAAACTCAAACGGAGTTGTGTGGTATTGCAGTTCATTATTCTATCCATCGTACGTATAACCGGACTGTCCAGAGAAGTGAGAATATCAGACCAAAGCTCCTGACCCGGACACAACATCGGGATTCGATTACACACCGGAAATATAGAAGTATGCAACTTGTCAACATGCAACTGCACGATGGAATCGAGAGCTTATAGCTGGTGGGTGAATGATAATGATTGGGAGGAAGGTATATGCATGCATACTTCACACCTATACCCACCATTCTTGAAGGGCGGTTATATGCACTTCATCCCCCACGTATCTAAGCCCCTGTTCACCATGTAGTGTTCAGATCAAGAAAAGAAGAAAAAAAACATATACCGATATATGTATCAATTTGAAAAAGCTAACATATATATTATGTACTAACAAACGCAAATAGCGAAATAAATTAAAGTACACATTTATTGTCATGGATCAAATGTTGTCGATCCCATGCAGGATCCGGGGGATTCCAATGACGAAGTGGGTAGAGTACTGTGATGCAAACCGCCATATCGTAGCTTCAAACCCGTCTCATACCTGCATGTGTTCGTGGGATTTATTTCCCTGGACAGACGCCAATCGGCCATATGCTCCAGATGGGACGTAAACAAATCAGCTCAACCCAAGCGGAATCCCAAAAGAAACAGTAGCAGGAATCAGCTCGGTCCTATAAAGTGTATATAACTCATTATATGAAGGAACCATTGCAATGACCTGTAATCTATACGTGATAGTGAGTTAGCGACTGACTGAATGAGTGAGTATTTTGTTTAACCTCGTTGATGACCATATCTGGGACATATGATTGAGAGACGATCAAATTCCTAAGGAAACATCCTTGAAACTCCGGTGACTTTATTTCAATGGAACATTGACCTTAAGGTTTGTACAAATGTAGTGTGCCCTACCTACTGCGCCATTCTGAACGCTACTATATAGACGAGAGGGTTTTAATATGTGTATACTTAGGCTGTGCTGAATAAGTGACAGCCTCGGGATTCTCCCCGAAAAACAAATAAATCAATACGTGTTTAGCCCATTAAGAGGCATTCCCGACAGTCTGACCTAAAATCGTGGACGTTAATGGAACGTTCTTACACGGATGGGGATATAGCTCAACTGTGCAGCAAATCTGGTAACACGCACTCGCAAAAGGGAACACGATTATGTAACACCGAATTTATTCCAGTTGACCCGACTTCCTGTATATTTCAGATCATTACACAAGATCCTGTTTCACACATTCATAATATTGTGTTGAACAGCACAATTGTATCTCATCTATACTATCCAAAATAATATATCAGTAAGCTAGGCTGCTCCAATCTTAGATAATACTTTGGCAACAACTGGTGTTTTTATTGATTTGAAGAAAGCATTTGATACCATAGATCATTCCATTTTGATTAGGAAACTATATATGCCATTATGGTGTCTGAGGTATTGCTACAAGTCGAATAAAAAATTATTTAACCAACAGAAAACAATTTGTTTTTAAGATCATATTTGTTCAGATTTTAGAACTATGCTATTCTATTTTGGGACCTATTTTATTTTGTACTACGCATCAATGATCTGGTAAATATTTAAAATAAATTAAAATTTATATTGTTTGCCGATGATATCAATGTATTCTATGCTGGTGAAATTTTTGTGCACAAGGTAGGCTAAATGGGACGAGCGTCCTCCAAAGGATAATGAGGCAAAGTGAAAGATGAAACACCCTTCTGAGGTAGACCGGCCGGGGTTTAGTATCCAGGTGCTATAGATATGTGGTCAATCGCGCTACCAGTTAGACCATGGATGCGCCCCGGCCTATTCCATGCTGGTAAAAGTATAAAAAGGTTAATAATGTGGTCAAGCAAATGAGTCGATGGTTTAAAGTTAACAAATTATTTCTGAATATCAATAAAACAAATAACATATATTTCCATAACAAGCCTTATCAGGATGATTGTAAACTGAATTGCTTGAAAATTACCACTTATACATGTTATACTGTTCATTAATACTTCCCTACTTATGTTACGCATGTGAGATATGGGGAAATACTTATCTGTCTCGATTACATACTTTGATGTTATTACAAAAGAAGGCAAACCGTAATGTTCATACCCATCCATTTTTAGATATTGTAAAATTAAAAACCTTCCAAAAAAATATTCATAACAATAGAGGAAATACATTGATATGGTACCAGGCAGGGGTCGGCAACCTTTTTGAGCGGAGGGCCAAATTGTAAAACTGGACTTGGTCGGCGGGCCGGCTGAGGTGCGAAGCGCGGAGTGAGCGTGGGTGTTAGGGGGGGATTATCCCCTCCCACTGCCAGAAGTTTTTTTTAAACTGTCTCAAAATAAACTTTCGGAGCCTATGAGATCAAATGCCACAAATATATATTTGTTTAGAATTGTATGGGTAGAAGAGTGAAATTTGGATTAAGCCAGTGGGCAAAATACATTTTCTGACACATTGAACCCCTTTTGCGCAACGCGGCGATTTCGTCACGAAAGGCATAGACGCAGTGAAGCGTGGACCCGCTGTTAAGCCAGCGGACTTCACAATAATACAACATATCGCCATATTCGGCGTCCTTCTACAAAGTTTACGATTTTAACGACAACGTCCTGCATTTTCAGCGATTTTGCACACATGTCCTCTTGCTGGATGATGCAATGTGGTTATATTATTGTGTACGTTTGATCGCGTCTTCTCCATCAAGGCGATGCCGCCATTAATCCGTCTGACCATTCAGGGTTAGCCGTTAGTACACAGAGCCGCTCAAATTTCAGACCAATGTCGTTCGTCACCAAATTTTACCGCTAGGTGGACGTCGATCCCAGTTATTTTCCCCTTCAGCTCAACTAACGAGACTATAACTCCTCTGTAATGTGGAATTTCTTGTTGATGCCTCTTACGAATATCACGAAAGTTGCGTAGTAGTTTTTTTTACGTCTGTGCTCTCATGTTTTCAAACAGATTTTTCTTTTCTGCTTATTTTCTCACAATGCAGTTCGCTCTTAATTGATCATGTTTTATTCACAACTAACTAGTTCATTTCTAAAATGTCAAAAACAGAAAATAGTATTTGGTTTTTACCGAATATTATATCAGTATGGCATCCAATGAGGACCTTGATAGAGTTAAACGCTATAAATCTCTGCTCCCGGTGATCGTTATTACGAGGTCTTAAAAAGCTAGCCAGCTCCTGATTAGATGGCCAATTTCTATGAAAAGGACCATTACCCTATTGCCTTCCCAATAGTTTTATTTCTACAATTGAAATTTTGAGCAATGTACAATAAACTTATTTTGTGGTGTCATTTTTAATTTGCTATGGTTCATAAAAAAGATAAATAAATAGGTATATGATTAATTAAAAATAATAATGATAATACATAAATTGGTAAATGTCTTTTACAAGATAATTTTAATGCACTATATATATGCAATATACCTAATGTTTCATTGTTCATATATTAATCCCCTTATGTTATTACACTCAGGTCTGTTCCGATTCATCTTTCTGATCAAGGGATCAAATTAAGTAAGGGGCTATTGACTGGATCCCATTGTTTCTATAGTGTAACTGATGAAGTAATTGATAGGATACCTTCGTCAGCTCAAACTCCTCTTGTGTACAACAACAATAGACTTGTTATTATGTTTTATTTTCATACATATAAATCAACAAAGGATCATACACAAGAAGCGTGTACATGCAGATAGATGCAAGAAAGTAGATAACTTAAGCAATTATTTTCAATCTTTACATTACTTTATCAAACTGGACAAGACACCACTGTATGTGCATCTGCATGTATGTGAGCATCTGTAACTGTGTGTGTGTGTTTTTGCTAAACAACGTGAACTTTAATAAAGCAACAAACCACAGAACTAGAATTAAATTTTCTGCACAGAGAAATGCTTTCATAACTCTAACACATCACTGACATTAAGCTAGTGTCACAAACAGTAATCATTCTCATTAATCCGAACAGAAAAAATACAGCTTTCAAGGAAATCTCTCAAGAATTACTACTGGATAATCGATAATTTTTACCATGAAACAAACAATTGGGAAATTACTTCATAAATTGAGAATGAACAAGCAAATCCATGCAAAGATACCTAATGTTTCTCAAAACAAAAAAAAATATGTGCAGGCATACGTAGACTGTTACCCCTGGGAATGCCCAGATGGGCAAACACACTGTTTGACGGACACCATTAAATGTGATTGTCAAAAAATAATCCAAGCACCGTTCAGTGCAGACATTCAGCAAAATGCCACTTCTAGATCATGGGCTAGACACAGCACAGCAGTAAGTGAATTGTGCAGTAAATTAAGGCCTGCTGCCACAACGGATCATGCATGAACGGGTATAATACTGACCACCACAGACTTCACGCATACAGAATTTGCAACAGGCACAATGTGGGTAGGCAATGTTTACAGTTATAGCACAAATAACACCATCTTCTCGTAGCTGTCACTCTGTGTCAGTTTCCATATTAATGCTGCCGTACAAACTGAAGTGTTACAAATGTCAAATGCGGACACCCCGTCACTGTTACTAAAACAACTGATAAATACTGGCAGCAGCTTAAATGCACATACAGGAAGGGATCATAAGATGTTTGCATTAGCAAATGAGGAAAACACAAACATACTATTTTATGGAGTTATGGCAGCGCTATGCAGTTATACTTTGAATGAAATTTCCATGCTCCTCAAGGGAATAATGCCCATAAACTCCTAACCGTTGAGGTTGTAATGTTCCAAATAATTAATATACAGTTTTCTACAAAATATTACAAAACAAATATGAAACAATGAATTAAATAGTATCTGTGGAGTTAATAAATTATACACCCTCAGCTGCCTGCAAAACATTACACACTATTCTTGTTGGGGCTACTGCTTCAAACAGAAAAGATGGACAAATCCTAGCAGCCAAATTGTACATGACACACTTTCTGACAAGACTAAACTGGACTAACCAGTGACAAGTGTTTTACAGTGTGAAGTCGTAACAGACTTAATTATAGTATTATTCGAGTAAAAGTATAAACCATCTGGTCATGATTAAACAATATTCCAGTGTACACACGCATCTAATAAAATGGACTGTTACTAGAAAATAAATGGTTCACATTTAGAGAATAACTGATAAAAACCACAAACTGTATGATGTAGTAATATAGCTGCTACACAACACTAGCAAACAGCAGCAACAACACAAATCTAGCATAGTAACGAAATATCTACAAGACATTCATCACCCTAAAACACGTATCTGTCTATATTACAAAATAGAGAAGTGTACATTTCTGTATCTTACACACTGGGTAGTATATTATGTATACAAATGACACAACAATACACTGGTGATAACTAGCAGGACTTTATTCAACAAGTGATGCCTGTTAAGATTGTAATAATTACTTTTCCACATGTGCTATGCTGGCACATATATATGTACACGATGACACATATTAATTAGAATGCAGATGACAATGGCTGCTTTATGTACACATGATGAAATGGCAACATACAGTTCAAAACAAAGTAACTTCATCGCACACGCACACATGCACACACACACACTGCAAGGCTAAAAACCAAGCACCACAACAATACATAGCATTACTTGTGGCCCCTCGTTATCAGTCTTGAAACAATTAAAACAGAGCCACAGGAAGTGACAAAGTTACCCACTACATTACTGCACATTTAAGCAGATTAGAATACCTTCTATGTACATTTGCAGGAGAAAATCTGTAAATACATGCTCACTTAACAGTAGACAGACACTAGCTGATGTGTAGAACTCACTAAAAACCTGGTCTCATATCTTCTACCTATATGGGTGACTCTTTTATTAACATATAAACCAAGTAAAAGGCATCTTCTTAAGTAAGCATCATTTATACAGATTAAAAAGCATATCAGGTGAAAAAAATCCAGACAGGCTCCCAGATGTATATATGTATCTATGTATGTATTTATGTATGTGTGTATATAGATCCTGTGAAGATAAATAGTAAAACCATTCTACAGAACAGTGCAACATCCAGAACAATGCTATCCTAAAACAATATAATTTAACCTTAAATAAATCAATCATGCACATGAGAGAATGGGGACAGAATACCAGTGCACTGAGTGAACAGCTTCATGGCATTATTGAGGCTGGTAAAGACGAGCATTTGGGTTAAAACAAAGTAAGAACACAACTGACGTGCACATCTGTCACAATATGTAAATGAGGGCGTGACCAGGTTTCTATAGGTAGTTAACCACCAGCAGGATGATCTTCCACCGATTCAGAGCCATACACCTCTTGCTGCAGTAACATGGAAATTAATAAGTTAATTGCTGTTGTAAGACTATGGCACTGGACTTGGAGCTGAAATGGATAGATGACAAATGATATTAAGCCAATGCTAGGATGCCAAATTAAGGATGATGAATGTATATGTAATAAGCTCATGGATGGCAAAATTACGACACTGTAATCAGTAGTTTTTACATGATTCATGACATAAAATATCCTGAAATGTTAGTTTATCTGGCTGCTACAACATTGTTTCTGTGTTATAGTTATAACATGTCAAGAAGTGTTTACATTTAATTTTCTACAATGCAATAAATAATTAATGCATTCTAATTTACTAACATGACAGAAACAGTATGCTAACAGATTTCCTGATGATCCCAACTGTCAAGACTAACCTTTAGTACTTGTAGCTGACTGTATGACCTGCATAAGACAACGTCCAAATTCTTGTAGAATCATCTGTTCTTCCATCATTTCTTGCTGCCTCGTCCTCTCGGCTTCCTCAGCTTGTGCCACAAGACAGGCACACGTTGCCTCTGCCACCTCAGCTGTGACAAATGTGTATGGTAACCTGTTAAAATAAAGCATCAGTTAGTCTCAAAATATCTTGCTTTTGTCAACCTAGTGAAATATAACCTGAAGTATATTAATTAAGCCCTCTTCAAAGGGCCCAGCAGTAAAGTTACAGGTTGCCATCTAGAAAATCCAAGTAAGTGTAATGGATAAACAGTTCTCAGTTACTTCTAATGATCAGTTAATATAAGGTGATTGATAGTATCTACAAGTAGTATTTCCATAGGTGTCATCTTTTTAAGATACTAGATACCAGGGTGCGACACCGACCCAGCACCTGAGGTGGGAAGAATTTGCATGGGACTTCTAACTGTCAAATATAACTCACCCAGCTGGTAGGTAGCATTTGCTATGGTTTTTTATACAAACAATCATTTGCATCGCTGATTTCTGGTTACACACAAGTCAAAACAATATTTATATCACCCAATTAGTATATTTATATAGTCCTCCCCCTCTCAAAAGCTGGCAGCAAATAAATATGAAAAAATATAAAAGAACAAGGAACATTCAGTTAAGCTGGAAAGGCCCTCGTTATTATATGAAGTGTTAACTCTACACAGATGTAAGTATCTGGAGTGTTTGTAAACATAAGTGATTCCCTTTTGTCAATATTGGGCTACCAGAGTTCAATCCTATGTTATACACTGAGATAAATATAATGTTATTTGTAAGTTTATATATTCAATGCCCTTTATTATATCATAGCATTCATACTGACTGAGTGAACAGCATTCAGCACAATAGAAGTTAAAGATGAATCCATCATGGTAAGATTCAAACCAATCAAGCATCAAATTATAGTAAATAGTTTGTATTTATTTTTTTGGCACACCAGGTTTTATCAACCTTATAATCTTATAATCAGAATCTAAAGTGAATCTTGACTATACTCATAAGATTATCTTAACAAGATACTATGCAATGGTAGCTGAATATAATTAAAATTGTGTAGCCAGAGTTTTGCTAACAAAAAATCCTCAGCCATTACAGGGCTCTCTCTCTCTCATATCTCGCAATCAACATTATATCAATATTATTAATATATTTATTAAATTGTCATGTCACTGGAAGTGGTTATATTGAGAACATCTGAACATATACTATAAATATTTAATAAAACAAAAAAAATAGAGATCTACAGCTTTTGCTCACAATTTGTTAACAGGTAAAACAGCTTAGTGAAATGTATATTTCTAACACCCCACTAAACAAGCAAAAGCTGAATCATTTATTTTAGATGAAGGTGATGTGAAGTACTATACCATACCACAAAACTCTCATATATTAATATGTAAATTGAGAAACAAATATTTATCTTGTCTATGAACTTCTAAAATACTTTATTCTAGGTACAAATATATCTTATGGTTATTTAAATAGTGTTGTTGTTTTATTAGTTTTACACACATGTTATGTAAGGCTAAACAAACTCCAATGGTAAAGTGGCAAGATGAAAACCCCAAATTTATGCCAGAATTAGTAACCCTGTCCTAGATGCTTATTGGCAACCACACTACCCGTTAAAGCTGGTTTAAAATAGATAAAATGTAAAAAAATCTCTACAGTCAATACGAGTCAAATTATTAGCTAAAATAAACATTCTGAGGTCAAATAGTAAACCATAATCATGTGGCTAAGTCATGCTTCAACCACTCCATTTTTGGAAGATTTATGCACACTTCTACTCCAACAAATCTAAAGTGATGTGGTAACAGTTATTCCTTTGTTTATGATAAATACTGGCAAGCTGTATTCAATCACAAAAATATAAAACACAATTATATCACGGTCATTTTAGATTGCCCCAACCTAAATTATTTTACATATACGTTTTCGAACAAATCCATTAGTTTCTGTGTTCTTATAAATGAAATGTAACAAAAAGGATCAATTGTAACTACCTCTCATATATTTAGATCACATTTCATGGGTGATATTTGCAAAGAAACTTGATAATCAGGCGTCCTCATACCACTCCCCAAAACCATATTTCACATGCACTACTTTTTCGGGTAGGGCAGATCACAACAACAAGGGCATCTCGCAAAGTAGGCGAGTCACCCCAGGGCGACCTGTACCCGCTCAGAAATTCTTCCAGAACTATTAGTCTGGGAGCCCTGCATTACCAGAGCTCGTTATTTTCCTTACTCATTAGTTTAAGGCATGAGTAATATGCAGGCAGCTTTAGTATAATATAGAAGATCTATTTACGGTTATTATGGTGTTTAAAATAAGTACTAGTTTTTCAACTTTGCTGACCTTAGTTCTACACAAAATGAAACAAAACAAGGACAGTGGTATTCAGAATGATATTTCCTATATTAACATACAAATCATTTCACAATATTCTAATTTGTTGTCTACCAATAACAAGAATTTCAGGCCAGAGTACATGTATCATCAAAACAACCAATACATAGTAATGTGATCTACATACATTCTTCCTGTGTTGGCGTTATCGAGATAAAAAACTTCAACCATGAATTAATTAGTTCAAGCAATTCAAGCACTAAATACATCGGATATATTAACTAATCTATTATCTAGATTAGTCAAAGGGTCACAGGCACTTGGTAATAGGTAATTCCCCCCCCCCCCCCCCCCGTGTCATACTTCTAAAGCTCCATATAAGCATCCCATAGTTAACCCATAGGAATGAGCTCCAATTAAAGTAGGAGATTCATCTATTATATTTGTGACTGATACTTCAGCAACGAGAAGTAAAATTCCTGTCTATGGCCAATCACACTACTAGTTAGGTCAGGGTGGTGCTCCTCAAAACTGAATGAAAATGTGCTAACAAGATTTTTTACTGAAGAGTATCTGTAACACAATGACTTCCATGACACTTTTATATCATAGCTTATATCACAGCTTCATATATGATACAGGTCTTCAGCAGGAACTGCTCATTAGAAAGAGAACACTGATGTAACTCCGACTCTCGTTAAAGGATCCATGGCTACATTAATTATTACTTATCTAGAACCTTCGATGTACTTAATAATTCAGCCAATACTATTAAATGTTAAATCCTTCCTTTGGCATCTAAAGAGGCATTAATCTGGGTATAGTAAAATATTAGCAACAAAACGCAGTTTGTTTCAATCCATGACTGACCATCACCAGATATATATATCTTCACTTACTGGTAGCTGTACAAAAAAGGATATGTTTCAATACCAAAGAATTACAGTACTAACATTAAACATCAGTGTTATTATTGAAAGTGTTATGCTGATGATACTTAGGTAGACATGACTTTAAATTTAGATGATAACTGGAATTACACACCATTTATTGCAGACGTGCTGAAGTTGAACAAGAATAAGACCAAATCCATTGTGCTCTTATCCAAGCAACATGTGAATAAATTAACAATTATTTTACTTAGGGCGGATCCACTTGTACAAATTATTTAATATCTTTAAGAAATCTTGGCCATTAAATATGAGAATCAAGAAAATTATATATGCCAATTTTCCATAAGTACATGAATGATGACACATAAAAGGCTTTAGTTATATTAAATTCTCCCCTCTCCAATAAATGACCTACATCAAGTTCAGAACTATAGAGCATAGACTGATAACAAGCACCAGCAAAATAGATCATATAACACCAGTTTTGTGACAGATGAACCGGCTTACTGTATATTTCAGATCACTATGTGTGATCATGTTAACACATTCCAACTACTGACAGACAGTATCACTGTAATAATGATGTGAGTTGATAACTTACCGAGCATCGGCACCCAGATTTAGAAATAATGGTCATTTCCAATACCAGAACTTGTTTTAGACAAAATAGAAATGATTAATTAGGAATTGAATGCACACCATAACACATATTTTGTCATTCTGCCATAATACCGTCATGATTATTATTATCTTGGCTGTGTGCTTGTATGTTTTTAGAGAGAGAGAGAGAGAAGTGTGTGTGTAGAAATAACATCTGGACGTTTTTGGATACATACATGTAAATTTACAATTTAAGATCATATGAATTCATATTTGGAAATGAACTGGAGTGGTTTCATTTAGAACTGATAAGAATATCTGGAATTGACAAAATATAATTAACCCCATATACTGCACTTCCATATCTAATAGTCACTGTCTTTTGTTTAAGTTCAGAGTTTAGAAAAAACACTAGAATTTTGTTTTATTTAACTGGAGTTTGTAATATTTTCTACATCTCAGTTGAAAGTTGAGTGCTATGCTAAAATGACCAGAACATGCCAACTAACACCATTATCTGGCATACAGTGTATGTTCAGCATTGTTCACACCTGAAACATATGGACAAAGAGTGTCTGTCATTGGGGAAACAAATCCTAGAAATACAGACACGAGTCGGATTAAAATGCACAACTTCGAGGTTTGTAGTACAGTACTCTAACCACTGCATCACTTGAATGCTTAGAAGTAAGTGAAATTTTGCCATGAATGCACAAGTATTTATAAGGAGAATACATCTAGGGGGATCATCAGTGACAGCTCAAGTTGAATTTCAGATTATTCCAAGTTTATTTCCTTCATGTTGCTTAATCAACTAAATTAATTATCAGTTCAACATGTTTATTATTCCAGCTTTCTAAGGGCATTGCACCCTGCGCCTATCTGAATGTGGCCTGTGCCTTTTTTGGGTGGCATGTACAGTACATAAGACTGCATTTCTCTTGGGCACCAATGAGTCATTGAGCTACCTGTAACTACTAATTCTGATAATACCACAAGCTCCACTTCAGGAGAGTTAACAAAATGGCAAAGTTAACTGATGTCATCCACCAGGGTTGGAAACAAATTATGATTTAAAATAAGTAAGATTTTTAATTAAAAAAAAGTCCACCCTCAGAAAATATTTTTTAAATATGTAATGCTTAGAACAGTAACCAAAAATTCCACAATAATAATCACGAAATATACCTGATATCAAGATATAGGGAAACAATTAAAATTACTAGAGGGCCGCCACTGCGACTGTACTGGAAGCCAGATTCGAAGGCAGAAGGAGAAAACTGAAACGCTCTGACATCACATGGGCACTCTCTAGACTGACACAGATTATAGTTTATCTTGAACATTAATATCTGAGCCATTTTGAATCGTCTTCCTCTTGTAAGGTTCCTTCTGGCTCAAATTGATATGGTTGTATATCAATCATGATGTAATTTTAACAAGATAATGCCGTTTAGTTCTGGAATAATTCTTTGTTCATGCTTGTTTACATGCTTTTGTACGGACTTCCAGTCAACCGGATATGCCCAAGTGACGTCAGCATTCAGGAGCTTCTGGATTCTGTCTAGCTTCAAAATGGCTGCGCTCACAGGCCATTAAAAGTCAATTAATCAGCACTTTGAACTGGATTATTTAATATGCGGGTGATCGTTTACATATTTTGACATTATTTATGATATTTATGATTATAGCTGTATTAGTCCTGAAAATTTAAAATTAATGTTTAATTGATTTTTTGTGACTTGATTTTTATAATCATTGCATTTATTTTTATTGGTTGTTTTGTAAACATACATTTGAATTTGCAGTACAAAAATTAAATTTTACTTTAAATCACTTATGCTAGATAATTATATATATATATATATATATATATATATATATATATATAATTGAATTGCAATTAGATTTCAACACCATGTAGTCTAACAAGCCTGGTTGGAGAAAAAATGTGATTTGTTTGAAAAAAATATTAGATTTTTCAATTAAATTAGTTCATTTGATTTTTTCAACATTCATGACAAATCTTATAGGAAATGTAGTTCTGAAAATAACTAAATACGTAGAATATCATAAGATACCTAATGTGCTGAACATTTTATTCCAAACATTTCTAAATAATTAAAACAAAGTTGTTAAGTAAAAATTTAAACTTAAACAAATATGTACAGCTAAATCAACTGGCAGTAGCATGCAAAAATGGACAATAAATTTGCAGTGCATGTGATTATTCATTATTGTTAGTTTGATTATTGTCATTTTCATATGAGTTGTCAAACCTAGTTGGACCAGTGATGTTTATTGTGACTTCATCTTATTGCCTATGTAACTGATTTCATTCTACCATGTAAATTACACAATCTACCCAGTGTCCCCCCCCACACACACACACTACATTCTGTCAGATATTACCCTATTAATAATAATAATGGCTGAAATGGCAGTTTTTTAATGTGGTTGGCAACCTCAAATGAGGGAGATGCATATGGTCTGTAATTTATAATTAGATTAACCATTTGTCTAACTGGATTTATCACTATATGAACAAGTGGGACTGGTTACCATTTGATTGTGTGAACAAATAATTAATTAACACATATATGAGTAAAAGGCTGATTGTGGAAATTCAGAAACTCTGCCATGGAGAGATGAGAATAAAATTGCAAATATTTCTTCCTGAAGTCTGTCATAATATTAATATTGTTGTTAAAGTATTATTTTCAGTATCGTGAAAGTAATCACCAATTACATACACAATGTAATCATTTAAGAAAACCTGTGCTGATTGTGCGTTAAAACTGTATCTTCACAAAACATCTGTATTAACATAATCCTTTTTTTCCCAGTGTCGGTTCTCTCTTAACTGGTGGCATGGTCAATAATCCTGTCAACATGTTCACATTTTGTCAATAATAAATTTTGTGATAAATCAGCTGCACATAACATAGTATGCACAATACTGTTCCCCTTTAAACACCTCCACACATGGATATGAAGTGATAATTTTTCTTACAAATTTGAAATTCTTTGCGAGATCTTGTAAACATTTTCTTTGAAAAATGACAGTTGTAAACGGACTCAAAAAGGCACACATTAGCCAATCATAGCACTCAAAATACCATAATCAGACATGGGGTCAATTCACTTCCAGAATTGGAAATGATGGACAAATGCTTATTTATAATAAAAAATGGAATTGGAATTGATAAATTCAGAATTTAAGTTTGCTACAAAAAAAGAATTCCACAAATTAATTTACCATATAATTTTTTAATTCAGCAATATTTCTTCCATGACAATCGTACTTGGGGAATATAAACTATTTGGAGTAGGTATTCCATGTAGGTACTCCAATCAGTGATTGGAGTAGGTAAAAATTGTAATTGATAAATTTGACAATAATACTTAAATTTTCCCCAGGGCAGGTAATTTTATGGTCCCAATCAGTTAACAATGAATGAAATAGAACTTTTCAAAAACATACTAAATTAATAATGGACACAACCCCATAATTGTTTTTTTTAAAACAAACTAAATGCTGGAAAACTATAAGGTTAGCATCTCTGTATTATGAATCATACTCTTATGACTGAACAAAAGCAACATTACCAATATCTGGTGTACAAATTCAGTAATGAACTGCAACATTACCAATCTGTCTTTTAGTAGCTTTCTATCCCACATCCATAACTTTTCTGGATCTTGTCAATGGCAAGTAGGAGTTTGACTATCTGTTACATGAGATATTTATGGGTATTCCAGTATTTCTTTTTCATGAATATACTTTGCATAATTAAAGCGACTATCACAGTTTAAAAGCAAGGAGCATTTAGCAGTTTTAGCATGGTGAGCCAGGAATCCCAGATGAAAATATATGTTTTATTTACCACTCTAGAGCAGTTTGCATTACTGTGTTGTCTAGGTTATTTAAATAAGCTGGATGTGAGAATCAATTCAGTGAATGAAAGTTATCATGAAAACATATGAACTGTGGGGCTGAAAAGACTATTCCATAGAAAAATCCCAATTACTCTTTGTAACTTTAAGCTGACACCAAAATAAACCTGGAATTTCTGGGCAGAGAAAGGTAAAAACCAGAGTGGGCAGGTTTTTATTCAGAGTTATTAACACTGTTAATTAACATTTATTAATGTAATGCAAAAAAGCTCAATTTAAAAAAAACGAAGCTATAAAATAGTACAACAATAAGAATATAACAATATCTACTACAGCATGACTGTAATATATAAACTGCAATTGAGTTAACAAACTAATCCACATTATGATAACCCAATACCCAGTCTAGTTGATCCTTAGTGATGAACACATAGTTGCATACAAGCTCAATCCCTCGTACAAAGGTGTAAATCTTACTGCAAAGCAATTAGACACCGCCGTCAAATGGATATCTATGAAAGACCCAAGTTTCATCGCCTCGCTGATAAACTTTCAGGCTCACAATGAATGACGTTTCTTTACATTTTTCATGTTTTTACAGTATTTATGGTTATTGATATTTTTTTACAATGTAATGTAAAAAACAGGTTATTTACAGTAAAAAACCTCACCCTGTCAAAAATTGCAATGTACTATCAATGCAGAGACAATATTCTACATAAATCTTCAAGAAGTAACCTGGTATTTATAACCTGCTTATACATAATGAATATGGACACAAATACAAAATGCAACTGACCTGATATCACCTTAAATTCAATCTGATTTAAAAACTCAATCAGCTTACCTTTCTCCAGCAGTAGGTGGATGTTGCCGGGGAGCAAGTTCTTGTATCTGGGTGGACAATTTTGTTTTCACAGCTGTCTGCTGCTGATGCCGCACCTCTGCTGCATCAGCTAAATGCATCAATGTCTTCCTGTCTGAACTCTCTTCATAGTTCTTACAGCCAACACATTTACACAGACTTGAACACATTATCTTTGCCTAGAAAAAGTCATACACATTTATAATAATATACATCTAATAATAATGTTATGAATTTATACAGCACAAAATCATATGTCATCCATAAGTGCATTACAATATATACAGGGTTAAAATCGGGGATTTAATAACTGGGGCCATGGCAGTAAATATTTGGGGATATTCCCGAGGCAGCTAGGCTGATTTACAACCACAGGGAGTCCTGAAGCAGCCGGGTATATGGGGGCGCTTTAAATCCACCAATAAATTTTGACATGTGGTGCATTTTAAAGGCTATTTTAGAGCTATAATAATAAGCAAATCAAAACAACATTTAAGATTTTTCGTCCCAAATACTTGGTGATTTTGGGCGCATCAAATATATTTTTAGCAGGACAAATGATTGAGATGCACGCCATTTCTTCAGGGAATGTGGATCTAGTCTGATGAAAGGTACTAAAGATCACCAGATATCAATCAAATCTAAATTAATTATTCTGTTACACACAAAGTAATAAGATATCAAATGTATCAGACAAGTAAAAAACTGTTAATCTGACACTTATCAGACAGTATTATTTAATTTACCTCATAACATTCACAGTAGTTCTTTAAACAACCAGATCTCTTACAGTTACATCCTTTATTGTGTCTCCGATCACCTGTCCCTCCTCGACCTTTACCTGAAAATAAATAATTATGATAAAAGATGATATACACACATGCACTCACACAAATGTATTATCAATGATGTTTGAAATTATCCAAATACAAACGGTACTCAAAATATAATACAGTTTTACTTAAGGGGCACACTGCAACCAAAAATTATCCTTACCTATTTTTGGGTGGAAGGCATGTGGGTTTCTCTCTAGACATGTCTTGATTGCCCTTTGTCGCTCCTCCTCATGATCAAGGTTATTATAACAATTACTACAATTACAGTTGCTGCAGAATTCTCCATTAGCAAAACAATCACAGTAACTGCAAAACACAAGTTCATGAAAATTGGCTGATCCTAGCCACAAAGAAGTATTAATTCTACTAAGTACACTCTACTCCCACCATCTGTGAACAGCCGCCCACCACACATACTGCCAACCTTTGATAAGGACCTTATTTCCTGCCATGATAATTCCCTCATTTATCTGCCCCCGTTATTCAGCCACCACCAATGCTTATGCAATATGAATACCATATAAATACCCCTGCTGTTACCATCACACACTGACAGTGAAATGTTTCTGGTAATCTGTGAATTGATTGACAAACTGTCATGGTTATCAGGTGGCGATCATGACGGTGTTGATGGTGCGATTGGTGACCGAGTAAATAAAGTGATAGTTGGGGGTTAACGAAGGATCAAAAGCCACATCTAATCAACCACCCCCAAGGCTGTCCACTGAATATGCATCTAATGCCACAGAATCAAAACAGAGAGATTGCATTTCAAAATTTGCTAATATAACCATGTATGCGGACATATCAGAAAACTATCAAAAAAAGCAATGAATCAATTTTTGTTGATACACTTACAGCTTTAGACACTGAGACTTCGTACAGTTACATGGTTTTCTTGGTCTCTGAACAAGTGACTCTGGTGCTACACTGCTGAAAAGAAGACCACAAAATGCAATTCCCAGCATGAATATATTATGCTTAACTTGCAAACAATTTGTTCTCTTTATGTAACGATTTCCACTCAAATCCTCTATACCTGACTAATCTCAGACTGACACAGTTTGAAACTTAAGACTATAAACAATTCAAACTAAATAAATAAAGAAATATGTCTTACCCGTTAGTATTGTGCTTTGGGACAGTATTTTGGTGTGCTGTTTGGTAAGATTCTTGCTTAACCTGTAACTGCTGACAGGCCTGTGTCTGGTTCTGTTGCTAAAAGGACATAGAAATATTTAGAATTTAATCTAATTACACCAATTGTTCGGATACATAATTTAATAATCTAGTACGGTTTAATCAGATTTATTTTAATAAATATTGTAGAAAGAATCAATAAAGAATATCTGACCTGTGGTATATACTGAGCTTGTATCAGTGCAAAACCAGGAAGTCCCTGTAAATTAATCGTTGGTGCTGCATTTATGCCAGATGTCAATATTGTATTGGTATTAGCCTGTATGGCAGGTTGGAGACCTTGTGTACCTAGCGATACCTGTGATGTGGCAGGCAGGATTAATCTCTGTGATTGGCTTGACTGTTTGGGATGTATGGTTTGGTTGGAGTTCAGTGGAACAGTTAACTTGACGGTGCCAGGATTAGAAATTGGAGTGACGCCTCTCTGCGGGGCAGGAGCTATGGTAGGTGGCCGTGACACTACCAGTAAACAAAAGAGAATTAACATCTGAAGTAGACTAATGTGTTAACACACAGTAAGTAGTGGCTTTTTAATCAGAACATTGAAATAAATTGTTATATTACAATCATAAGACTGAAATACTATCATCTCTTTCCCCATTCATATCAAAATAATAATTACCAACATTGTACTAACCCCAAAAAAGTGTTAATAAAATAAGTATCAAACTGATATAAGCATAATTTCTCTCAGATACTACAGAGTTATGTACCTTTGAATCTTGGTGAACCTTGAACGGTTTGTACTTAGTGCACACGCACACATACAGAGAAATAATAATAAACTTAACAAAAGGATTGAGTGATTTCCATTTAAAAGCTAACATGAACTTGATACAAAAGCATCAAAAGAAAGTGAATCACCTCAATTTAGAAGCTATGACAATTCATTAAGAGGTACCTGACGATTTTTTGTTAACTGGTGTTTCTCTGCCAAAACACATGGTCATGTGAGTGGTTCATTAAGAAATAAGTATGGAGGTCCCCAACAAATAAAAAAAAACAGCGTCAGATATTGGTAGGCCTCAAGGGCCTACAATGGCATTGGAAATGAAAGTAACCAGGTCTCTGCTTGATACCAGCCAGATCAAATATTTTCCCTTTTGAAGTTCCTTATGTCTGCCATGAATAGCTGTTATTCTACTAAATTCTAGGATTAATTCCTTCACTTATTTACAAGCATATACAGTATATCATAATCTAGAGATCAATATGTTGTGTTCAGTTATTCAATTATTTCTCCTTCGACACTGTAGTGGGTGTTGCATTGTTGTGCACATTTATTATTATTCTTCAATTTTGCAGCACATGGTTACTTCTTAGTATATTTTTTTTTTGTACTGCTCTTCCTATCATTTAAATGTATTTCAAAGTTAACCATTCGCTGAATATCCACGGGGGAAGTGGGAAGACAACCTGTATTGGTTATATATTCCCCCCCCCCCCATTTCCAACATTGTTATCAATATGCCATTGTAATCAATCAATATATGACACTTGTATATATGTTTGGAAATGGAAATAAAATATCCGTCCATTCAGGCTGGACCTTTTTCACTGACTTTACCAAATCTGCTTTTACAAGAATACTATACCTTGGTTTGTTTGCTTCTGGGTGGCTGGTGCTGCCACAAGACGTACATATTGGAACTTGCTACCAGAAACAGACAGTGGTTGAACATTACCAGGTACATTAGATAGGTTAATGCTGCTTTGTTGGGTTGTCTGTATCAGTGACTGGTTCTGACTGGTAGGGTATTGTAATTGTTGGACAGTAGCCTAAATGAAACAACATATCTACATATTTTATACATATATTAACAGTTGGCAACTGGTTTTAAATCTAGTAACCAGTCATGGCTGGCAATGTTGGTACTTTACCTAATAAAAATGAAAGGGCACAAGTATTATTTTCAAACATTTTATATCATGGTAATTTGCTGCACAAATGATCAAAATGAGATCATCAATGTTCTGACAGTCTGTATTCAATTAATTCAATCAAGCACAAGGCTGCAACTAGCGTTTGCAGTAAATTACCATCAAGTATCATTTTTTTGGTCCAAATATTCACATATGAAATACCACATGTCAAGCATAAAAGATTTAAAATTAGACATATCATTCAAACGGAACACCAGCAGTGAATGTGTTACCTTTTGTGTATATATTATATCTGCAGCTATGTGAGAATGTACTAATCTGATCTGTAACTGAAGACAGCTTGTTTTGTATGTTTGTAAATTAGTCTTTTGATAACAAAATATAAGAAAGTCATTCCAGTAGAGTATGGTGTTATTAACTATAATTTATATACTACAATAACATGTTTAACTTACCACACTTACTGGGGGTTGTCCTTTTATTATAACTTTAGATGGTGACAGCGTGATGGTATTAACTTTTGGTGTAGTGGTTGATGGCGGTCTTGTCAACATGACATACTGATGACCACCAGGTACCTGGGAAATTTTCTGCGGTGACTTGTGAAACGACGACAAGGGGATGACGGATCGTTTTGGTGGTGTTTTGGAAGGTGACACAGGCAACTTACTGGTTGAGACTGCATACTTATTGGACGTGGTTAAGTGTTTCTGGGGTGAGAGCACATAAGTTTTTGTAGGACTGCTCATAGTCAAAGATGTCGTTAACATGGCTGCCTGATCCAGCAATCCCTGAGTGACTCCAACAGAGTTTTCAAAAGTATTTGAAAGCGTTGTCACAACCGGAGGCTGACCAATTAAGTTCTGACTCACAGAGTTTCTGGCCACGCTGCCAATCTGCTGTAGCCCTTGTGGGCCAATAGATAACATACACTGCTGTCTTTCTGATGTATTCTTTGCTATGAGCACTTTAGAGGTGCCCTGCTTCTGTGAATTGTTCACAGTCTGACTTTTGCTTGTGAGCACCGACTGACCACTATTTGACGAAGTCATAATGATCTGATTATTCTGCACAGTGATCTGTTGGTCACCAGATGGGAGATTGTTTGAAAGGGTGATTAACTTGACTTCACTGACTTGCCCTGAGGATGACGACACCTCGGCATAATTGTGTTTGTCATCTATTCTGCCCTTCATCAGATCGATCTCTACCTGCAAGCCACCAACTTGCCCTATCCCCACAAAATCATCACTGATGAAGTCGGATCCAATATCCATGGCTTCCTCATCACCACATTCCTGCTTCACGGTGAAGTGTTCCATTACAGGGGTCAGTGACTGACTGATATCCTTATCAACGTTACTACATTATCCAGGACAACTGCTCGGCAAACAGCTGAAAATGTTAATAATAAATATTAATATCTCAGTTCTAAAACATTACACAATATAAATATAATTGCCTGCTGTAAATATAAGGTGGTAATATTAGTGTAGAAACTAGTACTAGTAATAATAATCAATTGTTATGGTCTTGAACTCAAACTGGCAACAGAAAAACTAAATTTTCCATGACTAGTACACACACAATCAACATTTACAAAACAAATATTACACAAGTCTAAACAAATTGTTTTATATTTACAGTAATTTAACACATGGATTCAGACATTCTTCTTTGGCTTCATATGATGTACAAGTGGTGTTGATGCATTGCAAAGAATTTGCTAACTTAATCATGCCATCAACAGAAAGTGAAGTGGAAAACAGTTCAGACATTGCCATATTGCCAAATGTTTATAAGGTCATTAGTGGGAGAGCCAATAAAATAACTGCGTACAGAATTAGAAATGAATGCATGCGCAGACATATATAAGTTAAATAAACTCACATGGTCAATTAAAAACAAATCGCAAATTATGGGTGGCATTTTATTATTTTTTGTACCGAGAATACTCCACCCAGTATTTTTATCTGTTTTTCTTCCCACTCGGCCACGTTATCTGCAACAAAAATATTTTTAAGGCAAGCCTAACATTTAAAAAATGCATGCCATTTTAACAACTACTTTTCATGTGTAACTAAGTCTGTGTATTAATTTGTGAATCAATATACTGTATTCTGAGAAAAACCCAGTTTAACCTGGGTTAAACTAGTAAAACTCAGGTTTAACCCATTGGGCTGGGATAAACCAGCATAACCCTGTACTGTAGATATACAATAATTCATATAATGCATGTGGAGAACTGAGACCAGCCAAACTATTAGTTATGATATATTAAATTCTGTAAAGATAACTTTCAGCCAGAAAGTTGTCCCCTCACCATATAATAATGGGCCTATAAAAATTCATAAAATGACATGAATTTTCTAAATTTAAGCCAAAATCCTAAGATTATTGATGTTTTACGGCCACTTTTGTGCACATGATAGGCTAAATAGGCCTAGCGACCTCCAAAGGTAATGAAGCGAAGTCAATGATGAAAATTTTCAGATATGCCGACACCAAGATTCGAACAAGGTGGTCCAACATGCTCCCGCTAGACCATGGAGGTGCCCCCAAAATCCTAAGAGTATACTTCTCTTACAGAAAAAGTATTTGACAGCAAGTGTACACAGGAAATAATCTAATCATTTTCCAAAATATATGTACCAATTAAATTAAACACAATTGATTCCATTTTTTTCTTCTTATCTAACTAAATATGTGTTCTCATTCAGCCAAGGAAAGGAACAAAATCTGAAATAAAAGTAATTGAAAAAATGGTGAGAATAATTAACAGTTCCCAGATCCAACTAAACTAGCTGCACTTTTTCACCTTAATCAGGATCAGCAAGTTCAGCCTACATCTGACTCACTGTTGAACTAGACCAATCTCAACTGTAGGAAACTGGATTAAATGAACCTGCTTTAATACAATAGGAAAACTAAGAGAATCAATTCTGATGAATTTGGTATACTTTGTTATCTTTAGCAAAATAATTAATATACACACAATACCAATTTAAATGACAAAAATGTATTTCAAGATACACCAAAGCTTTTGAGTGGCTCATGCCAGTAATGGTGCTTTATTAATGATTTCAATCAACCATAATAATTGTGCTATGAGCATTTCAGCACAGACATAAGTATTCACTGGTTTTGTGGGGACATTTCAATAAAATTCAAAATTAATTTATAAATCTCACTCTGTCTGCATATAAACCTCACATATATCACTGTGGAACTCTAGTTTTTAACTATGGATTAACATTATAGACAAACATTATAAAAATGTAAATGTTAACATTACCAAACTTTCAGGCTAATCAGAGTATGTGATGGTTGTTAATACATTAATGTTAAACACCATTATTATGTATTTACACATGCACATTCTCTGAAAATTATGATTATATCATCTGGATAAGAGAAGATAAAAAGGTTTTGCTATAATGGAAACTGTTAGGACACAAATTCAGTTTTTTTTAATTTATTTAATTCATTACTCATAGGTGGAATCTTTGATATAGACATTGTGGTATATTTGTCCTTTTCAACACTGTATTAATTAGGTTTATGAATTTATATCTATATAACTTTATGAAGTTGTATAAACAAAATGATTCATTAATTTATTTGTACTAAAATTCACCAAAACAAACTGATCTGTATTTGAACCCCACAAATTGATGAAAAGCTGAATAAGACGGTGCAGTATAAGACAATACAAATTGAAGAATACCTTACTAAGATGACACATGATAAGCAATGATTTTGTCAAGAAATAAAGTAGGGGGATCCAACAAAAAATACCAGGGTCTGATATTCACATTGGTAGGCATCAACTGATCAAGGGCCAACAATGGCAAAAAGCAGCATTGGAAACGAAAGTAACCGGATCTCTACTTGAGAGTAGGCAGGGAAATGAACCAGATCCCGGTTTCTAACAAATTCCCTGATAACACAAATAGGTGTACATGCTATTATATTGTGTTTGAAAAAGTATGGATAAAAAAGATAGGATAAATAAACAAGATAGTAGATACTGTTATAATAATGATGTACTATACTACTCAATAAACTGTACCATAAATGTTCAACATATACTGTGCCGTATCAGGATGTTGCAATCAATAGAAATTATGTACGTCCACGCACAAGATGAATGTATGCCGACAATTCCTTTATTACTCCAATTCTACATCGAACGTAATGCATTTATCAAATGACGCGCCATTTTGATTAGCAAGACAGCTACATCAAAGCAACATTACCAACAATATTCTCATATATTATACCTTATATGTGGTAAAGTATACTGTTTCTGATTAATAAACTATCGAGTATAATACTACCCTCTTACAAAATGAACTATCAGTTGCTCAATAGGAATGGGGAATATATTTTTCATCAAAATCTCGCCCTAAATTTGGCAACTTGCCTCAAAATAGCGCGCCCCGACATAATAATATCGGCTATATTTCAACAGCCTTACGGCCGATTGTTGGGAAAATTTATAATTCTAGTATCGGAATGTTGTATATCCTCAATGTTTACTCTCAAGGTATTCAAACAAGTTTTTGTGGGCATCTTACCAGGATCTGATTTTGACATAGTTGTTCTTTCAAAATCACGCGCCCACCATTACCATCCCATAATACTCCAATGGAACAAGTGCACTCGTGGCTAGAATAATAGTAGGATGCTGATTGGTCAAAAATAAGCTCTTTTTCTACGTAAATAATAATGCACTAATATAACATTTTGGTGGTTTTGTGGGAAAGTATCAACATTTAATATATTGGACATCAACATAAAATAATATGCGCTGATCATTTCTTCATAATTTACCCGTTTAATTTTTCTTAATTTTTTTTTTAGAAATGGCAAATTGTTAATAATTTTATAGATACAGTACAGGTCACAGCCAGCCAGGTGTTATAGAAAGCATGAATCTTTCTAACATATTTTTTAACTTTATATGTGAATATCTGATAAACTAAATGTACACTTTATTTGAGTAGTATTATTAAAAGCTGTGTTTAATACTTTAATATGGCGATTATTACAGTTTGATTTTACTAATTATAGTACTTGTAGTTGTAGTGTCAAGACTAAAGATATACAATTTTAAAACATTTGTCACAAATTAATTTTTATGAATAAATGTTTTCTGTGGGTGTATTATATTTCGCCAGATGGTAGCAACAACATAGCGTTAAAGTTCGCCAAATTGGTAGGTGTAAAATCTGGATGTAGAATTGTTCCGCTGAAGCCAGTGAAGGTTGGCCGGAGCTAGATGTGGGTGTCAGTTGTTTATTGTGCTGATTAATATTTAAAAAAAATTATTATCATATTTGATTCGTAATCTTTCAATGAATATAAAATTAAGAAATTTGCAGAGTTTTTAATCCCTTGTTGTTGATTAACGGTTCGTCCCATTATCATAATGGACCAAATCATAATGATTATCTTATTAAATTTTGACGATATAGTAGCATTTGTCAAAGTTAGATATTGGTAGCCGAACTTACTTATTGTGCTATTGTTTATTGTAATTTTTTATGATTACTTAAATCTACATATATGAAGCGTCATTTATATTATCGCTAATATTTATTATAAAAAGGGTGGCCAACTTGTTAAAAATATATGTAATTACACGTTTGCTCTTTAATCCAAAGATGGCAGCACAGGAGCTCGCTTGGGAAAATAAAAGCGTCTGTAGATTATACTTTATAGTATTATCAAAGACTATTTATATTTAAGCTCTCGTTTTGATATTCAATGAATAATTATTGTTTGGTATTGAAGTAATTTATTCATGTCGCCATGTTTGTCAGACAAGAAGTGTCCTAGTATTTAACAAAATAAATCAATACATATACACATATTTTATTGCTAAAATTCGATCCGCGGGATAAAAACATTATCTAAAATAGTATCTAATATATATATATATATATATATATTACAATTATCGGTCAATTGCACTGGGTAGTGTTTTAGGGAAAATTATTGATAATATTATACTTGAAAATCACAAATACTTAGTAAAATCGGAAGAATTACAGCTAGTATGGTTTTAAAGTATTCAACCACACATCGTACTTTTGTTCTCAATGGAGTGGTTGATTACTATCTTAATAATGGTTCATCAGTCTTTCTTGTATTATTAGATGCCTCGAAAGCTTTTGATCGGGTACAATATATTAAACTTTTCAGTCCTCATTAAACGTTGTCTATGTTCAGTAATTGCCCGTTTCCTGCAATGGCTGTTATAGTGATACATTCGCATCATATAATGGTGTCAAACAAGGAGGCATTCTTTTGCCTATATTATTTAGTGTATATATGGATGAATTGCTCAATCGACTCAAAAATACATATGTTGGTTGTTACATTGTTAATAGGTTTTAGATGGGCTTGGATATGCTGACGATTTATGCTTGTTGGCCCCCAGTAGGGGTTCAACAAGTTTGATGCTTAATATTAGGGAACAGTTTGATGCAGAATATGACGTTTTATTTAATTCACTGAAGAGCTATCTTGTATTATTCGGATCTGGCAGTCGGTACGAAAACATGCCACCACTTAGTTTAAATGGAGAATGATTAAGAGGTAACAGCTACGCATTTGGGCCACACAATTAGTAATAATAATATTAATAACATTGCTGTTTGTAAAGCCACTATAGAGATATGGTATGGAGAACAAATGATGTACTGAGTAAATTTGTTTTTGTAATTCAGGTATACGGTGATTCATGTTTCGCACCTACTACACTAGTTTTATGGCTCCCCTTATGGCAATTAAATTCGCGAGCAGTAAACTTATAGGTTTTATGCTAATGTGCGAAAAATATGGCGTGTGCCTCCTAGAACCCACTGTCGACTGCTGGAACATTTATATGGAAGTTCTGGCATAGAATACGAATTGTTTGGAAGATTTACATTACTTTATCGTTTTATCTGTAACAGTAAAAACCTGTGTACTCGTCTATGCTCGATGTTATGTAAGACGTCAATGAACAGAAGGCAATTATGTGCAAAATTAAATATTGGTGGAGAGTGTTTGAATGAATACAGCAAATCGAAATTAATTAAACTATATGATTATAATGATAAATGTAAAACAGATGGATCTGCACTTAAAGAACTATCTCTGGTTAGAGATGGAATACTGAATATTGATATCGATCTGATGATGATGATGATATACATTGCTTCATTAATATGTTATGCCTAGGCTAGCATAAAGTTATGTTTTATTAATTTTCTTGTAATTTGTTTTCTGTTCTGTGTCTTTCCTTTGTTTGATACTTCAGCTATACAATGTATTGCATTCTACATATAATTGAAAAACAATAAAAAATTGTTTTAATTAATGCCCACAGTCACATACACAGGTTTCCTTTATTATTATAAAACGCATATATATATATATATATATATATATCGAAACAGAATAGTAGTGGTCATGTTTATAATCGTGATGTAATGTAACAAATGAAAAACTAATTATCAAACACTTAATTGCATATAATTATTTCATAGCAATAAAAAAAACCTTCCTGCACTAATCTGATTGGCTCGTGTGATTAGATGCATTAATTTAAATAATGAAAAGAGCGTTTATGTGATTTATAACTGCAAATGACTATATAATGACTTTTTCACTTATTTAATTATTAATATTTTTATGAATCTATTAATTTCATGGCTTTTTGAAGATTTCATTGGAAAGATGTTATAATATACTATAATCCTTAATTAACCAAGGAAACATATATGATTTTTTAATTAACTCTAGTGACATTTGAGAATTAACGCTTTCCTATATGTCAAATAAGTGCATGTCGCATTTCTATTATCATTGATCGTGAATATGGTAGCTGTTACACGAGATGTCATTTGATACTGTGTTAAACAGGGTTCTTCCTGATGTGCTTGTTCTCTTGAGGCGGAAGGCGTGTTTATGCAATTCCTTACTCAGGTTTATTTGATAAATGCATTGATAGTTTGCCTGATGTTTTGCTGGCGTTTATCATATTTCTGATATCAAAATCTAACTGTTCAGATTCGATGGAATAATGTATTGAGTAATAAAATTCGTGTTGAAAGAGATACTCGCCAAACAGGTCTCTCGTCGCCTTTCTTGTTTAATATTTTCTATCAAGACAAGATGGTCGAACTTGCAAATACTATCGGATGCATTTGTATTGATACCACATTATATAACGTATGTTAATGTCGTTACGCTGACGATGTTTTGTTGACAAGTTCCACAGTAACCGGTTTGCAAAGACTCATCAATGTGGCTGATAAATATATCCCATGGTTTGCGGTTTAATTCGAAAAAGACACATTTTATTACATTTGGTAAAACTAGTTTTTTTAACAACCCTGAATGGTTGGTCTTTAGACGGCACTGTTTTAGCATAGCTATCAAACATAACGTACTTAGGTGATAATTTGTCTAAAAACAATTAAATACGATCACGTTGAATATAGAATCAATTCATGTAAGAAAGCTTTTTACACTGTGCAGTCAATCTGATTTTGCAAGGGCAATTTGGCACAAGTTACAATGGCTAACATATGGAAAACTGCAATTCAACCAATTATACCCCAAAAAACCTCTTTAATAGTTGGATAAAATTCAGAACCGATTTGTTAATTCATCGCTCAGGCTTAGTAAATTTTGTAGAAACACGTCTCTCTTACAATTAGCTCTAAAAACACAGAAACCTTCTACTCTCGTAGATGCATATAATTTGGACCTCATTATGTCGCATTCCAATATATTCTGTAAAGGCAGAATATTTTATATGTGTGTGAGCGATTGAGTGGTCATGATAATTTAATAAAAAGAATGCGAGCAGTAAGTCATAGGTACGGTGTATCAATAATTAAATATATATTTGACAATAAAAATGTGAAACGGTGCAAATCACATATTAAGGCCTTTGCCACAGACGTTGGTGTTATTAATTCCGCTGACTATCTTTTAGTTTTATCTCATTTTTACAACGACAACAGGAACGTGTTACAAAGGTTATATTATTGGCACTTTAGTCATTTGGCTATGCTACATTACGTCGTTTGATATTAATGTTTTTATTGTGTATTAGGATATACGTATTGTAAATGTATTTCCCACAAAATAGTCTGAATTCATCGGCTTCCGATTAGGTGTCAACAGCAGCAAATGCTATTAGCAACATAATAAACGCTCCTAACCAGTTTGGAAACTCCGAAACAAATCGTTATTTATAGCTCATCGGTAGATGTCACGTGTCTTCACATTTAAAAAAAATATAGACGGTATTGCATGTACATTGCTAGTCTTACCGTGTCAATAAATGTCACAAAAAAGTCACCGCGAATGATTAAAATGTACCCCGGTCCCGGATATTATTTTAGGTGATTAAGATTAATACGTCTTAAACAACTTCTTCTCATCCGTGTTTACGTAGGAGACATACGATCAGATGCCAACATTCCCTGATAGGAACTATGCAGAACTGACCCTAGATCTATCATTCACAGAAACAGACATTGGGAAGAAGTTGAAGACTAAGACCAAACAAATCTCCAGGTGCTGATGGTCTTCATTTTTCGGAACTTACTGAACACTGGTGACCTCTCTGATGACTGGAAGATGCGAATCATATCCCAGATATTCAAGAAAGGAAACAAACAAATACCTTCAAATTATTGGCCAGTCAGCATAACTTCCATCCCATGCACAATCCTGGAGCACATAGTTAGAGATACCACAATGAACACTTAATTGGACTTATATGGATTGCTAACAAGCTGTCAACAAGGATTTATCAATGGGAGATCTTGTGTTAAGGCCTTTGACTCTGTTCCTCATCAGAGGCTACTAAGGAACGTATATGGATATGGCATCAGACGAAAGCTTATCCCATGGATCAGGTCATTCCTCATAGGTAGAAGACAGAGAGTCTCGGTAGCCGGTGTATCCTCCCTACTGGCACATGTCCTAAGCGGCATACCACAGGACAGTGTTCTGTGACCCTTCTTATTCATTATCTTCACCAAGGACATATGCTAGAGGTAGTAGACACTCAATCAGGATGTTTACGAAGAAAACTCACCGGTTCTCCAGAAAGACTTGACTGCACTGCAAGAGTAGAGTAGCAAATGGCAATTGAAATTTAACTCAGATAAATGCAAGGTATTGCACATGGGAGGGGAAAACCCGAGGGAAACGTATTGTATGATCCAATCCGCGAAACTACATGAGACCAAACTGGAAAAAGATCTGGGTATCCATACAGACCCTGAATTAAACTTCAGTCAACACTGTGAAAACAGGTCAACAAAGGAAACCGAACACTGAACTTGATACGCAGGACATCTTATTATTTTGATGCTGAGTCTGTGACCAGATTATATACGTCACTAGTTCGACCCCACCTTGAATACAGTAATGCAGCCTGGAGGCCACTCTGAAACAAAGACACCACCCTACTTGAAAATATACAAAGACGCGATATTAAGTTAGGCCCAGGCCTGCAAGATATGGGATATGAGGATAGGCTGAAACAACTGAAACTACCAAGCCTTCACTATCGCAAGACAAGAGGCAATATGATAGATGATGATTGATGTTTTACGGCCACTTTTGTGCACATGGTAGACTAAATGGGCCAAGCCAATATGATAGAGCTGTACAACTACAAGCATACACATGACATGTATCATAATGATATAGACGGAAAGTACATTAAATTAGATCAGTCAACTACCACCAGAGGACATTCAATCAAACTGGTCAAAGAACGCGCGTAAACAAAAGGGTAGGACAAAAGTTCGTCACTATAAGAGCAACTAATGCATGGAATCAACTCCCAGCTGAGGTTGTAAATGCCCCAAGTCTAAATGTCTTTAAAGCAATGTTTGATAAAGCCTGTGGAGTCTATTGAAATACAACCAACAACCGGTAAACGCATTTTTTTCATTATGACAGTGCGACCCCAGGTATGTTTCAATCTGTTAACAGGCTATAATCCTAAACTATATGCAGAAGAGGATAAGTATAAGTGCATGTTTCAAGATTGGATATTATAGAGCAAACTTTAAAATAATCAAGGGATTAAAAACCGTGCAGGTTTTTAAAATTGATATATATATATATATATATATATATATATATATATATAAATTTGATAGTTTATAAATCAAGGATAATAATACAACACAGAAATAGCCAATGTTTAATCTTTAGATACTGAGAGACAATAAGACAACTCTAACCAAAGACTATATATAACAAGACGTGTTACTTTACGTTTTAACATGGGACGCCATTTTGAATTCTATTGACAGAAGTAAAAGATGGGTTATTAATTGTTGTCGTTCAGATATATGACAAGGAAAGATTTAAATTACTTGAATACTAATTGTAGAATGTATGATATGCATTTCACTGAAATGAAATTCATGAACCAAACAACTTATCTAGAATGCTATTCCAACTATTTTTGATGTACCAAATCCACTGCATGCATCCACTGAAATCAAAGAGGAAGGTATTAACAGATAGGAGACCTATACAGGAGACAGGGCCAGCTGTGATGGTAATTAATATTTATAAATATTAATGGTGAAAATTGGTATTATAAAATTAATTAAATAAGAAACAAGGCATCAAACCCATGAAAGTTTGTCAGCCCATTTCATATCTTAATACAAAAAAGGATTACCAGCACCTGAATTAGTACTTGAATGTTCAGCTCATGTGGTTTAATTGGTATACTTCTCTTCATAACTTAAATGCATATCAAATCAAATAACCAACTTGAAAAAAGGAAAACATGTGTTTACACATTGTGTATGCACTTGGTTCAAGTCATTATTATATAAGGTATTGTTCTGTTTCAGTCCTTGAAGTTCTATGATGATGAGATACCATGTAAACAGGCCAATCTCTTGGTTACAGATTTACTGGTGTTATCTGTTACAGTAGTCAATGCATGAGTCTATTACATTTCTGGGTATATTCTGTCTAACTTTAAACAGTTCACTGATCTGGACTAAATGTCATATTTTTGTATGATTGGTTATTTAGAGCTGGAAGCAATTTGGGTTATTCTATCCATTTGATAACAAATGACTGATTGTAACTGTAGATGAACCCGTGGCACAAGAGATTTGATGCTGATTATTGTATGAAAGTACTAATTTCTCTATCTCTAACGTGTTAACGCAAACATACACATTGTTAATATTCCATGTATATTCTTTGTTCTCAGCTGGGCAGGCCTATATTGCATGATCTATTTTATTGAGGTGTAGACTTTAAATGAACTTATAATTTTTTTAGTTAATATATGATAAACAGACATGATGAATATATGGTGAATTGTGTTATGGTTGCGTTATAATAGCTGCATATATCATTATATGTCTATATCCAAATAAATAAAAATTTATGGACAATGATAAACTGACATAATGAAAGTATGTTTGTATGCATTTACCTCATATACCTAACTGTTTTCATTTAAAAAACTACGCCTTCCACGCACAAAGCTGTGAAATAACCTAAACCACGTTCAATTATTTTCTAATAAGCTGTCAAGTGATCGCAAATTGTAGGCTATGAATTAATTGACTGTGCTGTGAAATCACTTAATTATTTATTTACAGTTTCAGAGCTTCGTTTCCTTCAATATCATGTGTGCACAATTAAAGTGTTTATTAATAAAAGAGCATGTGATCATGTAACATATAGTACTAGTATTGGCAATTCATTTCAACCATCGCACACATGTACACGATCACATGTGGACAACCAGAGAGCTTTTGTTTATCTGAGAAATACCTCCTGTCGCTGGAGGCGCCACTGGTTCAAAATTGAACATGGCGCGGCAAGAGTAACGCCTCTCTATATTTAAGCTCTCTGCTCTAACCACCCATGTCCAACTCCCTTCGCTAGATGGCAGCAGCCATGCGTCAAACGGTGCATCGGATATTCGAGAATATCCAAGGAAAACAAACGATGAATATCAAATTATTTAGTCTGACTTATGATTGTTGTTAATTCATACACTGATGTGATGTCCGTGGTAAGTTTTCAGGTCTATTACATTTTGGCCATTTGCCATTCAGATAATAATAAATAATTAATGTAGCGTTACGCGTTTGTAATATAAAATATGGATTGATCGATATGCGCTTGACTTGACGTCTTGAGACTTGAGCCAGTTGAGGGTCTATCACTCTATGAGTCTATTTGTTCTTGACTGTTGGCTACCAAAACTTCACCTGTGCCGGCTGCGGGTACTAGACTTGGTGTGTATGTGCAACGATCGCTTTCAAATATTGATTTGTTCTCTGAGTCTGAATAGTTCTAAGTGAGGGAGTGGAGTGAATTTCACACAAATCACAATTCCATTTGCTCAATTCTAGATCTTCTTCCTTAAACAAATTGATCAAGTCCGGATTTTGAATTGATGATCAATTCCTATTCCAAAATCGAATTGAGCCCCATGCCTGGCCAATTATGGAAAAGGAGTAGATACTTGAAGGTAGAAAAATGGTAAAATTTAGTTTTAAACAAGTAATATTATTACGACCCATTTCACAACCCTGCCCCTTTTAAAACAGGACCTTCCCATTTCAAAACCATATTTCAAAAGCCTTGTGCAACTACTTGGATCAGCACAGGAGCGGCATGATCATAAATTTGATCATGCTCCATTTTGTAAAATATTAATTCATTATCATGGCTTGATTTGTATGCATTTATATATGTGCATAATGTGTTTATTATTGTGTTTACAAGGACATTATTAATATCCTTGTAAACACAATAATATATTTCATTGCACACTATTTTGTATGATCTTTGTATGTGTTTATTGATCTTAAATGTTGTGGGATCAAAATAAAATAATAAACACTATTTTGCAAGAAATACATTGAGAATGTTTTATAAATGATTTGTTCAAATATCTACATATAGAGGTCTATATCATTTATACTCAATTTAATTTTCACTAGAACATTAAATGGGAAGGCATTCTTAAAACCATAGCTGTTGGGAAATGGGCCAGTCCCATTTCAAAACACTACTGATTGTAAAGATGGTGCATAACAATATTATTGCCTAGTTTTTGGTAAATGAAATGTTAAATGTTAAATTATTTTTGTGGACATGATCCATTCCAATTTTAATTCCAAGTTTCATCAATTCCAAATTCTAAAAAAAATCAATATTAGATTTCCAGAATTGAATTGACCCCATGTCTGGGTGGTGGGAGTGCTTGTGAATCACACCAACCCTACCACATCATGGCCAGGAAAATTTAGTAACCCAGGTGTCCTGGTCTAGTGTGGTCTGTCTTTTAATTAATGACTGATTCAAAATAGTAGCTAGCCAGACTGGGCTAGTGTCATTGTGTGGCAAAATATACAGTATAATTGTGCATATTTGTGTTTGAATCCAAGAACTTAATGACATTTTATTAATAATTATGTGTATACAATTTCTATTTTATTCAGGTTTACTTCTGTATTCGGTATTTTCCTGAGTTTCTACAATCAAATAAAGTAATTAAATGGTTCCAAGCCAATATCCAGTTCACTTCCATCAACTTTGATAAAACGCCATTAAAAACAGCCTTGAAGTTGAACAGGACAGCATTCACAGTTTAATGCTCATTGCATGTGATGGCATACTCCCTCCAGTTGATTACTTGTTGGTATTTGATAAATATGGTCAACATATAATTGTTATTCACCTTGATCATACAAGAACTGTATGTTTTTAACTAAGTTTGTAATCATTATTTGAATAATCACTGCACTTTGGTCTGCTATCTGTGATTCAGAGTGACACATTTCCAATGATGTTATGTTAACTGGCAAGAAGTGTAGTGTTTGGCACTACTATAAATGAAGATACCTGTTATTCCAACAGTTTTTTGCTCTCAACATGCCTGGTAGCTGTATGCCCTGTTCTTTACACTATCTGCTGTACTGCATAGCCAATATCTGGACCCACACCTGTCTAGACTCTGGTCTGGTTATTGAAAATGAATAAAGTTATCTTTATTTTATGGAAAGAATGGAAAAATCAATAGAATCTATGAACAATGTACACATACTTAGACTGTGTGTGTTATCATTTGAATACTTTTTTTGTTCCTAATAATAAATAATGTTATGTATATAAGAAAATTTTGAATAAATTCAAATCACACCATGTAATGCTTGATAGGGAAGTAGGAATGTTTTCAGGTATTTTCCATAATAGGAATTGAAATTACTTGACCTTGAGTTTAAAATGATCAATTTAATTGAATGGAATTTAAATTAATAAAAAGTGTATCGAACATAATTACAAGTGATGAATTGGAATGAACACACTTTGCTACTTAACCCCCACATCATATATTTGAGTTTAATGTGCAGATTAAATTATAATCATCCTCTCTAAGCTTCAGAGGGGGACATATGCAGGAAATATTCTATCCCGACAGCATGTTCATAGCATCCCAATTTAGTATTTGACTGAAACAGCATGATTTGCCTCTTGTAATTTTTATGAGATAAGATCAGAGATTAATCTCGGAATTGACTTACAGCTGCAAACATAGGAAGGCATTTCACTATTTGTGTGCTCTAACCACTGAAATAATTAGTCTTTACAGTGGTGTGTGTCAAATAAAATTCTTTTTCCTTGCTTTTGAAGAAATCTGTGCAATGTCAAGTCTTGAGGACAGGGCACCAAAGCTAATGTTTCCTTAACAGCTAGATGCCAGGCAACCGTTGTCAAATTTTCATTGGTAGTATTGAGTTGTATCTTGGTCTAATTTGGCATGTGTCAAACTTACTACACTCATTCAGTGAAGATTGCATTCATAATTCCAAGTGGGCCTGTGTTACCTTCTACTGCTGTGAAATATGATGCACCATTTCAAAATATTTAACTAGAACCACCAAGTCGTTGTCAAAAGCAATATGTCACCGGTGTGATAAAAAATCTATGTCTTAGTTGCTCCTTACACAAACTAGATGCTAAACATTAGAAAGAAAAAGCATAAATCTGTTGAACCAACTTAGCTAGGAACCATGTTAAAGAAATAATGGGACAGTAGACATCAAATGACTCATGAGTTTTTCTGGTATGAACAATAACTGAGGAACTATTGGGGGGGGGGGGATATCATTGAGTATATTTCAGGTTTACTGTGGGTCTTCTTCTTTTTTAACCTGGAGTATGATGGCCTAAGGGCCGACTTTTCTTTACTATATATGCGGTGTATGTACATATAATTTATAACAATGTGATATCATGAGCACCATGTGAATGGATTTAAATATTTGTTTTATTTTAGGTATTCTATAAATAAGTCTCTCAAAGTGTACATTGTTTTGTACGTTTTCATGGAAAATTATCAAAATGTTTGGGATATTTCATGTATGCACAGATACTTCTTTGTCATCACTCAAATTATAATACATATGTGTAGATCTAATATTTGTCTAATCATTCATTTAACAAAGGCTTGATTTTAATACAGTCTGGGTAGGTTAGGTTACCTAGGTAACAATCACCATAGCCTACAAATTTTATTCAAAATGTGCATCAGCACAAGATGATTAAAATAAGGTGGGCCCAGATTTGTTTTAAATTTTAGCCAGCAATTTATTAAATAATCGTTTGTGAAATGCCTTCCAATTTTTAATTTGGCTTTTATTTGGGGAACTGGAGAATTTGTGATTATGAGCCAACAAACCCCAATTATAAATATGTGAGTTCAGATTATATTTAGTGATATACAACAGTTAGCATTCAAATATTTGCAATTATGTTCAATGAGGTTATATTTTATAACAATTATAATACTGAAGCTATTGGGCAGAGATGATGTAGTGCACTTACACCATTATAAGATGCATGAGGCTGTTGACATCCAAGCAGACAGAACTGAGAATAACTAAATAAGGTACCTTGAAACTAATCCACAGAGTGGCTGTGCGATGCAACTAGGTAGTTCATGCTTAGCTTCTGTCTTGTTGACATTGATTTGCTGGTAACTATTGTGCAAAATTTTAATTTCTGAAAATTACTGGAAATATTATAACACAACCAAAAAGTAAACAGTTGATTGTTTGAAAAAAATTGGAATCTAAGACATTTGGCAACAAAACAATTTATTATCTAACTGTTATAAATACTACTAATAATATTAATATGATAATAATATATCTTTATTTCAGAAATATACATTCCATACACATGATACAATGTAGAAATTGCGATAAAAAACGACTGTGACACACTAAACATACATGCACGCATTCACGTATACACACACACACACACATATATATACCAAACAATTTACCATAAATGTTGTTATATGCCACAACAGATTTCTTGTTGATTGATTGTATAGTTTTTACCTCATCAGAACATTTGCAAAATCTACTAATTAACATATTCCCTGTAGCATACAAGCGTTTTACTAATATTTAGGCAATGTGAATTTCACAATACTTCCCCCCCCCGCGTGCCAAGTTTAATTAGCTTGATGTTAATTATTGCTGAATGATAATTAAAAGTATGTAAACATTAAAACATTATTATCTAAATATTTAATTACCAAAAATATTTACCCTGATTGAGTGTTAGCAGACTTTTCTGAGCTTTTTGCATTCTGCCAAAACATTGGGCTATAAAAAAAGTTTTTATCATCATTGAATTATTGACATACTAAAAAAAAAACTTTTGAATAATGATACCTCTTTCCACCTATGAATAATAATTAGAAGGTTGTTTCATTATACATTCTAAGTCAAAGATATTTAAAAACTAGAACTTCTAGTCTAGAAGCAACTGAAAATACATACTGTTATCATGTTCTTACTATGTATGGGCTTTTAGCACTCTGCTTACTGCATAATATTTCCACTTATTTCTGTTACTTAATTAATCTTATATTGTTACCTTAATTGGACAGAATATGTTGATAAGATATTGGTCTCATATCTGTTATAATTTGGAAGAAAATAAAAATTCTGTGCTCCACAGCTTGAGAAAGGTTAACTAACACCAAAAGGCTGATATCAAATAATTTCGGCAAAGATTCTCATCCTGTTGTCTGTCGGGTCTAAGTTTTCTGGGGACAGTTTGGCTTTAGCCAGGTAAAGTTTGTTGTGTTACCAACATCTGTTATCTTTGTCAGTGTAATTTTATATGATTTCCAAGGTCACGAAATGCAATCTCCGTCAGCCATTTGGTGATGATGATGATTGATGTTTTACGGGCACTTTTGTGCACATGTTAGGTTAAATGGGCCAGGTGATGAATGATGATGAATGCTGTTGTTTTACGGCCACTTTTGTGCACATGGTAGGCTAAATGGGCTGAGCCAAGTGACATCCAAAGGTAATGAAGCGAAGTCAAAGATGAAACACACTTCAGATATGCCCATACCTGAGATTTAAACTCAGATGGTAGTGATCTGTGATCCAACACGCTACCAGTTCGACGATGGAGGCCTCCTTTTCGGTCAGCCAAAAAGTGGACACTTGCTCACCAGTGATTTTTTAATGAGAAACAATTTTTAAAAAATGATTTTTAATTTAGAAATATATTTCTTAGTATCCTATTACTTACATAATTATTGGGATGAATATTACCAACTATTAGGGAATTAAAGTTCAGAGATTATTTTATTTTATTTGGTTAATATAATGATGTGCATTTTTTCTCTCATTAAAAATTCACTGGTAAGCAAATGTCCACTTTTTCATTTGCTTGGTGAGCAAGTGTCCTGGTGAGCAACTGTCCGGGTGAGCAACTGTCCTACACCCGAATTTGTGTATCCCTATAATACAAGACATAGAGTAGTAAATACTGGGCTTGAAATATAGTATGTAACGCACTATACAGCAGATCTGCGGTTTGTACGATCAAATCCCATTATTGTCTGCGTCTTTGGGATGTTTCATCAATTAGTAAGAGCTCTCCAAAGCTAAACAGAGCAATCACCGACTCATACTTTGACAGGGTAAAACAAAATTTACCCATCAGTAATGTTAAATATCCAGAATAAATATAGCTGACGTTTTACACTAATGGTCGTCGACTTATCGTTCACTGTATAAGCATGAGAACGTTTCACTTGATAAAAAAAACCCTTATTATAATTAGATGATGGTGATTGATGTTTTACGGCTACTTTTGTGCACGTGGTAATGAAGCGAAGTCAAAGATGAAACACCCTTCAGGTGTGCCCACTCTGAGATTCGAACTCAGGTGGTTGTGATCTGTGGTCCGACACGCTACCAATTAGACCACGGAGGTGCGCCCTTATTATAGTTAGGAAATAAGTTCTAGATTTCGGAGTAAATGGATTTAAGTTTACATTTTCGTTAGTTCACATTCTTTAGGGCACTTAATTTTCTCACAACATTGATTTGTTCTAATGTAAACACTGCTGGTCGGCTTAGGTTATAAAGCATCTGCCAACATTTGCCTTCACTCCGGTTTAAGTATGGATGTAGTTGTTATGAATAATTTCAACGCTCTCTAGCTATGCCGTGTTATACAATGAGAAAATTGGTGTGCCTGGGAACAGTGACACTGGGAGCCATTTGTTTAACGACACCCCTCACAAGAAAACAATGCTGGCTGCTTAACAATGTACGGTGGCCAAAGCGAGAAAGAAAACATCTAAACACCTGCTAGTAATGTTTATTATGCTGTGCTGTATCAGGTGGCCGTGTTCGTGTGTTGATGGTCACTGGTCTTCTGTATAGAATGTAGGAAAAGTACCACTCCAATAATATGAATCATTTGTCATTCTTTTGTTTAATGTAGCTTTTTCATAAATTTGGGCACGCCTTTATATGCATTCTTGCAATTTTAGATTCAGTCCCATGACGATTTGTCTGGAAAATGCAATACAAATTTGTTTAATAAATGTTTATACACTGCTCTCTCTCTCTCACACACACACACACACACACATCGCAGCAGTTATTGACTTTGATGCAGCGTGAGTTTTCAACAACTGATGCCAAACCACAGATTCCAGTTTTTGCATGTCGCCCACGACAGGATGTGAAATCATTGTTCTGAAATCACTGTCCGAACATCTGTTGGCTCGCATCCATATGTTGGCATTTCTTTGGCCGCGGAAAAAATTGGGCGTGTGTGAGATTTTGGTTTATAGTCAACATGTGCTGGCCGCTGTGCAGCCTCGGTAGACCCGTGTTTAAGTCCAGCATCTAACGCCGCCAGATATAGGAGTCTTTTGGGGATAATTGACACGGTGGCAGGTATTTACTACATCGTACCACGGTGGAAAATTGATGAACAGAGTCCGTGTTTGCCTATGTGGATCTAGTCCGGGATCGAGCACCTGAATGATAGAGGGTAAAACCAAAGACTGTTTATATATGTAAGCTCTCTGGTAAAACAACCAAGACGTGTGCCGCTTCTGGACCGCCAGCCACATTTTGGTCTTTTATTCAAGCGGTAAAGTTCTCCTCATAACATCAGTAATCCGAGCCAACTACAAACGCATCCGGCTTCCCGTAACATGTGTGTGTGTGTGTGTGTGTGTAAAATCCTCTCAATCCCTAGTAGACGCGGTATGTTCCAGTGCAAGTCTTATATCATTTGCGTCGTAATACCGCGTAACTAAGCCATACATCAAACCGGATAGCGTGTAGTCAACCGTCATTATTGGGAAAATAAGTGCTGCTTACTGAGTTCCATGCAACATGTCATGTACTACTTGCTCAGTGGTACTACTGGTGGGGACTGCTTATCCGGCTGGCTGGACACATATTATGTGTCGTATAATTAACAATCGTGATCTAAATAACCATTAACGCGGCTATTATATAACCGTCCGTTCGGTGGGTATCAAGACCTAGTCAAAACCTACAACTTCAAAATATAATATTTTAGCTTTTCAGCAAGCCACTTAGCAGCACAAGAGCCCAGCAGTGAGGGAGCAACCGTACAATAATCAAATTTGCCTGATACGTTCGGACAGCTCCCCCTGCCGATTTATCCTGGGCCTTGTTTTCACAGGTTTTAAAAGATAGTAGTGGTTCGCCCTTCTTCCGAAAGAGAAAGTAGTTCTCTAAGTCTTGAAATAGAATAGTACATGTGCCGTTTCACTGTTATTTCAGCTCTCCGGAGAGTGCAGATTAAGGCGAGGCTGAACAGCAGCCTGAACAAACACAGTGTCATGTGACCACCGCTGGCAATCACTAGATACCACCATGGGGGAGATGGCCGGTGACCTGGCACGGACTAGATTCCACAAGGAATGGGACTAGCTTACAGGATGTCGTTTGGCGGTGATGCCCTCATTGCCTGGCCAGGAGCAGAGGGATTATTTAAATATTGGTAGGTTCCTTAGGGACGTCGGTATTATTGATATGGGAGGCTTTTAATGTAATTGATCCGCCAAGAACCTGTCTTCTTGATAGTTGATAAATAACTAAAATACTGGTGGGTGGGAGAGGGTGGTTATTTGTCTAGGTAAATTAAATTGTTTGATTTGCTTTTAAGAGAGGGGGTTTATATATATATTTATAATATATATATTATATATATTTATATATATATATGTTTATATATATATTTATAAAACATCTTTCAGCATGAAACCACCCATCTGGATTCTGTCCAGATTCATACAAATAGATATATTTGTGATTCTCTGTGTCAGTGCCTTAACCCACACTGCTAAAATGTGTGTGTGTGTGTGTGTGACAGAGAATAGTGCTTCACTTTACCCCCAGACTCTTTGTAATGCAAGGTTGTCACCAATGAAATCGTGAGCAGTTTAATTAAATCATAAATGGGTTTTTTAACCTCATGTCAACAAGTTAGCCATTTCTTTTGTTTACGTATTCTCTGTGTGTCTGATATTAAAGGGAAGCATATTTCTAATCAACTAATGTTTTGAGATAAGTTTTTTAGCCTCTGCACGGATCACATATGAAACATACGGCCACGGGAGGGGGCGAGCCTCGAGAAACCTATCGAACAAACACAAGTATCAGCCAGATCCGAACCCATAACATGGAGGTTTGCAGTGCAGTGCTCTAGCCACTGCACCATTGGATTTTATATTAGAAGAATATTTAGTTTATGTCCAAGCTAGTTGATATTTGAAGTATTTAGTTTTTCTGTTACAGAGTATGTTTGTCATTCTATTTTTAAAATCGTAAGCCAATAGTAAACAATAAAACCTGATACAAAGTTGATAAATAGAGGCATAATATTAAAATGGTGATCAAACAAAAATGTTTTTACTCGTGATTTAAGGCCTTTTATTAATGGAATGAAGCTACTTTAATATGTTTAGGAAAACTAATTTAAAACAAAAAATTCAAAGTGGTCTTGGTATGATGAGAGACTTCTGGTTAGACCATCCGAGATAAAAGGTCTTTTAGCCTGTTTGTGTTCATATAAAGCTTGAACGGGGGATTTGTCTTGTATGACAGGGATTTGACTGGTTTTTAACTAAGGTCATCCTTCACTTTACATTGGATATTAATGGTTCATGGTCTACAGTATGGGTAGAGGTCATAGTCAGTACTTCTAACAAATAATTCCATTCTGGCTGCTTGATTTATGACATAATTTGAGCCAAGAGCAACCTGATGGTGGAGTATACAGACAGTAAATGCCTTTAACAGCTACATTCCCTCATGCATATTTACCATAAAACTATATACTCCCAGTGATGACCGTCTGCCATTTGTGTCTGGTATAATACTCTCTCTCTCTCTGTCTCTCTCTCTCTCTGTCAAAATGTCCCTGTGTGATGTTAATGACATCAGTCTATATCTAGTTAGAGTAGAATGTCTTCTAGTTCTTTTACGGGATGTGTAATTAGTATTATTGGCTGCATTATAAGGTTGTTCTTCTAAGACCGAACGCATTACTTATGATGTTATGTATGCATCATTATATATGTTTTATTATATGGATAGGATACTGCCTGATTCGTCATTATATTAGATATTGCTAATTTGTTAGCAAAATACTAATTAATGTTCACTGTCTGTCATTGTTTCTTTTACTTTAAATGTGATGCTTACCTTTGTTTTAACCTCAAGAAAACGGCCATAACTTTACTGTGTGTTCTCTTCAACACGTTCCTTGTTGTATTCTGTTTTCTTTTCTTCCACAAAACCGTTGTCCATGTTACTTTTAAAAAAATTCGTTATTGGATTTGTAATGTCTTCTGGTGAAATGAATTTCTGCCTCAGATCTAGTGGTTTTCAGTGAACAAAAAAACCTAACATATTATCAGGCGAAAATGTGCTTCGTCTATCAGTTACACAACTAAGCCTATATTTGCATAATTGTAGAGCTAATCCTACACTGGAGTGTTATGTCAAAGGAAACACGGCACAGAAAAATGTGTGGCTATCTTAAAGCGAAATCAATGGTAATTGATTGGAATTTAATTAAAAGGTTTTCTGGAAATCAACCAAGATGTTTTTTCGTTTGAGGCACAAACCTTTCCAGACACGGAACCTTTGTATTATAGTTAAATAGTCCGGTTACTTATCCCATTGCTGACAAGGCGTATATAGCTAACTAACAAAGATGTAAGCCATTATTTGTGGTATTTAGAGTGTTTCTCATTGATCCATCCAGTGCTACTAAGTCCTTTCCCTGGTGTGTGTTTGTGCTGTGGTATAACAATGGCCGTTAATGTTCTGGTTAGGGAATGGTAACATCTCCATCTAGTTATTTCCTCTAATCCTGGGTGGCTTGACCTGATTCGATGATTTATGCCGTGCCAGACTGGTGGATCGGTGCCTATTAAGGCCTGTCATAAGGTCAGAGGTGATGGGTCATGCGGGTCAGTGTGCACATAGGATTTCTGCTGGAGGAATCATAGAACCTCCAGGTAAAGGCTCATTGCCATGCACACAAGCTTGTAATGGGCATATACCGGTAACACCTTTCTCATCTTTGATGATGTGAGGCCAACGTCTGTTTAGAGAAGTGCCTATAGTGCCACTAGGTTTGGTGGTAGGCGTACATTTTGGCCAAATATTTAAAAAAAAACTAAAAAGTGAACAAATATAATATCTTGTGTTTATTATCTCAAAATGTACATTTATGACATAAAAAGTGAAGTCATTTCATGTTTTATTTATAGGAATGTGTGAACTACAAATGATTAACAAAATGATCAAATGTTAATGTTTTGATGTGGGTTCTGTATTTAACTTAAGTTTATTTCTCCATGGCTTCTCACAGTTACATATATTATATAGTGGCATGTATTAACTTACTTCTATGTCTTTGTTAATTGTTTAAATTGTATATGGTTTGGGATCCTGATTGTGTATTTTATTGTATGTCTCTTCAATACTATTGTTCAGATCACTGTATTCATCTCCTAACTGGAAGTTGTATTAATAAAATAACAAATAAAACAAATTTGTCCAAAACGTCCTATCTTCAAGTAATAGCTGGCCAAAACGTCCAGGCCTTGACGTCCGTTGACCAAAACGTCCTAGATTCGTTAGCAGCAGTATTCTGTTTTGAGATGGATTAAGCTTGCTTTGACATTGTTTGACTCCTGAATGAAAAAGAAACAGCAAAAAGCTATGTGTGTTTTGTATTTTAAGAGTTGGTGTCTGGAAGAGGGATGTTTTGTGTAACAGGATAGGCCATTTGTTTGTTGGGTGACAGTCAGGAGTTACGCCGTTGGCAGAAAGTAAACTTTACCCGTAATTGGTACTTGAACTATTGCGAATTCTAGAAAGGTTGAAGCCTGTTTTTGTCAAGAAAGCCGTCTACATGTACTCCGAATTAAATGTAAAACCGATATTTACTAATATTTACATTGAATGGAAGTCAAATGAGCAACTGCCATCGGTACGTTGCCGCAGCAGCGACTGCCTGCCACGAGAAATGATGTTATTAATAAATGAGAGCTTACAGCAGTACACGCAGTTGTTACTGTGTCCCGTTCAACACTACAATAACAAGTTTAACAATAAAAGAAAGGAGAATCGTGGCATTTTATAAACCGAGTAAATAAGAAATTAAAGCCAGTTTGCGGTGATTGATCTGTGGCGGCAGATAACGCTTGAGGTCTTTGTACAGTCCTGATGTAGGTGTAGAGACAGCCTAGATAGAGGTATCCTTGGTTAGAATGAGTAGGGCTTGATATGTAATCAACACCTGCTGAGTCATTTATCCTTGTCTTCCCTCGCTCTATGGATATATAGTGTTTTATAGACTGGCAATTGTGGTCTGACTTCCGATTGTCGTTTCGTTCTGGTCCAACACTTCTTTCAACGTTACGAACTGACACTGTGACTTAAATGCCATAGTGATAATCAGAGCACATCATCTTTTATCTATATCTTCACAATGGACATCATATCATATTGTCTATGTTAGAGATTGGTCCAGAGAGAGAGAGAGAGAGAGAGAGCGCCAGAGAGAGATTGTTTATTCTACCTGTTTTTATGGTCTGTTCATTATTCCTTATCATATTTAGTCAAGCCAGACAGATAAGTAGGTCCATTAGTGCAGGTAGCTCTTAAATGCCTTTGTGCTGCTTTCAAAAAAACAAAAAGTCAACACGGTTTTAGTTTTCTCATCTGTTAAATGTTGTTAAGAAAAAAAACCTGCCATTTGGGCTGCTGTGATTATTAATCCAGAGACTAGTGGGATGATTTTTATGGGGATTTTCCTTGTTAGCAGTGCCAGCTTAGCCAGTGAAGAGAGGCATTTATTATCTGGCCATTCTTAGGCCAGAGTGAGGGCAGCCGGGGACCCCCACCAATCCACCGAGTAATATTATTTGCAGCAAATGACCCAGAATGTTTGCCTACAATATCATATCGATAAACCTGGGGGGGGGGGCGTTATAACCCCTACCTATTTCTTGGTAGAAAAAACCATTCAGTTTGGCCAAAAAGTAAGCTACATGGGAATAATTAATCCCCCCCCAAAAAAAAATATTAATAACAACTGAAATTACCACATTTTCCATCTAATTTGCCTATTTATGGAAAAAAAGGCTGCAAGAGACGTTATAGACTTTCTTGGTAGGACTGATTGATTGAGTGTCGAAATTAAATTCTGATCCGAGTTTCAACCGTTCGGGTTTGGATATAAGAACGGCGCTGGTTGCTATTGACCTTTCAGCGTCACTAACTTGTCATCGCTGGTGTAGATAGGTAGGCAGGCAGCGTACCATCGTGACCTCGTACGATGATTTGTACAGCTGCTGTCCTTGACTTACATGATCAGTATGTGTTGTTGTTGTTGTTGTTGTTGTTATAAAGGTTTCAGCTGGCAGTCGACACTGGCGGACTGACTGACTATCAGCAGTTTTGTTCGATTTCACAAATCACGGAGTTAATTGTGTTGAGAGTGTGTGGCCGGCCGGTCTGCGCTGTATGGCTAGGCTAGGCTAGCTGGCTGTCTGGAGCGTGCCTCCAGCTTGATGCTAAGTGGTTTGGCCGCATGTTTGTGGATGCCCATCGTCCTAGCCCTAGTGTGTGTATGTGTGTGTGTTAGAGTTAGCATCCTGCAAGCACACACGCACTAGTTCAGTATCACAGACACGCAGCAGCGCGTTCCGGGTGTCCGTCTGTGTATCTCTGAGCGTGGTGCTTGAACGTGATCCGGATCAAATGCGTGTTGGTGATGCTGGTGCCGAGGTCGGTAGTAGCCAGCCAAATGCCTCCCAAGTTAATGGGATCCGGAGTAAGACGTGGATCCGTGCCGCCACTCCTGGTTGTGTAATACTGCTGACATCCGCCTTGATAAACCTCGGTGATAAAACAGATTGGTGTCAACAAAACACTCACTAATGATGATAAACTTTGGAAGCTGTAACCGGTTATTGATGTTAAGCTATCTGTCCGTGGTACGGCTACACCATATCTGTGGCTGACTCGCCCCATATATATATATATATATATATATATATCCTGGATCATCATCATCAGGGCTCATCATTTCTGTGTTAGGCGTTTTCTTTCAACGTACGCTGCTCTACTCGAAGACTCTACCCATCGAATGAATGGTACTGAAGGCTTGGCTGACACTTTTCGTTATTTTCAGGTGATTCGTCTAGAAACGGACCAGTTTGGGGAATGGACTGTGTACTACGACAAGCCACCCAAGAAGTGGTAGTACTACAAGCTAAACAGTTACTGGTAACTGAATGGAAGGGGGGAAACAGGCGGCAACAACAACATCATCATCATCTGGAGAGCGATAATGAGAGAACAGGATTGGTTGAGACGAATGAATGAGCACCACAGGTATTTATTTGTTTAATGTTTCCATTTGTGTGCTCTTTCTCTCTCTCTCTCTCTCTCTCTCCCTCTCTCTCTCTCTCTCTCTCTCTCTCTGTGGGTGTGTGTGGGTGTTGCTAAAGAAATATAGATTTCTTTTCTTGCTGAGATTGGTGTTAAATTGGTTACATAAATCAACAGTCATGAGGTTAATTAGTAACAAGCCATTTATCACACCTGTAGAGGTTTTATGCGGTCTTCTGAATCTTGTGGTTTTGTGTTTTCTGACTGTTCCTATAACCGGTGTAACAGTTTGATCCAGAGTATTCTGGAATATATTTAGCATGCTGTTGTCTTCCGATAAGGATGTTTGTCCGTACGGAATGTCTGTATAGCTTCTTAGCACTTACCTGACTACGCTGTCTATGAATGTCTATTAATAGACCACAATAGACACAGCGAAACAAAGCCACATTGACCTGGCTGACAGCAGATTGTGTTCTGAGAATAATGAATATATCACGTCTTTTTCATGAGGATGGATTCATGCACATAATAGTGACCGTACAAGACCTTTGTCCTAGACAGTGTGGAAATTCCACCTAGGACCTGATGATCTATCTATAGTCCGTGTACCTGTCAGTTCTGATAAGGCGGAACAAATTCATCTCTTACATCCACAGACAGCTGGATACCGGGACCGATGAGGCATTGATTTGTCCCGGTATGAAAAGTTGGTGTGCTGTAGTGAATACCCTGATGAATCTTTCAGAATTAAATCACCATTTGTGATTCTCTTTCCCAGTTCTTTTTCAGTTACAGTTCACACACACACACACACGGAGAGAGAGAGAGAGAGAGAGAGAGCAGACACCTAATCCACTTTACACACACACACACACACCGCGCGGACTTAAATTTCAGCAAAACAAATCATTCTGGTGGGCTTTCAGTAATGTAACACGGTGTACTGATATGGTATTAAACTCCCGTTGCACGGAGTTTTATTCAGCAGCCAGTGGGATAAAATTTGTTGTACTACATTGATCTATAGAAAGTGATTTGGAAGAAAAACGTAAAAATGTACAGGTGATACTAATTACCAACACTTTCATGGCATGTTGCAGAGGAGTACCTATTGAAATTTTAAAACAGCTAACATGCTAACAGCTGTTACAAGCACCCCCACACACACTCATACGCGGCCACACACAAGTGCACACATACACGTGCGCGCACACGAACACACACACACACACACACAACTTATGGTATAAACATTTATTGACCGCAGGTCTCGCACATAATTAGTTAGTACTACACCACAGGTGACATATGTCTCCGGCTAATGTATTTTACATTAATTATAGAATGTATAGGTTTAGCATGGAATGTAATACGAACACAACATATGGGTGATTCAGCAGGGCAAAACAATAAATAACTACTTTTCATGTCCTGATGTGTATTGTTTCACCAGTATGTCACCAGTCTCATTAATTTCCCCCCCCCCATAATAAACTTGTTATTCTCTGCCCCGGTTCCCTTTTGTCCATGACTGAATACACAGACAGGCACGCACACACACCAGTTCATCAGCCACCTACTGGAGCCTGCATGCTTCTTGGTTATATAATGTATGACTGTCCCACTATATCAGCTGATGTTAGGTAGCCACTTGTCAGTACTGTAGCGACTGTCAGGGGATTTTAGCTTGTTTCATAAGATTAGTATAAGGAACGAATATATTTTAGCCTGTGACAAAATAATTTTTATACAGAAGATTTCTGTCACATACTCCCTTGACATCTGAGGAAATGTTGAAGTGTAGTTGTCGGTTAGAGTACCGATGTCGCACATTGATGAATTCTGGGGAAGAAGAAAAAATCACTCTACAGCTGGGTTACACTTTAAAGTGCTTAGATAATATTGGTGAAAATAAAGCTGTAGAAGAATTTATAATAATAGTAATAATAATAAGTTGGTGTACATTATAGTATTTATACAGTCAGGTTGTTTTTTTAACACAGGGCCGGCCGAATTTTTTTTATTAAAATGTTCAGAATTTGAAAATTACATTCATCGAGAATGGCATCTCAAAATCTTTAATTGTCATAATTTTCCAAATAAATTCTTGTAAACTGACATTTTCGGCGATGGCGGTTTTCACAATAATTATGCCTGCGGATGATGATGATGATGGAATAATATACTAGTGATATTCATTTCCCATAAATTTGCTTTAATATAATTATTTGTACATATAGTTGTACATGTATTACACACCATGCTATGCAATGGCCGATTGACCAATTAGTCAATGGATGCACTTTCTAGTACGAGCGCGCGCGCACGGACACACTCATAGGCACACAAAGTCAAAATAAGTGCTCCCCTAAAATTATAAAACAAAACCGGCAGGATATTTTGTTATTATTGTAGTGGTTACGGGAGGGTCACCAGTTGCTGTTTTTGATTTGTAATGAATTTCGGTGTTAGTTAGGAACACAAATTCCTGATATTTGGGGATAATCCTAGGTTACGGTAGATATCTGCTGGGAGTTTGATTACTTCTAAATGGAATTCCAGAATATTTCTTTTATGAAAATGCATGTGATATGTTTGTCTGTTGATTGGGCAACTTCATCTTAGCCTTTAACGGCATTAAAGAGTTGTATCCAGAATGGAATATTTAGACTAAATCCATATAGTGTGCATTATCAGGTCGAGGCCTCGTTCAGCGTATACGTACGTCCGCCGAACAACGGACATAGCCTGCATTCACGGATAATAGATTCGTTCTGGTAATAGTCTTCACGTTGACCACACGCGATATTTTCAGAGGAATCAGTTTTGCAAATGTGTTTTAGTCGTGTAACAAACATGGGAAATAATTTATCTTACTATTATATCACCATTCTCTTCTTTTATTTGGAGTCGGTTGGTATTATTTTATCAGTAAAGCCAAAGACTGTTTATATATTTAAGCTCTCTGGTAAAGCTACCAACAGTGTTGTCATGCTCGGCGTATCTACTATTTGCCATACTAAGTAGAGCCGAGCGGACCGTATTTAAATAGTACAGAAAGGACAACCCAGTTCGTCTCGAATATGGTCTTAACGTGTATTTAACCGAATAAATGTATATTAATGATTCACAGTTTACAACAGATTATGTCTTCATATGTTAATTATTGCATTGTATGGTTCGCGGCGAATTATTGCTGACCAACTCAGGATGTACATTAATCAGTTAAGAATATGGAATATTCCGGATTTATTCTTCTGCATTGATATCGAAATAAATGTTATTACGGGCGCATCTAATCAGTACCAACATATCAGATTATACATTCTCTCTTTATCCATTCACACTTAACATTAATCCATCAACTTTCTAGTTGACATATTATTCTTAACATAGGTAAAACGTGTATATAAGACATTTTCATATATATATATATATATATATATATATATATGAGTGGAATTCACTTAGTGACTGGCTTGTTTGTTTGAGGTATATCTTGAGAATTTCAGATATCCTATATGTTTATTTTCATAATCTTATTAACATTTATCTGGCGCTAAAATTAATTATTGAGATTTTAAAATAACAAATATTTAATGTTCATCTTTCTAACTGGATGGTTGACATTTGTCTACAATAAGAGAATTTGACAGTTAACCGCCGCCAGGGAAAAATACTACAGCCAATTAACATTAGACGTTTGTTTCTTGGGAATAAGTTGCCGTTGTACCTGTCAGTCCAAACCTGATGTACACGTGTAAACAGCTCAATATGTCCATGCTTCTATTGAGTTTTTACCACCCAGTCAGCGTTTCTACTGATTAATTGATCAGTGAAGCCCAACGGAACAATGAGTAATCGCATATTTATTCAGTCAATGAACGCTAGTAATATTTGCTATTAAGTGAACCATTGAGTGGGATGGGTGTTTGAAAGGTACTGCATGGGTGGAGCAACATTTCATCGGCACACACCTTGTGCAATGAATGGGCAATGAAAGTTTCAGCAATATAATAATAATAGTAATATATGATATTTATATAGCGCCCTATTCAGCTAGAAACTGTTCTAAGGCACTTTACAATATCATTTACGATATTATTGCGTGAAAACTATAGACAATGTAGAAAACTATAGTAAAACACACGTACGCCGTTTAAAGCACTCCTTTTGGTGACCAATCACTCCTTCGAGTGATTCTAATAACAATAACTTTTATTGGCATTATTAGTGACTCTAGTACTTATATTTTTCAAGTTATACTTAAAATATGTGTTTTATGTGGCTAGCTAGTAACGTCGCAAAAAATGTTGTGTTTACACGGATCACTTTGAGCCTGCCAACATGTGGCTAATTAATTGCATAGCGCAATATGCACATATGCTCACTGTTGGCACGCAGGGAGCGGTGACGTAACGCGCATAACCGAGGAAAACTATAGTAAAACACACGCACATTTTGCGTACGTTCATTTACAATATCTACGTATTGCAATATCTTTAGCGCTTAATCAAATCCCAGTTGAGACAAAATTAATGTATAAAATGATTAGAATGAATGTTTTCTACAGTTTAAATAAGGAATTATAATTTTTATTTTGTGGGATTAAAATTTACAAAGAATTGCCTCAAATAACGTCCCGGCAACATGGGCATTGTATAATCAGTGTTTCTTCCGTAAACCCGATGAATAACGAACAAGTAGTATGTAGTTTCCGCAATAGGTGTGTGTATTCAGTCCCGACACAATGAGAAGCTGGTGTCTCATGGGTGAGAACATCCAGGAGAAAAATAGCTGCGGCCACTGCCATCTATGTAAACAAATGGGATGTCCTTATTGCTGTTCTAGTAGCAGGCGCATCCTGGAGAGCGGTTAGCTATCCTCGGGTGGGGGGGGTTGTAATTCTCGGACTCTGTACTGTATAAACATATACAACAGTGGGTGGTCCAGGACGTCCGGCAGTAAGTGTCCACGGCGAGCTGAGGTTTTCATGGGAGTTTGATTAGCAGTTTGTTGCTCGGAAGAGCCGAGCAGTTCAGCTCGGTTATAACTGACATCGGTAAAGAGCCGGTGACCTTTCTCATCCGTCTCCGGAGAAAGATCTGGATTAATAGCCGCTTGAAGCAGTGTAAATGGACACTTTGTAACCGGATCGGTGGCCGATGATCAGAGGTCAAACGGTAAACCTGACGTTCCGTAGACCCGGTGATTGGTTGAAGCAACAAGGTCTGGATGCGTTTGGCCGTGGATACACGATTAATGGGTAATGTGTTTATCAATTGGATCGGGTTTTTTGTTTATTCTCTTTGAGCGGTTGCGCTTCCGGGGTGAGTCAACAGCGATGAGCCAGATCGGTGTAATGTTATGACAGGCTGCGAGTAAGTCACGTTTGATTCGGAGGTCTGTAATCCAGAGAGGTCTTCGACGATACCCTGAGGTAGCGACCTGTGTGTGTGTGTGTGTGTGTGTGTGTGAGTTGGGACTGTTTACGAGTTTGTAGAGATTAACAGAAATAAACAGTTAGAAGTGAAACACTAATGCCTTTCCCAACTGTTGAACATCAATCCCGGGTTAAACGTGACTGACTATATGATATTTCAGTTTGTGATTCGGGAATATCATCAGGGTAGTATTCTCTTATCCAATACATGTCCGCTGGATACACCTATAACAAGATCATAGACCGTTCATTTCAGTTATGAAAAGTTACTAACTTGTGTTGGACACTTTTCTGGCGCAGTTCGCACGCTTCTCTAGTGCAGTTCGAACGCTTCTTTGGTGCAGTTCGCAGCGCACTGTGCTGGAAATCTCTAGCTGTAGTGTTGATTCTTATCATTACCCGAGTCTGTGAGATGTTTCATCTCATCATATGTTTTTTCGCTATGGAGTCGGCCCTCATCCATACGTCCCGTCCCGTGTGCGACCAGCGCCGAGTCTAAACGGATATCGCGCACTTATTAACCCACAAATTGAACACACCGATAGTGCAGTGATTAGAGCACTGCCCCGCAAACATGCCAGCCAGGGTTTGAGTCTAAGTCATACCTCTGTTTGTGAAATAATTATTTAGTTTAGTAGTATATGTGTGATTTGGACACATACCCACACACATTTATAATTATGTTTTATATAATATACTGATAATTTTTTACAAGAATCAACGGTGAACTTGCAGATCTATGTGATGAGTTCAGTTTCAAGTGTTAACCGTGTCGGTCGGGTGTTTCATACATCACGAAAATGCTTCGAGGCATGATCATCTCAGTTTCTGAGAAATAATTCGCTCGGCCTTATTTTATCTCTCTAGTGATAACAACGCTGAAATTTTGAAGCTTCCATGTCAAATACGTCAGATATGCCTGCTAATGACTGTGATAAGAGCATGATGCCCAGATTATCGCTAAAAATGGGAATGCATAATTCACTGGTTTATTACCGTACATAATTATAATAGTGCCTTATTTCAGGCCGCCATATCCCCTCATCATACGTCCTTTTCAACCACCACCTCGTATCCTTTGTGGGTTCTTATGACATAATATGCCAGAATAAAGTTCGGGAACAGTTTATGCTGTACAGTAGTACACCGATTGTCCGGATGTTTAGGAATTTGTTCATTTGTGGGGAAACTGCACCAGTTTAAGGTTTTTGCTGCTAAATGTCACCGATGGAACCTGCCATAGTTATTCATAACAGCCATAAAGTTCTCACTACTTTGACGTTTGCAACATTTTGTTTTGTTTTGTTTGAGCCGTGAAACAATTCCCTTTCCGGTATTCCCACTGGATTGGGCCATCACTTTACAGCTTGTGATATTTGTTTGGTTTCATTAGTTTATGAAAACGTGTAGCAAAACTGTAGCAGCGCGCACGAAATACTGATGATGACAAATGCTGTGTTTTAAGACCAGGAAACAGCTGTTCCGACTAACGAACTAATCTTAGTCGCAGATATTTCCAACATTGGTTCTGCTTAATGAAACTGTGATTTTTTTAATCAGCATTGTAAAATACTTGTTATTAGAGAATGTCAAATATCAAGTTTCATGGTGTTATAGTTACTTGGCGAATATAATTTAACATATAAATTATTAAGATGTTGACCTAAACTCTCTCTCTCTCTCTATGTGTGTGTGTGTGTGTGTGATTTAATTCATCTTACATACGAAGCGTCTTGAACTACAAACATACCCATAATACTAGTGCCGTAGCCATCCATCCATCTGCTAGTCATTTTAAGGATGACTATTTTCACCAGATGGCTGGACCTATTACTGTGGCGGATGACTGGCCGATATCTATCTAAATCATGTCAGTATTGTAGCCGTAAATGCCGATGTCTGTAGCCAAATGAGCGACTCGGATGGTTGACCATTAGTTAAGTCACTGCCTGGTACCACTCTACGGTAAGCTGGTTTAAAGCATTTTTTGGTGGGCAATCCACTTTTCAAACGATTCTAATAACAGTGACTTTTATTGGGATTATTTGTCACTCTGTGACTTATATCTTGCAAGTTACAAGTAAAATACATGTTTTGTAGGTGGTAATGTCGTAATAAGTTTTATGTTTACATGAAGGACTGAGCTGGTCACTATGTATGTGGCTGATTAATTATACAGCAGAATGCGTACACATGCTCAGTGTTGACACGCTGAGATTAGTGACGTTTCACGCATAACGGAGGAAAACTGTAGCAACACGCATACAATCATATTAATGTCAGTACACAGCTGCGTAAGCGGAACTTGCCGAGTGAAAACGGACCCCACCGAATATTCATGAGGATGCATTATACGGCACGCGATTGGTGCTAAGGGTGAGAAATTTTGCGTATACGCACTTGAAATATTAAGGTATTGTAATATTTTTAGCGTTTAATACAATTATAATTATAATAAGCTTAATATATAAAATTGTTAGCCTAAATCTTATCTAAAGTTTTATAACTGATACTTCTTTGTTTATGTTATTGTTAGCTGACCCGGCTAACCTTTTGTCTTCTGGCTTTATTGTAATCCTATGGGACGCTTGACACAGCCTGGTGTGTTGTTGTTGTTGTGATTAGTGTCGTAGTACAAAACCAGAATTAGCCAGAAGCCTTGTGTACACACGTTCCATACAGTTTTATTTACTCTCCTAATTAAAAATGATCACATAAGCTGATTGTAATTAACTTGTGAAATAATGTCATTCACCTGTCTGCTAACATGGTGACCATCGCGAGAAAATTATGATTCAGTTGTATTATGAATTGGTACCTGTATGTGACATGGTCACGATGATGAACCCATCCACCACGTAGAAGGTTAGTTGTTTTGTTTTATTGTGGTTATATATAAATAAATGGGCCAGTCCTTTTGCTCCTCCGCATCTGTTATACGATATATATACATATACTAACTGTTATACAATATATACTTGTATGCTGATTCTGGGTCACCCAGAATATATGGGTGGCATTGGGGCGCCTACCTTATAGTACGATCGAACCACTTAATGGGATGGTAATGTTAATCACTGTTTATGAGCTTTTATTTGTAATTAAGAGAAAGGCCTGCGTATCCTAAACAAGGTTCTTGGTGGTGACACTTAAGTACTGCACCTGGTCTGACTATGGCCCTCGTCTGTACACTAACTGGTGACCGTGTATGATGGGAGTATAACTTGACGTGAGGCTAATCCCTTTGTACAGCGCCCACTAAGCTATTGTATTAGTCACCATGAGTAAGTCACCAGTGCTGGACGTTGGAAACTGTGACTGAAGCCAGTAAGTAGATCTGTTGTTTACTTTATGGGTATAGAGTTTCGCCAGGCCATGTCCTACCGTTGATGATTGATGTTTTACTGCCACTTCTGCGCACATGGTAGGCTAAATGGCCCGAGCGACCTCCAACAGTAATGAAGGAAGTCAAAGATGAAACACCCTTCAGATATGCCCACGCCGAGATTCGAACTCAGGTGGTAGTGTGGCCTGACCAGATCCTACTGTATGACCAATACAATAAGCTTTTTGTGCCCAATACCTGATGTGTGGGTTAAACCCCAATCTGTCGCTCACTTATAGGACATTTAATTGCTTTCAACACCCTAACCGCCGAATGACAACACCGCGAGATTGACCAGTTTTTCCAACAACCGAGAGGTGTGTGTAGGTTGACTGGCCAGCTGTAGTTGTTCCAACTAGAGAGCAATGTGCAGGTCGATCAGCTGTGCATGGTAGTTCTCTGATAGATGTGTTATATCTCAGCGGCTGTCTCCAGTCACACGGCTTTATTATGTTCGCCTGATTGATTACTGACTAATTATATCATAACACGCTCTAGAGAGAGCAGCTGTCATGTTTCAGCTGTTTATGTATATGTGGTCTATCATAGGGTGGCACCTGGATGTACCAAACACTATCATAACAAGTTAAGTGGCGTGCATTCCATTTCCCGTTGGCGCATTGGTTAGAGCACTGTGCTGCAAATCTGCAGGTTTTGGGTTCGCATCCAAATCACACCGGTGATTCTGGGATGTTTCTCTAGGGAGTTGACACTGACCAAATGTCCCAGGTATGATTAGTTCGGAGGCTAAATAACAAAACTCCTCTCCACATACCCAGCAACTTGACCATACTACAGTCCGTAGTATTTTGTGAGGTTTTTAAATTCTGCTGTTTCCCTCAAAAGATCCGGATTACCAGAGCAGAACTAGTGGTGACTGTTATCAGATATGTGTCATTGACATGTCGTGCCATCAAACAGAGACGCACGACGATGTAGTCCCCAATGCCACTCAGATATCCTGTATTTCTGTCTGCCAAGATTTGTTGGAGCTAAAATCGTGTACTTCGGATATCTCAAATGATACAGACTATACGTATAGCTCCATGTGCCCTACTGTATTTCCACTGCCACATAACAAAATGGTAAATATTTAGAGATATTTATTAATTTACGCTGTGTTGTGAGGTTCCTCGTCCATACGGTCAAAACTACTATGTTCAGAACATTGTGTTTCCGGAACACATAATGTGAAACTGATGCCATCAAACAGAATCTTGGAATATTGAGCCATTAGTATCCCAGGTGATGAATGGACACCATAAATGGCTATATGTACAAAATTAATCAATACAACCATCTAGTGATAATTTGTTGACCCCCCCCCCCCATTACATACATATACACACACACACACACGGATAAAACCCCTCCGCTTTATACACTATAGGTCACTCTGAATATGATATTTATCAAATGAAGTTTATGTTTTGACGAAGGTCGACTTATAGGAACTAAAGTTAAAAAAATAAGACAGTGCATCTCTATTCCAAGCATCACAGATGGAAGTTTACCAAATATTAACCATCTGTTAGTATGATGTATGCCAGAATGTAATAGATATAATGAGCTCCAGACCGATTGTAGCAGAGATGCATATATTGCCGGTGATGTGCCGATGCGTGGCTTGCTGATATCAGTAGCAGTAGATAACAGTGATACAGTTCAGTCCGTCCGTATGTTGTGTGTTATCTGTACACTGACATTTCAGATCGAGTTCTGACCTCTGCTATGTTTATTCACTGATCAGGCAGCAGCTATTGACAAACTTTGGATAAGTGGGTGTGTTCAAACAGAGAACTGGGTAACAATATAGCAATATAGCTAAATGTTTAAGTTTCGATATTAACTTATAGCCATCATAAAACTGATAGCTTTTGAAAATGAGATCCAATCAGATGGTCGGAGTTATTCGGTTGTTGTGTATTTTGGATGGTTGTTCAGTTGTTGTGTATTTCGGGTACAGTCATTTCTTTACCCAAATCTATGTTGTCAATTTGTTAAATAGAGGTCTTGGCATGAAAGTGGTATTTACCATTGACGAGTGCAAGTTGTGTATTTTACTCGCACTTTATTATGATCGTTGACTTTTTTCAAATACTTCATTTACAGGTTCAAACTTTTATTTTAAGTAATTATACACGTATTAACTTGTCCATGACCTACGACAGGTTAAAAAGACGAGCCATTTGCATTGGATAACGCGTAGCTGACCAGTGACTAGCTATAGAAGATGCATGATATAATCTATGTACATTGGACACGTGCATATTATATGTTGTGTTCCGAACAACGAATATGAGTATGTCACCTTTGAACAGATGCCAGTGGTCACTGGTTATGTATATATACTATATAATAATATAATGTGTCCTAGTATTTGTGATAAAGTGCAGTTCACATAATACAGTAAGCTATCATTATACGACTTTGGCGGCTGCGTTATTGTGAAATACAGAGCAACGTGTTATAACTGTCTTTTATCAACACATCCCATCAGTCTAGTAAATAACTGAAGAGGTTCAACAAGGGTGAACGTTTATTGCAGGTTCTCCTCTTATGTGTCTGTAAAGTGTAATCATCACAAGCCGTCACTGAGAGTACCCCTGTTTGATAAGTCATCCTGTAATCTGTACAGATGGTTGATGTATCAGATAGTGAAACCACCGCGCGCCCCCCTCTCTGTGTATCGCTGATTCTGTTCATTATTTTGATTCAGCTGTATAGTGATGCTACTTTTTTCCTCTCCAATAAGTTTGCGTACAAGATTTGTCGTGATGAAGAAGAAACGAAAAAAATGGCTGACCTACAGATGTTACTGATATATATTAGTAGATAAATATAGAAAAATAGTTAGCTTTTGATGTTTGTATGAAAGTTGTGATCTGGGGCATAAAGTCTAAACTAGGTGAGAGACTGGTTTTGTTCTTCCTGGTTCCATATGTTGAGATTTTCTTCTCAATTGGCCTTCAGGTTTTACGTTTGCCGTCATAATTCTTTTTTATAGATGGCCATTTGCCGTCCATTTGCCCACCAAATCTGTTACCAGCCAATTCTCAGAAACAAGCACAATTTTTTCTTCGGGTCCAGAAACTATTCTAGGCAAATTTGAAATATTACACGTCAGGGTTTCACTGGAATTGGGCTTTAAAATTAAAAACAAAATTTCAGTGGCTTACTCAATTTAAAAAACCTAAAAACAAAATGCGCGGTTCCTTGTTTTATCATCCTGTGTGATATAGTTTGGTGAACGGTATAATCGAAATTCAGTAAAAGATTTGCTAAACTCCGACGTAAAACCTGAACAGACATATTCTTCCACTTATTCAATGACAGTGCCCTCCGGTCCTTCAGAGAACATAGGGATATTGCATTTTTAAGTTTTCCGAATGATATGTAAGTTGTTAAATCATTACATTTAATTTCTGCTTCAATTCCCAGCAGAAAATAGGCTGTTGTATGAGTCATACATACGGTGTATGAATCACTTTTTATGCAAATGCCGCGTGTTTATTGCAACCATCTGCTGATAGGTCTGGATACACTTATCTTCACCCGTCAACAGTATAGTGTTGATGATCCAGATCGGATACTAAATCATCCAATTAGATCTATGTATACAGCTAAGTTAGCCATGTATTATCAAGGAAATATCAGCTCTAGATCCATTGCTTTAGTAATTTAGAGTTTTGCTGAGGTAGCGTTTACATATACCATAAACTATTCGCTTCCAAATAATCGTTTTAATATTGACAGAATTATTATAGTTAACTGAGATGTTTATGCCACGTATGTCATCACCATCTCTTAATGTTTGCATGCACCATTTATAATTCTGATAGCCTGATGTTCGGAATATCTAAATAATTAATGAATACGAAAGAGTGATGTATCAAGACCCGTTTCACAGTTTGTCGGAGGTTACTACCATTCCTAAGTCAGAGATACTCAAACGTTAATTATAATATTGCGAATGAGCACTGATTTGTGATTATTTTTTTAAAAAAAACATAAAGCCGCCCGCTGTAAGCTGCATTCGACTCAAAGAGAGTTGGGGTTTGAAGTGTGTGTTTTCTCTGGTCCTCACTCTACGTATTGAATGCTCAAAGTTTGGCTTTCAGAACACCCTATTGAAACGGGTGTAGGACAGTTGCTCACCGGACAGTTGCTCACCAAGCAAAGGAAAAAGTGGACACTTGCTCACCAGTAAATTTTTAATGAGAGAAAAAATGCACATAATTATACTAATAAAATAAAATAATCTCTGAACTTTAATTCCCTAATAATTAGTAATATGCATCCCAATAATTATATAGGTAATAGGATACTAAGAAATATATTTCTGAATTAGAAATCATTTATTTTTTTCTCATTAAAAATCACTGGTGATTAAGTGTCCACTTTTTCATTTGCTTGGTGAGCAAGTGTCCAGGTGAGCAACTGTCCGGGTGAGCAACTGTCCGTACTCCATTTAAACAACATATATGATGTTAGTGGGATATATTAGTGTCTATAAAAGATGAATGATAAATGGGAGTTGTTCGGGGGGGGGTGATTTTAGTTCACAGTTTAAAGAAATACATCGGTGTGTTTTACTGTATAATATAATTGCTGTTATATAACGAGACATGTATTACTAGGATTTTTATTTAATACACCAATCTCTTGAAGATGACAGAGTACCCAGGTATAATGTAGCTGCAGTATTACGAGTACATTTTCCTAAGGGCTTCACAGATCACTACCACCCGAGTTCGAATCTCGGCGTGGGCATATCTGAAGGGTGTTTCATCTTTGACTTCCGCTTCATTACCGTTGGGGGGCGCTCGGCCCTTTAGCCTACGATGTGCACAAAAAGTGGCCATAAAACATCAATCATTATCCTAAGGGCTTTGATAATCGTTTATCGGCCAGGAACTAATGTCACACACACACACACACACACATATATATATATATATATATATATAAGCTTAAAAGCCGCGTTCCGCGAGGACTTGCTCCTATATATAAAATTAAACTGGCTTAGCAGTAAAAGTTAATAAATCACCACACACACACACACACAATGTGTGTGTGTGTGTGTTATATATATATATATATATATATATAAGAGAGAGAGAGAGAGAGAGAGAGAATATATATTTGGGCTCTCCAACACACCATGCAACAAAGTACAAAATAGGTGACCCAGCAAACACGCGCTGAAATGGGCAGCTAATCTTACTAAGAAGCCCTTTGGGATGTGCCTGTGCGTTGAAGGTTGAAAGAGGGCGGCATTAAGATATACAGGTTTAGCTCTAATGATTATAGCAGAGATCCTTAATACATTTTATAACAAACAGATGTATCCGGAGGCAGGCTTAAGGTTTGACATTAATGCCTCCCTGTTTATTAACGTGAACATCAACAGGCTCCGCTTTACCTGGTCATCTCTGGCCACACGTTCGCGCGCGCGTGCACACACACACGCACACACACGGATAGCATTGGCTACAGGGCTCCAGTGAGGCTTGTGTCTATATAACAACAGGTGATCGTCCTATTGGTGTTCATATCCAATATACGGAAGTCTGTATGTGACTCCGTGGTGTTTTCTTTTTCTGGATTCTACCAGTCTATTGGGTGTTGGTGGGGATCTGTGTGTAAATTCACGGTGTGCCACAAGTATTAGCTGTTATACACATAAGTACTGGTCCACCATGCGAGCGATCGAGACACATTGAACGGGACATAGCGGCGTTATATTCCCGGATCTATAGTCCGGCTTATCTGTTAGGTATCACAATTGTTCAGATGAAAGTAAAACATCAATGCACGGAATCAGTCAGGCCTAACATGAGATAATAATCATCAAACAGGGATCACGCCGAAAACAATGGTAACTATTGTTTATCTTCATGGTAATTAAATATTCTTTAATATTGTTTTGTTTTGAAGCACAGAGTTGTGTGTGCCGTTGCCAATGAAGATTAAATGATGTGCCATTGTTTTGTTGTTTGGGGAGAATCCCCAGGCTGTCGCTTAATCAGCACAGCCAATGTGCCATTTTTAGCACCTGATAGTGTATGTATATGTGTGTGTGTGTGTGTGTGTGTGTGTGTGTGTGTGAGAGAGTATCCCCTCCCTAATGAGTCACACTTGTCCAGGAACTTCTACTGCTGCGAGCAGGATATACTAGTCTAGATCTACGATTACTGACTGCGGATACAACTGATACGGAGAAACTTGCCCCAGGAGACCTCTATGGGGACTACCCTAAACATGCTCCTTTAAGGCAGTTCATATCAGGGATGGCTGGTTAAATAAGGGGATCACTGTTAGTGTTTTTAGAGGGGCATTCTTAAGGGAAGGTGAGTACGAAAATGGGGAAAGGCTATATCAATAAATACAATGATGAGCCATTATTATAAGATGTGGTAATGCTTAATTTGTAAGGTTAACATGTATTTACGCAAAAGGCTTGGTACGGGCATTTCTTGGTAAATACGTAGTGGAAAATGTATCCAAAGACAACGTGGGTCACTGGGTGCATTCTAGGAAACGTACACTGCATAATATGCCACCACGACTTCCCCCCCCCCCGTTATGTTAATCTGGTGCTTAGATTGTTTTCTTTCTCGGGTTGACATCGATCCAAACGGATCCTGATTGAATTTTAGTGAGTGAGTGAGTGAGTGAGTGAGTGCTTGAGTGAGTGCTTGAGTGAGTGAGTGAGGTTTAGCTACACAGAGAAAAGGTAGAAAAGGGTCATTAAGTGCAGCCTCCTTTTAGTCGCCTTTTAGGACACGCAACAGGATAGAACGGAAAAATGTCTAAACCCGCAGCAAGGTATTGATTTTAATAATGCTTCATTCGGAGACAAATTGTTTTGTTGGTAGACTTAATGGAGATTACTCGGAAAGGGGAAGATAATCTCTGAGAAGCGGAAAGCCACCAGGCAAAGAAATATGACCACTTGTTATTGTTGTTAGCGGTGTTATTTTTGTTGTTATTGTTGTTGGTGGTGGTAGTGATGGTGCTGAGTCGGTTAGGATAAATCGATCCTATAAAAGAGATCAGAGTCGGAGGAATTGATAATGATTCTTAAGGTAAACAATAACAACCCGTACCATCCTGTAAGCTCCTTCCATATATCGATCGGGAGTAGATGCGACCCGGGGGATTATTTATAGGGAGTCCCAGTGGAAGGTGCTCCATCTACCATCTCTCGACTTATCATCGTCGTCAGAATGTTGATTAAAATCCCCATCGCCATTGCTGATGTATGGAGTAGATCGGGTGGAAAATCAATCGGCGCCGGTCGATGGATCACCGAGACGGACTTTGGCAGACTTCTGATCGGTACCATTGTGTGCACCGTCAATAAGAGTAACAGTTCTGGGACAGAAGTCGGAACCAGACGGCGAAATCACTGGATTCCTTCTGTCAGGTTTTGGTTGGTGAAGTCTTTTGTATTTTGACGAAGCAGGAGACTGATTTCTGTTCTATTCAGGTTCCTATTAAATGACATAAAAGTCAGAAGCGTTCGCTTTGAGAATGGTAGAGCTGCGATATGTGTTTGGTTCAAGGGTCCTACAAAAAAGGGTCAATCACAAAAAGAGAACCTACATGGAAAGATCACCCATAATTATTATCTATCTAAAGAGGTGCTGAACATTAACACCCCCCCCCCGGGGGTGTGTGTGTGTGTGTTGTGTTATAAAGTTTTAAAGGTGAACACATACTTCTTTTTCGGAGAATAAAAGGTTTATCTGATCTACTTAGACAGTTATCAGTAGATTTATTCTGCTAATCGTAACATCAGACAAAATAAACTAACACTCGAACTGAACAGGTAAACATTAAACGTAAATAATATCCTGAAACAGGATATTACTTTGTAGCATAACGTGGCTATTACTCCAGATATTTTCGGTTCCAATCCCCCCCCCCATATTTTCGGTTTCTAACCCCCCCCCCCCACACCCCCATAGCAAAATTGCCCAAACAACATATTGGTTATTCAGTGTGTGCTACTAAAAAATAATTTTTATTGTTTTTAATGCGACTTTGTGCTATATGGTCTGTGGTGAGAGAAGATGTAGGTAGACTATAGAGAATTTAATGTTTTATTATCACTGGTGATGAACTTTGTTCTTCACGTAAATGGGGAATATTGAGATAGGAATCTTCATCCATGCTGGCTGACCTGTTGGGGATGATGCTAAAGCTAGAAAAGATGGATGACTTAACAAAATAAAGATAACAGATGTCTAACAGCTGATGAAGAACATGTGTTATGATTATTAATAATATACCACTGGTGTGCTGTATTGTACAACAAAGTGACGACAGACAGATGACACAACCAGTACTGTATTACGTCAACAACAGAGATGTCACGATCGATAATATGACAGTTCCAGCAGCATCTAAGATATTAAATCCAGTAATAGTTGATGAATATAAGTTTCAATCAACATGTTGTATTCTTTTTTTGGCAACTTCAGTCTCCAGACTGAAAGTGACCACAGAACACAACATTTTGTTAATTAAATAATTGTAAGTTACAGCTGTTGCTGTATATATATATATATATATATATATATATATAACTGAACTGTACCCCCATACAGCAAGCAAGCTTATACCCCACACAGCAAGTAAACTTATAGGCTACCCCATACAGCAAGTAAGCTTAATTCGAAATGGTGCCTGGCTACATAATGCCAATATGAAGACTGATTTTGTGAATTTGTTTGCTACTCTAAACTTATTTAGACATTTATGAACGCCGTTGCAGTTTTGAATTACAAACGAGTTTTAAAAAGCCACGGCCATCGAAGGGGATTTCATATAATGTTACATCACCTGGAATTCCTTTCGAATTACATTACAGTTTAGTACTGTTGCGATTTTCTGATGTGATGCGACGAGTGCATTGTCAGCAGCTTTTTCATTGTGCGGTGTGTTTTGTTTAGTTAATTGCATGCCACATTGACAGCAATTCGAAGGTTAGTTGATAAACTGAATTAATTTTGGAACTAAGTTAATTATCCCCCGATGGAGTTGGAGGCCAAAGTTAATTCTGTTCAATTTAGATTCTATTTACGTAAATTTTGTGCTACTAACAAAGAACAAAATAAAAGCAACTTCGTTGGTTTCCGTTTACAATAATCTTTGATGCTTTGGGTTTTAAGATTACAGGCAGAGAATGGAATTTCCTCTGAATAATGTTCTCACCAATTTGACTGGTGTATTAGGTAATATTATACCCTTGAGATCTGACTTTACCGCCAATTGGCGTTGTCCCAAGTGGCACCATAACCTGATAATGTTTATATCTTAAAGCACGCAGTAATGTTACCGGCATCAGTAACATTAATAGTTGTTGACGCCAGTCAAAGCCGGTTACTTTTGTGTTCTCAACTGGTTAATTATGTTAAGTTTTCCATTTGTTATTGCGTCTGTTAATTTAAAGGATCGTTGGTATTTCGTACTTGTAGTCATTGGGCATGTTTGACGGTCTAAATTCAAATGAAAGTTTGCCCTCAGCGGCAAATGAGTCGGAGATGTTGAATTAACTGTTGATGTTAGTTTGGTCACGGCACGATAAACGGCTCTCTAAGCGTTAAACTGACCGCCAATCATATTTACAGCGTCGGGTCATGCATGGCTGATGTAACCGTAAATCAAAAAATACTATTTAGTGTCTTAGATTTAGAGATATTATAAATTAAATCGTTGGTCAGTCATCCACTAACCTGAAATATGTTTACCATTGTTATATGCCCAGACGAGGATGCTGCACGCTAGTGGTTTATTTACATTTTAGGAGCATGTTACACGTCGAAGAGTACATATTTTAGTCTATAAAGTGGTCAGTTCCCCAGAAATGGTTTGTGTCTTTTCTTATTCTGTTACACGCTCTACAGAACCATGCAGTATAGTATTAATAATGATGATAATAATGCTCTGTAGCCTTATAAGTTATAGTTATGTAGTCCAAGTGGCACTGATTTACGTAGTGTCGATGAGTTATTGTTGTCGTTTGTGTGTTAGACTATACGCGTTGCTGTTTTTGCTATCAGTGCATACACTTTAACGTATTAATCTCACCAAACCAGCCGTATACCGGTGTTGTCAGAGCGAGGCCACCCGAATCACGTGACCGGTGTTAACGTATCAGTTATCTCTGTTAACCATCGGGTCTATGATTCAGGAAGCCATAAATGTATCCGGTCCATCGTTCTGGTTTATGTCTCTTTGCCAGTGACTAGTGATCATAATCTGTCACATTTAAGAGAAGTTTTATAAATAAATGTATTGCACTCGGAATTTAGTTTGATATATACTAACATCTAATAGATTGTATCAGTTAGAAAATTGAATGTTATCTGATTACTACCACTGAAATGGTTAAGAAAATTATTGTTAAATATTCTTTTGACAGCCATCACCTTGAATAATGTTTCTGGTGGGGGAGAGAGAGTGAGTTGTATTTTCACCCATGAGCACTTAGAATTAATTGACCACAGATCACTACTAGCTGAGTTCGAACCTCGGTGTGGGCATATCTGAAGGGTGTTTCATCTTTGACTTCGCTTCATTACCGTTGGAGGTAAAACATTACCGTTTTGGAGGTAAAAGTAGCTGTAAAATATCATCATCTTACAATTAATTCTTTGTAGTTTTCAACGCCAGATTTAAATTATAGAATACTGACATTCCTGGGTAAATATTTATAGATTTGGTGAGTGTTTTGAAGCAGGCTATCAGGATCTTGTTGAAGAAAAGTTTTTCGGCACCATGGAAATATTGTTTGTTTTCCTGCAGAGAGGTTTCTGTTGCTGAAAACAGCTGAAATGACTTTGAACCAAAGCTCAGCTTCTTTTGTAAGCGTCAGTTAGATTATATGCATGGTTATATTCTGTTTACCTATATATATATATATATATATATTATATATAGAGAGAGAGAGGGAGAGGGGGGGGGAGGGAGGGAGAAATATTAGATGTTACAGATAAATGCTGCACCAAAGATGAAGAACCAATAAATTCAGTAAGGATTGAATTGGTGTTAACCTGATGCTTTTTATTATATCTTCAGATTTGCTGATGATATCTTAGCAGCAGAATTAACTGTCATTTAATAAAACTATCGATTCCAAACACTGAAAACCTCAGTTTATCATTTTAACAAAGGACAAGAGAAATCTTCACGTTTGACGTTTTAAGCTGATTCCGTGTTTATGAACAAAAATCTTGTTCACCAGAAAGAGTTGAGAAGCATTCATTATTCTGCTGCGTCGTCGTGTCCACGTCCTCATCTGTCACAAAGACATAAATTATTCATGTTCGTTCTGGGCATGTTTTATTACGTTCCCAGTATTTATAATACCTTTTCTGGGGAAATGCCAACCTGCAACGTTTCTCCGGACTGATATGTCGTACAATGCTAGTGGCAGAGGTTTGTGTATAATGGGAAGGGGATGCGCTGGCAGGATAGTACATACTTCACCCCTTCCATTATTATTGGAAGGGTGTTTTTTGCACCTTATCCATGTGCATATCCTGTGGATGTCATATAATTTGATAGAATTCCTCAGATTCCTACAAATACTGCATTTTTGTTTAAGACTGCTTACCAGATGGCGGCAGAATTGGGCTTATTTAGACAAAGTATTTCACTTTTCAGAACTTGTTAGATGTGCTTAGTTCAGGCACTCAGATTAAGTGGCAGGCAGATGAAGGCACTTCGTTAATTCTAGCTCAGACTGGCAGTTATTGGTTGTCTTAGACTTGATGTATCGAGTCTGATATGAATCTGGGCATAATGAACTTTTATTGTTGTTTAAATAAGTGAACAGTTCATTTAATTCCAGTACGTCCATTATTACTTATGATGCATTAATCTGACCTTTAGTCACCGTGTTAGATTTATGTACAAACAAAAGATTCTATTATTTTGCTTGTTTTGATCTCACTACTGGAAAGAATAGTTTACGTTTAAATATTTTATAGTGTAATCTGTGTCTAGAAATTCTAATTATATATATAATATACACATTATTTTTTATTCCACAGACTCTTCAGGTGTATCCAGTTATTTGAAGAGTTGAGGCATATATTCATGAGATACCCAACGATCATGCATTTTGAAGCGAGGTTAATTGACTGCTAGCAGGACAGTGCGAGGATAGGGTATGTTCTTGTAGGTGGAGCCATACTAAATGGTGTGCGGGCTTCAGTTTGTTTCACGTTTACTAGATTGGAAGAGTGAGATGAAACTGGTCGTTATGCCTCGGGTTTTGTTGCTGCTGTTTGCGCTGTGCTCTCTGACAATGATATTCATCACGCGGTGCGGAATCAGTTTTGAGGAGCCAGAGGCACAACCACAGCATCCTAGCCGGAGAGCCCTCGAATCTATCAGTCACCAGATGGCGGCACCACACGACGGGGTCACCGAGCGCGAGCAGTTTGAGGAACAGCTGCAACAGCTCATCAGGCAGAAGGAGGCCTTCTACAAGGCCGAGCTCGCTAGACTGGAACAGCGAATCGCTAACTTGCAGGCGCAGCTACAAGAATCTAGGCACATGGCTAGCGAGTTTGTTCAGAAGACGTCTGATGAAATGCAGTATAAAGGCCAAACCTTGTACTACAAGAACCACTTCAAGGACAAACTCGATGAAGCGGAAATACTGAATGGAGTGCAGCTGAATAATGAATATGAACTTATACCATTCTGTCGGTTTACGCTGTCCAGGCTTTACCTGATCGATCCCGGACTTGGTAAACGAGTTGTGGAGAAACCAATCGGATTTAAGAAGAAAGAGCTCACAGAGGTTGTCACCTTCGCCATAGACCAACTGAACGAGGCTCAAGAAGAAGACGAAAATGTATTCACCTCTGAGAATTTCCTGGAAGGAATATACCGCACTGAGCCAGGTATTGGTTCCCAGTACGAACTCTACTTTCGTGACGTCGATTACAAGTCAACCACAACCAGATACAAGAAGGTGAGCATCTTCAGACCGTATGGACCTCTACAGCTTATCTCCAAGTCTGACCTACATACCAGAAAAGACATGATCAACTTGATACTTCCTCTCTCAGGCAGGGTGGAGAAGTTCCGTCAGTTCATGGAAAGATTCGTGAAGGTGTGCATTCATGTGGACAAAAGGGTCTTCTTGACTGTGGTCTACTTTGGCATGGATGGCCTGAATGATGTTAAAAATATAATTGGCTCTGTGTCAAAATCATATAGATTCAAGAATATAAAATTGATCACGCTCAATGAGAGTTTCTCTCGTGGGAGAGGATTACAGATCGGGGCGCAGAGTTGGATACAGGGAGACGTTCTCTTGTTTCTGTGTGATGTTGACATCGTTTTCTCAACCGACTTCTTGGAACGTTGTCGGCTGAATGCTAAGCGTGGGGAGCGTGTCTACTATCCAATAGTGTTTAGCCTGTACAATCCACAGGTGGTCTACTCACTTCAAGATGTGCCTATACCACCAGAAAATGAGCAGCTCATCATTTCAAAGGACACTGGCTTCTGGCGTGATTTTGGCTATGGCATGACATGCCAGTATAGGTCAGACTTGCTGAAGATGAAGGGCTTTGACGAAACGATTCAAGGATGGGGCATGGAGGATGTACTGCTCTACAGGAAGTATGTCAAGAGTGAGATCATGGTTATTAGGGCCACTGATCCAAGCATCTTTCATCTGTGGCATGACAAGTACTGTGATCCAAAACTGCAGCCGGACCAATACAAGGGCTGCATCAGGTCAAAAGCGCTGAATGAAGCCTCACATGCACAACTCGGTATGTTGGCTTTCAAAGATGAGATTGACGAACACAAGGCTCTGATGCAAATGAACCAGTCTTAGAATTCAACCACAAAATCCATTGGTGCATTTTGAGTGGTTTCGATTGGTGGGCTTTGGGCAGACAATGCATCATTTGGAAGTCACATAACAGAAGCTGCCCAAGAAACTTCTCATCTCTAGCATTCCTTTAGATCTGATAATTTGTGTGACATATGACAAAGGACATGATAATGCTCCAGCTGTGCATTTGTATGAAGTGCAGTAGAAACGATATTTTTATAATGTTTTTTTAACTGTTTACGTGTCACTCTGGTATTGTTATTGTGCTGTGGAAGTATAGAAAAGAACAGTTAACACATATTTATCAACAGATAACTTGTTTATTTGCATTGACACTCGGTGAATTATTGGTATTTTATTTGGGGTATTCCTTGAAGTCATTATTTTAGTATGTGTACCAGAAATACCAATTTTATCAACAATTTAACGAAGTCGACTACTTGCTGCTCAGATGTTAGTTGTGAGAATTTGTATTAGCTTATACATAAAGAGCTAGTACCATATGGTTGGTATGATTGTCGGATTGAGAAACATCAGCTATCAGTGAAGTTCAGGATATCCAACACTTGAGTGTATTTACCTTGAGAGTATTTGACTCTGACACTGTTGTGTCTGAGTGACACTTGTGCTATGCTGATCACATTGTTTCATCACAACAGAATGATGGAATTTTGATGTGCAATATTATGCGAGCTGAATCTAATCAAATGTGTGTGTGTGTGTGTGTGAAAGAGAGAGTCAACGTGCGGTGTAACTACATAGTTTGACTGGTATACAGATGTGAGTACTTATGCCAAATGTTTGTAAATCAGATCTCCTGTATACAGTCATTCGACCCAAGTTACTTTAGGGTCAGAAGTACCTTTGGGCGAGTTATAATTATAGCTTTAGTTATGGTAATTGTTGTGCCATATCAGATTAAGAAGTTAATGCGCCATATTGCTGACCCTTACTTTTTGTCAGGATATGTTCCCATCTTTTTGCAAATAGCTCAGGTATGATACAAAAAGATTTTCTAAATGCGTTACCAGAAATATATCCCTTTGTTTATATGATCTGTTTTTGTTGTTGTTCTCTTTCTTGTAGGAGCATAATTGATCAAATGTTGGCATTAGCTGCTTCATTATAAGAATACATTGCTGCGTTGCAAGATCTGTTAGTGTTATTATGGTATGGCACATTATTTGTCAGTTGTAATGTAGTCTTAGTTTTTCTGTACATTTTATGCTCAGGTTCACTTCATATTTGTCTGTATTAACTGTACATTTTATCATCTATTTACCCCTGTGTGTGTGTGTGTGTGTGCGAGAGATATTCTACTATGCATTATCAGTTCACAAATCAGAAATGTAATAAATGAACAAAGTCATAATAAGCATACAACAAGTTTTTACAACCTAAGTGTACATTTGTTTGCTGCTAAGATAAGTGCATATGTGAAGCACAACAGGTCATCACTTCAATGTCATAGTACTTAACATGATCTGAATCTGTCGCATAGCTTGATCATGTTTTGTCAAATGATCCAGTCTGTTTTGTGGAATCAAACTTTAATGCCGGTTCTTAAAGTTGAACTGTAGTATGTAACTGCTACTGCAATTTTTGCAATCACCATGTGTTCAACAGGCCTACCTGATAACCAATCATTTTTGAGTAATTAATCAAATTTAATGTATCTATATATATATATATATATATATATATATGTGTGTGTCTATTACAGTTAATCTGTATAATCAAGTAATATGTATATTCAGTGAAATATTCAGGCAATACATCTATTGCTAACTGAGATTTACTTCACAGATTACCTGAAAAATTCAGGTAATATACATATTACCTGACTATACAGATTAACTGTAACATATATACAATAGTATGTATTAAAATTCCTTTTTACAGTGTTTCTCAGAACCATTCGTACACCGAATATTACGTTGTTATTTCATAATGTTTATGCCGATGTATACATTGTTCAGTGCAGAGAATAAAATGAATATATTTTACGCCATTAGTGCCATGTTTCTGATCCAGTTTAGATATAATAATTATGACATAACAATCTATACTGCCTCGTCTCTCCTTTATCAGAATGTGATTGTTTCTGTTATTCATCTGTCACGAAATATTATGGCTGCATCAAAAAGGAAGCTGAACTACAGCGCCAAGAAAATTAGTTTGTGATTTTATATAACCATTTCACTACACAACGTACCAATAGACAACATTCACGACATTATTCTGGCCTAACATCTGCTTGCATCTCGCTCTAGAGCATGAATGAATGACTATTTTCGGAGAGCATAAGTCATTCAAAGAACTAGCTGGTATCTTGTCATCTTGTCATGTAATTAACCTAATTTAACATTGGTTATGCATCAGGTCTAATTCTAAATAAGGTGTAGCTAGTTTACACCATATTCACCCAATTATTTATCCACGTGTTCTATCTAATCAGAATTAGACAGATAATGTAAGAATATTCCTTGGGATGTGTCAGTTTGATATTAAAAGGATAAATGTGATTAATTAACAGAGAAAAAAGTTCTCTGCTAGAAATTAATAAGGAAATCAGAGCTGACATGCTAGAAAGAAAAATGTAAATTTTGCTGTTGTACATCAACTTTTGTGCACATGGTAGTCTACATGGGCCGAGTGACCTCCAAAAAGAAACAAGGTCAACTGAAAGATAACAAACACCCTTCTGACAGAGCCCAATTGCGATGAAAGGAAAAAATATTTAAGATGTACCGGTATATGGAATTCTATATGACAACTGCAGAAAATTAAATCCTAAGAAAGTGTTAAATTTATGTTAACAGCACTGATGAGATGACTGACTACCTTTCTCACAAACAGGCATCAAAATTTTTAGTTATTTTGCTATTAACAAATGACAAGAGGATGCCATATATGTTCAATTATTGCATGGATACAAACATATTTAAATAATATTTATTTAAAACACTATTCCACACAAATATGCCACATTCTTGAATGTGGAATAAAATAACAAGAATAATTGGTACAATGAGATTGTGCACATGGCACCACTCTGGGGTGGAGTCTTAGGGAAAGATCCCTCAAACAGTGGTGCAAGCCAGATTAGAACCCACAACCTGGACATTTCCAGTGCAATTCTCTAACCACTGTGCTATCTGAAAGCCCACCTGCAGTTGGAAAACTTGGTAAAACAATTCCTAAAAACTAAATAAATCCAATCTGAACATGAATACCATGGGATCCAATATAACATACTGGGTAAGTAGAAATTTCCAAAAGGACTTTGTCCACTTAACGCTGCAAATGAGATTTCATCAAAGACACATTATCCACTATTTCTGACACTAAATTGGCTATTTATTATAGGAAAATGCCCATGAAGTCCAACATATGCGTTTCTTGTAAATCTCCATCCACATACTAAAACCAACAGGTCACTCATATAATTAGCCTAAAGAAAACCTTTATTCTTATTTGGTCCTCGATCAAATGATAATACAAAAGTATTTGGTAAGCAGATCACCAACAGTCCAGGTAGAAAATGATACCCACATTTCTTTCCAGTTCTAGATTACCGCTGCGATACTTTTGATCATGTATATAAAAAACATGGTCAGGATTCATTCATCATGTTTATAAAATATATCCCAACAGCTGTTTGGTGAATTCTGGTTTAGAAACGTCTAAATGCACAAAACCAAGTTCATGAATGTTAAGAAAACATCCACTGTAAAGCATCAATCATCCATCAATGTTAAGAAAACCACCAGTGACACGGCCAGAGCCAAATTGGCTCTAGTACAAAGCAATAGAGGAAGCTGCATTCACCAGGTTTAGCATGGACACATCTACTTCATTGCCGATTAGTGATGATATGTTACCTTTTAAGGGTGATGAACTTGAATTTTCAATACCCCTGTAGTAAGTTGTGGTGATTCAGTGAGTCGGTTGTTTAGCTTTGGCAGTATGATGGATTCCTGGGGAAATGTGATCACCAGATGAAACATCTCAAGACACAGGTAACTCGAAGAATCCAAGAAAACTAGACTAGCAGTGAAGCCTACTACCAAGTGCACTATGGGAAAGTCCATCAGTGGGTTAATGGCATTGAAGAACAGAGATATTGTCTTCGCAATGGTTCAATTATGTGCCCAAACCACTCCATTGTTATTTACATTACTGTCATAACAACAAGTAACACAGACAGGTTTGAATGTACATAGCTGACCATAGTACAGCTTTCCTACTTATGAATGCGCCAACTGCTGCCAGTCACTACAGACCTCATGCCAGCCACCAGGTCTCTTAACACATTGTCATCTATTATGAGGTCAATAATTTAGTTGTTTACATTCCAGACATCTACAGGTTCATCTATTATGAGATTCATACTTTGCACTGGCTGACTGTTCATGCGATGCTTTGTATCTTCTTTTCTTTGTCATCATTTTTAGAATCTCCTGAAAAATTCAACTGGACGTCACACAAAACAAAACAACCAATAAAATTTAAATCAACCATTTCTTGAAAACCTAGTCTACAAGAGGGAATAACACAAGACGGCACTTTCCAAGAGCACAGTTAGTTCACGAGCCATAATACGAGAAGTACATATAATATTTTACCAACACAAAAAATGAAGCAATTTTCAATACACAAATTCACATTCATTTGCATTCTCATCATCATTCAGAAAAGGGTATTTTTTATTATCTCCTAAATTAAAGTCCAGTCAAAACCAGACCTATAGGGTCAATTCCATTTGGTCAATTACAATTCCACATCCAATTTATCAATTCCAATCCAATTCCAAATATTTCAAATCCAATTACATTTTTTATCAACTCATTTTTTAGCTACTACTTTTTACCATGATAGATACTCCAAGTACCTACTTTAAATACCTACTCTGAGTAGTTTATATTCCAAGTAGGATTATCACGTGAGAAATATTTCAGAATTAAAAAATTAAACAGTAATTTAATTTGTGGATTTTTTTGTAGGAAACTTCAATTCCAGTTAAAAATTTATCAATTCCAATTCCATTTTTTTAAATAATCAATTCCAATTCCGGAATTGACCACCAATTCCAAAAATGTAATTGACCCCATGTCTGGTTAAAGCTATTTCAAACCAGACTAAAACTATCTTTTTACAATGGACGTTTCTAATATAATGATATATGCTTGTTAAGTTTTCTTAATATTCAGCATGTCAGTTTGTCTTCAAAGTAAGAGTTGTATGATGAGATTGAATACAGGTTTCTCATTAACAGATGAAACCAGTAACAGTGGCACAATCTGATTTCAGCAGCTTAGTTCATATAAAGTTGTTCAATATATCAATTTTCAGACCAAATTTCAGGCATTTCTATCACAAGGCATAAATTTGTGATTTCAGACCTAAACATAGCTCATTTTAAAATGACCATCACCATTTTGAATGCATGAAATGAACTTGTTCTACATTTCTAACAGATGCTGCAGTTTATCCCTCCTTAGGTTTCAAATGCATCCAATCATTTGTTGATGAATTTTGCATCGTACCTAGACTATGAGACTGCGTAACCCCTGTACTAGGTATGTCAGTGAGTTTAATCCTTTTCAAAGATACTGGTGCTATAGAAGTTTGTTATTATTATTTTGAATTTGACAATGGTACTTTTCACCATTCTAACTATTCAAAGTTACCTTTTAATTTAAAGAACCAAGTTATCCTTTTGTCTAATTCTATTCAAAGATAATCCCTTTAATGAATTAACTTATTTTCATTCTCAAAATATTTTAAAATGCCATTTTACAGTCTCCAAAGAACCTCACATTTTTTTGTTATTGTTATTAACAAATAATATTTTATGTGTTTACACTGGTCACAGGCTGAGGAACCAAATTTCCAGAGAGTATACTGTCTTTAGCTCCCAATTAAAGGTGCAAAACACACAAAAATCAGCCAACCAAGTACACTGTACAGCTGAGTCACAATGAAACCTTTTCAAACCCCATGGGCCTCCTATTATATGGTCAACAGGGTTGGGTTTATGACAGTCGTAAACCTGTTTATGACAAGACAGTGATCTATTTTGCTTAGAACCAGTTGTGGATTATCATTATATCAGAATTAGTATATTTATATATCAGAAACATGAATGTAAAATAATATTTTATGTTGGTCTCTCTGACTTTTTTTCCCCAATTTAGTAATAACAGAAATAATTTGGAGGTATCTTTTATACCCATAAGAGACTCTCACATTTTTCACACATGTAGAATTGAATCAGTCCATTTGATATGTCAATCATCAATAATCCAAATCACCATGTCCTTTGAGGATCCTGTGACCAAATATCAGTTTGGCTGTTTTCTCATGAAACTAACCATGTGTAACTATTATTCAACGTGAAAACAATAAGATGGATTAATAGAATCAGTGTAGCAGATATCTTGAGCTCTTGCCACGTGGAGGCTCGTCAAGTGAAGCCACTCTCCATACATGGTCAGCCACAGATAACGACCAGCACCAACCAAAGATGGCAGTGTCTTACTTGTCATCCAATTAATGAATAGTTCTATTAAATTACTTAGTACTGCCACCCCCCCCCAAGCTCTAGAAACAAATGGCAGACCAATCAGGTCAAAATGATTTTGGCTACGAACAATACCAGTGTATGGTTACCATAGTCTAATAATCAGGCCCTAACTTATTGTATAATAATTTTACTTTTAATATTACAATATTATATTAATAACATATTAATAATTTAAGCCATTCTAAAAAAACTACTTTTCAGATATATTTTGGAAAAAAATATGCCACAAATTTGTTTAAATTATAAACAAAATGCTTTTGACAGTTTATGACGCTATCATGTCATAAACCATCATAAACCTGTTTATGATAGGACATCATAAATCCTGGATTAATCCATGGTTTTTGACATTGCATCATAAACTTGCCAACCCTGATGGTCAACAATGCTATCAATGAAGCAACAAAACATATTTTAGCAAATCTACAGCATCCCAATAGGTTGAAATATCGCATTTATATGCTGTAAAATATTTGCAACCAAATAATGAGCATTGTTATTTATGGTGTTATGGCAATAATAATGCAATAAATACTAAAGACCAAAACTGACCAGATGTTAATTATGTTGTTTTAGAAACGCTCCTCTGTAGACCTTATCTATAACACCTATTTATGAAACATGACTCAGTAAACAATGGATAGCACATATGTAATAGCAACATGCTATTAAGCCTTATCTAGTTTCCTTATCTAGTTAACTCAAAATCTATCTTTATATACAAAATCTCACTGGTTACTAAGCCTGCTGATAATAATATCCAAATATGGTATCCTTTTACAATAAGCGTGGATGAAGGCTTGAACATCCATCTGAACATAATCTAATTCAATTTCTTATATTCATCCAAAAATAGACCACAAAAATATGCAGAGGGAAAGAATAAAAAAAATTGTAATGGCAGAAGATTTATATTTATCAAATATGTTGCATGTCTCACCTGCGAAATGCCACTCAATGATTAGAGAAATTATATGATTGGCTCTAAGTTCTCAAGCATAATCCAATTATTAAATATAAATGGTACTAACCTGGATGCAAATCCAGAACCTTTTTCTTTGACTTCAGGAAAGGTTCGTGGAAAACGCTATGAAGTCTCTGTGCCTTGACATTACAAAAATAAATAGGGACAACTTATAAATAATAATATTGATGTTAATAATAATAACAATATATTTCTATGCTGCCTTATTAAATATGATACCTCACTGAAAATAATTTGTCAGATGCCACCGATTTGCTGACTATCATAATTACAAAAGCAACAAAATATTTATGTTGTGTTTGGAATAAAACCTTTAATTCCTGATGCCTATAGTGTATTTTATTATATGGCTCTTTGTGATAATAAGGAGTGTCATGTATACCAACAGTTAAAACCAGAGTTATGTCACCTCTGGATATCAGTGATTTTGAGGGCAAAAGGTGAAGAAGAGGGGATGTTGGTTTAGTGAGTATTGGGTATGTGCCATTTTAAAATACTATCAGATTATCATGTTGCAGTATAAAGAGGAATCATATGTGGTAGAATTATTCACATTCATCATAGTTCATCTTAGTTTTGTTCATCTGTAATAGCTGTGAATGGCTACCCCATGAACACTATCTGCAGACCTGTGCACTCTCTGTATTCTTCCGTAATTGTTATGGAATTGAACACTGAATAGGGAATTGTTAGTTTTGTTATGGAATTATTGATCTCAAAATATGGAAAACTTCTCTGAAGTGTAATTGGGTCGTATAGTTAGGCGTGTCAATATCTCACAGTAATGCACATTGTGAAAGGATTTTTTCCACAGTTTGAAAGAACAGAACAGACCAGAGAGTCTCTTGGAGATGACACCCTTCAAGCGCTACTACTTCTTAAAACTCAATCAGGACACCCATTTGACACCAGTCACCAACATTCAACAGAAGAACTCAGAAAGCACAGACAAATAAGCAGTAAAAACTTCCTGCACAATTGCAATCTTGGATAACTGACTACTAGCTGTTTGTGCACTATATGGCAACATTACCATGATTTCTAGAGTGGGAGATTCATTGCCATGATTGGGACATTCATTTCCCTTGATTGGTACATTGGAACATTCACCTGTCACAGTGTGGGACAATTGGCTGTTACTTGGTTGTACTAACAGTTGGTTAGCAACAAGAGAGATGATTGGTGTATTGGACTTACATAAAAAATATATGGAATTCTATATAGTGATGTAAATCTTATGTAACTTGTATGTGAATTATGTGGAAATAAAGTCATAAAAAAGGAAAAACAGAAAATTGTTGATAAGATAGTACTTTCTTTGTCTTTATTGATGGGTGTGTTTCACATATGAAAATATTTGTATGAAACCTATAACACATGAAAATGTAAAATTAGTGAAAGTCCCGTAAACTTACTGAAATTAGTCCTCATAGTACTGAAAGAGTGAAAACAAAAAAGAGGGGTGCACCAGTCTGCATCTGTTACAAACTCCCAGATATAATAAGAGACAAGCATAAAGAGATGACAACAGATAATAACATTTCGGTGCTAATCTCTTGTTAGACCTTACCAACTCAATCTATAATAACCAAATATGTAAATATAATTAACCAGTACGATGTTCATAATTAACTGCCAATCATTGGAAGGAAAATTAATACTAAATAATATTTATATACCATTAGACTAATCAGACTATAATAAAACAGCCAAGACAAATCATTGTGTACCCGACTGGAATATTCCTGAAGAAAAGTAATTTCGATTTAAACAGCTTATTTTTAGTTGATGTATACTGATCTGTGTGTGTGTATGTGCTGAGTTTGTAGGAACTGGGATTTGGGAAAATCATTAAATTGTTAGCAGAGGATCAATTCTAACAAATGTTAAGCAGGGTCCAAATAAATTAATTGTGTTGCAGCACTACCCTACAGATTAGTTCCATGCTTTCTGATTGTATTCTTTTAAAGTGATGTACAATTTTGATTTTAAAAAAAATTATCACTTTTAAACAACAATACTTAAATGAAGAAAAAAAAACACACTTAGTCAAGAGCTAAAAAGGAAAAGGAAGTTTTCAAGTTAAACTTATGAAAAGTTTTCTTACCAAAAGATATTAATGACATCCTACAATAATGTATTATACAATGAAATACTGAGGGTGAGGTGTGTGAGGGATGATCATAAATAATTACCTTGAACAACATTAAATATTCCGTTTGATTTACTTTAAAATATAATTATCATAACTTACCTTCTGAGGTCCAAAGCCTGGACATAAAGATAAATCTTCCTCACTGGCTTGAACTATCTTCTCTAATGACTGAATGTTTAAGTACAAATACAAGAAACAGAATTAAGCAATCCAGTGTTATTTATATATATTGGTGGTGGTGTGTGTGTGTGCACGAAAGATGCTCTTGATAATAATGAAATAAACATAAAACACTTACACCAAATGTGTGTAACAAAGTCATAGCGTCTGTCTTGTTAACACGTCTTACTCTGGTAAGGCATTCTGTCACCTAGAAATATAAATACTGTTCCTTCAATTTATTTACAACAGACAGGTTTGATAAAACACACACACACACACACACACACACACACAGACAGTTTCTTCAATTTATTTACAACAGACATGTTTAATAACACACACAAACACACACACAGTGAGAGGGAGAGAGATAGAGAGATAAATACACATAATGGTAGATAAATATACATATACAAAGAAACTTAAGTTCATATTTATAAGATTTAAAAAAAATTAATACCAATCATCCATGTATGCATGATGACAAAAAATGAATCCATCATCATGTATAAATACATGTTTGGGTTACTTATCAATATCAGTCTATATCAAGAGCATATAATCTCTTAAAGGAACAGTTCAAATATATTCACACAATTTATAAATGATGAACAAGATCAACCATATTTTAAATAATCCAATTCAAAGTGCTGGTGAATCAACTATAACTCATCTGTGGGCACTGCCAGTTTGAAGCCAGACATCTGAAATCTGATGTCACTTAATACAAGTTGTTTGCATCACCCAGTTATAACAATGCAAACAGGGATCAGCAAACATGTAATTTCAAAACAAAAGCATATTTTTGAATAATACAGTATAATTGATCCAAACAGTCTTGTATATTACTGAAATGGCTAAAGAAATTAGTAGTAATTAGTAGGTAGAGCATGGGGGGAGATCCAGATGGCTACACGATCCTTGTGCCACATGACATTTTCCCTTCCCACTGTACAATCTGATATTTGAAGAGCCCATAATGGCTACCCTCCAGTAATTATAATTATTTTCATATATCTATGACATCAGATAGAGTTTGTGATTATAATTGGAAGATTTTGGGTTATCCCTTATAAACATTACACATTTAAGTAATATTATCTGACGGTGAACTGTTCCTTTAAGTATACAATCTGTTTCATCCTATAATATAATCCAAACCTCTGTTCTTCCCATATGAAAATGATTTCAGTATATAAGACAGTCTACTTAAAATGTCAACATACACATGAAAACAAAGTAGAACATGACAATAATGTATTTGACCTGAATTACTTACCCGTGTCATGTAATCACCATCTGCTCTTTCCATTATTAGATCCGGTGGCTTATTCTCATAAGCTTTGTACGTTTCCAGATATCTACCAGCTTCATTAGCACTACAAAGATGAAATAATTAATCCACGATACAACATGAATAATACCGGATACAATATAATAATTATAATGGAAAAGATGGTTTTTTTTATGTGGTTAACAACAACAAATTAGTAATACGCAGATGTTTTTTTTTTAATAACAGTAATAATAATCTGGATTCAGTAAAGCATTCTTATTAGCTAGAGCTATTCAAAAACATAATATAAGAAAACCGCAGTTTGGGGTACAGTAAAAATAGTCAGAAAATTTATTGGATAAATATGATTTATCTGAAAAAGCAACCTTGAACAGGTGATTCTTAAGAACTGACATCACCACAACAATGTATATGGTATACTTTAAAAAAAAAATACTGAAGATCATTTTAAAATGTGGAATTGTGAACATACTATAATTAGCACAATACTGATATATTATCATTAGTCTTTCATGGCATAGATGCTTCACATTTTCTGTGTTAGGTTTATTCGAAGCGATTAACCTCAACATGAACTTGATCTCTAAACTACTTGTAATGTCAGTTACCAGAAATAAATATCATATTTGCTCAAACCGATACACCTTGTGTCCCAATATATGTACTACCAGTATTTACAGTCTGGACACCTACTGACTGCTTATTATGAGGGTATAGCAACAGAATAAATGATACCGACCTAAAGGCTAAGATCAGAGTACAATCTGCCAAGATGCTGATCTTTGCCAACTCCTTCAGACAGTGATGAGGGTCCTTCTAAAATAAACAGAACACAAGCCAGAATAATTAAAACTAACTGAGAATGGGTTAATTATTGAAGGTTTAAAACTGGAATTACATGGCAATGAGCTGTATCTAACTGACAAAGTTAAATACTCGGTGTCATAAACAACTGTGATGAGTCATGATTATGATCGCATCATATACCCAGAATGGCTAACTGTCTTTGTTATAATTCACTGGTATATAAATACCTATGTAAAGTACTAATTATAACAGGATTTTCAATTCTGATTAATTTGTTCTATTACAAGAATGGTACAAAGTTAAATACAAAACAACTGCAGTAGGTGTAGGAATTATCTAATTTATCTTCTTCATCATCATCATAATGTAAATAGTAAAAACTTACTATATCAATGAGAGTCAGGAGTACACGAAGTTCATAACTATGTCCGAGTTGTTTTAACCTCTCATGAATGTAGTTTGGATTTAATTGATGATAGCGTAAGCTGTGCATGAAATAATTTCACCAGCATTAGTTATTATTACCACAGGATATTAAAATCAGGATTGTGTGTCTCATACACACACACACACACACACACATGCATTAATACAACAATGAGATAGTTAGCAGACAAACCAAATAAACACACTACATACTCAATTTACATATGGCAGATAAGTATTTTTAACCTAGAAAACACCCAAAAACTATTATCTAAAGGAGAATATTATAATTCCCCAATTTATAGAAGGGAAAACATTCCAATTTTCCTCAACTTATAGTTATACAAAAGTTTAAGTCCATCTTAATTCCCAAATGGGTACTAAATAAATAATTTGTACTTGACTGCCTATTTATACACATCTTCCATGGTGACGTTCCAATAGTTGTGTGTCTTTATAAAGAAGGGAATATGTTTCTATTACTATTAGATAAAACATTTCTATTTTGGAAAATAACTACACAGTAAAATGTACCAAGTTAATGTTTTGTATAGTCTTGGCGCTGGTCACACTCCAGACATTTAGCTGCCGTAATTCAGTTTCAACTTTACGGAAAATAACTTCTTTTGTAAGAGTTCAATTTATGAGTAATAAGATTTATTAACCATAACTAATTATAATTAACTGCTATATAAAGGCATAAATAAAGGTATTTTTTACCTAAGAAACAAAGCACATCTTGTTGGAGCCATCTCATAATCAGGTACAATATCATCATATTCCCATGGTACACTCCTTATAAACTTTAGTACTGGATTTCCTTTCTGAAATGTAAAACACAGCCAGTTTAACACAAGATGCATTTCAGGTAGTGGGACTGTTTATTTTTTAATATATTAAAAAAATAGATTATTTTATCACATGATTCTTATACACTAGATCCACTCTTTAATTCAGAATCTTACTCTGGTGTTTCACAGTGCTTCTATTATAAAAGGCCGAAAGAATTAAGAGATACATCATAACTAACCTGTCTCGAACTAACCAACATTGAATTCGTATGTTTCTTCTGGCCTGTACCACCTTTGATTGAACCTCTATAACAAAATGATGCCAGTAAAGTAGAATCCAACATAATAAACTAAACATTGTCCCCAAAAGATGGATAATGATAATCAAATGGTTAACTGTCTAGTTAAATTGAGCCATAATTATATATGGCTACAAGGCCGGGAAAATATTGAATTCAGCCACTTAGTAAAAGTGCCAGAATGCTTAATTATATTCTATAGCCACGGACATGGGTGTCAAATAATTTCAAGATTGGCAAACTGTATAATTTTATCAATAAATAATACTCTCCCATGATGTCAGAATGGCCTTGACATAATTAATCTCAACTGTTCAACACCTAAATACAAATATTTCAGGTAATTTCACAGATGATATGTTTCTATACTGTAAAGCTACATTCTAGATAGATTATTTGCTTTTTAGGAGTATGTCACCTAGTCATTTAGATAACAGTAACCATATTACATATGCTAACTAATTTTGCTTCAGTTCAACAGTAATTAGTTGCCAAGAGTTGTTTAGACTCGGAGCTGGTCACAACTGATTAAGGGAGCGACTCTGTATGGAAACACATCCCACAAACGCAGCCAGGAGCCAGATTAGAACACACAACCTATAGGTTTGCAGTGCTATAACCATTGTACCACTGGAATGCACCGACTAGTTGCCCAGATGATGTACTGGTAATTACAAATTATTAATAGCAGAGTCAATCTGTTTTTTATATGACACAAATTTCCAAATATACTTTGACAGAAAGTCAGTCAGCATATGTGACTCACTTTAAATTCCCGCCAACATTGCAATAAAAATGGTCCTCATTTATTTTGAAAATGAGCTAACTCACTTTTCATTTACCACATCTGAAGCAGGTCTGATCAGAGTTGACGTTGTTCCAGCGTTTTTATGGCGAACTTCACCCTCTTTGTGACTTTCTTTATCAGCAACTTCCATTTCTCAAAGATATTTAAAAACTACGGATGATAAAATGGTGGCATCTGTTTCTTTCAAGATTAACCAATATCTGTAGGAAAATAAATGTGACATCTTATTTAAGGAAGATGAGAAGCAATTAATACCACTTGACAGGTACCTGGGGTGCAAAATATCATGACATTAGAAGTACCAGACCAACATCCTGAAGTGTTGCTTTCTTATGTGATTTGATATAGCTGCAGTATTACTGGATGACAATGAAGGTACTGGAGGCTATTTATGTGAGCCACAAAGGTCTAATTTCCCTACTAATGTGAAAACATCAGTGATGTCGTTTGCACTGTGATGTAAATGTGGGAAATGTGTTGTAAAAACAAATTACAACAAATTTTATTTTACATATATTGTGACCTTTACATTCTACAAATCTATATTATGATATAATATAATAATTTTGTATAGCACCTTATATAATCTATAAGATTGCTCTAAGACTAAGGTGCTTAACATTAACAAGGTTGATAATATAGATGTGGCAGAATTACATCTTTATAGACTCCCTCTGGCCTCTGCACCAATAGCGCAATACACATTTGAAGTCCAAGATTTGAAATGATTTAGTTTATTTTACTTACAGAAAAGTTTCTATATCTAGAGTTTCTATATCACATTTTACTAACCATCATGTCTAATAATGTTTACGATTAGCCATAAGCCAAGTTCAAGTAGAACACGATGTTGAAAATGCGGCGCTATTATCATAATTATGCGGCTATATCGTATACGGATAATACGTAAAGAAAAAGTCTAAAAGAACAATTAGACTCTAAGTCTAATAGATCTAGTAATAGTGACAAGTCTAACTGAATTAATGTCACGTTTTGCTTATGTGTAATCAAGAAGACATGTCAGAATTATAATATTAAACCAAACCTTTAAAAGTAGATCTACACGGCCAAACTGTAAACAGTAACAGCATAGTTCATATGGATTCACCTAGGGCTAGGCTATTATCGCTCAAACAGTAAAACAACTATCTTACTATGAAGGTAAAACTGAAAGCGGTTTATATAATTTTACATTAAAAAGTACCCTCTGCTTAAGGAACACACTACATTGATATAGATAAGGAAACCAATTATTTTCATATTAAAAACTATATTTTAAAACTTAACACTTTTACCAGAGATAGTTCATTTTCTGCTCACAATGTTCGTATGAGGGGTGAGGGTTAAACCAAATGATACTTTGGGTAAATCTAATATAAATATTAGCTTGGGGTTAGTTATGAGGACGGAACATAATGTGAAGCCAATCAATAAATATTTCTGGAAGAAACTTGCAGGTTATACGAGTTGCAGTTGATATTTTACAGGTATGAGGAATCTTTATTTCTAGCTTATTCTGGACAACATTGATTAGATTGTGAGGTAACCCGCTATCGACATCCGAGAAAAAGTATCTGGTAAATTAGTAAATTTGGTAATTATTGTGCTATGTAACTGATTTTATCTACATAATGACTCCAAAGCGCCTATTTGAAATATCTCATTTAAATAACATTAAAAGAATTTCTTGCATAGATCGTTTTGATAACAGATTATATTTACATGTTGAGTTGTTTAGCTTCGGCGCTGCTCACACTTAGTACACCAACATATCCCACAAACCCAGGAATGAACCAAATTCAAAACCACAATCTGGAGATTTGCAGCACAGTACTCCGACCACTGGAGCATCGACAACATATGTTTGAAAAGTAATGAATTGAATTATGTATAATAAAGTGTGCGGAGCATTTTCAGTTTATTATTTCAATTAAAGGGGGATGCATTATATAAGCATTGCTTCAAGTATCCTCCTTTGCAACATTCTAGAACAGTTATAACATTTAGCATATTATTTATAATTGTGCTGCCACATGTTGTCGAATGATCGCGTACAGTATTGCCATTTAATAAATGATTTGAGTAAAAACGCTAGTTCATTGATCTTCACTACACTACCCCATCATAGCTGTGAATAGACTCGAGTAGACCAAGGACTACTTTAATCCGAAAAAAAAAACATTTCCTGGTCTAGACGTGTACTTCTAATGGAGGTCTGGCCAACAGAAATTTTTGAATTATTTTAGAATAATATTTTTAAGAATTATAATATTTAATTGGGTTAGAAGTATCCAGTTATTTATAATCCAGGTGTGCTATCAGATATATTATTTATATCAATTGAGATGGGAAACTTCCCGACAGGCATACGCAGTTTTTGTTATAATGTCGAGTCTCTTACATGAGCACTTCGATGTCAAATAATTAAGTGTTAAATAAATAGACACATACGTTTGAGTAAGAAATACACCAATGATATGATGATTGACATTTTACGACCACTTTTTGCACATTGTAGGCTAAATGCGCAGATTTATGAAACCAAATGATTCCTGAATAATAAAATAAAATTTTTATATATAATAACCGTATTTTAATAACGATGTCGTATCTAGCAAAATAAAATAATTAAAATACGAGAAAATATATTCGGCCAAGCCAGCTACATCTGTGCCTGTAAGTAGAACCTATCATAGCGGCTGTTCATAGATAATTAATTGTTTTCTGAAATGGCTCGGTTGCCAGATCCGGACAAACATTTGCTGGGGGCGCTGTCCCGACTTCCGGAGAGGTCAATCACTGGTGCTCCACCTCCTAGATCTATCCAGACACTGATACGTACATGTAGAAAAAAACACCCCTTTTCCGAAACCGATATCAACCTGACACGCATTACATTGTACAAGTAAACTCGGCAATTTTATCGTGAACAATCCTAAAACATCGAAAAAGCAAGTTATAAAGGCATGTAAACAAAATAAGAGTGACTCGGACCAGCCGTTGTCATTCGCTGTGACGAGTCGTGATAAATGGCGTTGGCAGACATCCACGTGTCGTGTGAGTGGGGTCATGTTTGTCATCTTCGGTGCTCACTGTTGACCAGGAGAGAAAACATACCAGTACAAATGGAAATTATGTCTGAATATATATTTGTGTACGACCCCTTGCTAAACTGCCTCCGACAGCCCCCCTAGTGGCATGTGGTTTGACAGGCTGATGGATCAACAACACTAAAAACGCTTTGTTATAATCCGCCAGTTACTCCCAAATATCAAAACTTGTTTGCGACTGACTATTGTTTTTGGATATAATACTGTTTAAGCTAATAGAAATTGTATTTCGTTTTAGGTGCATGTCATTGATGTTAACAGGCAATTAATAATTGTAAACAAACATGGTTGTCCGCTATCTCCAGGATCTCCCGTAGGCCCTATATACTTTTCATGATAAAAAGGGCCTCGGGAATATTCTTAGTAAAATTCTCAGTCTCTCGTTGGCCAAAACGGTGCTGCACCTAGCGAACAGTTGGGAAACTACCTAACTGGCAAGTGGTCCATTAGTTTTCTAGTACATCATGATGGAAATTTGTTGCTATAAATTAAATAATCGAAGAAAATGTTATAAAATAACGTTACAGTGACGTTATTAAACGAACGAACATTTATTATTAAATCTCCAGTGTTTCTAGTGAAACTTAATTAAATAGTGTAACTTTTTCACGATTAACAGAAAAATTAATGTTTTACAAAAACATCAGAGTGACGTCAGGCTAACGTTATTATCTCAAGAACCTCTGAAAATAGAGTATTTTAGCTTTTTGTGTCTGGGCCAACTTATTCCTAGTGAATAAATATAAATACAAACAATACAAATTAACTATCTTTTATTAATCTATATAACGTGTTATAACGTTACACTAATGTTATAATAAACCGTAACCAAATGTCATGGTAGACTGATGTTGACTTAGAACATTCGGCAAATGTTGTCACCTGGGGTTAGCTGTAACCCATTTCTCCATCTAGAAATATCTCCATTATTTCCGCAAGACAATAAATTTAGGTGGTCACATTTATACAAACCCAACACCTGTGCAGAACTAATTTTATTTAACATTTCGTAGGACAATCGGGTTTGGATTTTGGCAAACAAATTTAAGGAAATATTAGTATTATAAAAAGCTATATAACATGGATGTTAAAATTGTTCTCAAGCAATATGAAGAGTACCATTTTTAATATTAGAAAAGTAATCTAATGGGTTAGTTATTTTTTAAATATTCAAGGCTGTTTATAGTCTTAAAATAGGTGTAAGCATTATACTGGACCACAAAATGTTTTATTGTATTGACTATGAATATGTAGTAAACAGAGGCGAATACTTTATCAAATATATTTAAGGCTGGTAATATTCAAACCGTATAGTAAAATACGTTTCTCAATCATAACACCAACCCTTGTAGGCAGAGCAGTCTTAACAGCACCATATCCCCCCGGGGGGGGGGGAGGAATGCACTAGGACCCTTACCTACACAACCACTCACAGCAAGACACAACATACATAGATTAGCATGAGGCCCCTATGTTGCCCAGGGTGCCCATGGGTTAAGACAGCCCTGAATAAAATTGTTTAGTATTTAACACCCCAATGTGTAGGCTTAATTAAGTGTGCTTAATATACATAAATTAGCATGGGCCCCTATGCTTGTTGGGCCCCCGAGAAAGTGCCCATTGGGCTCATGTGCTAAGTCGGCCCTATTTTTAGGGGAAAGCAATCTGAACAACTATTGTTTTAGAACGCTGCCTCAATGTCAGTTTCACGTGTGCCATGTATACCGCTAGATGTCGCATCGAAGAAATTACCACAATGTACCTATTCACAGTTTCCCATTATAACTAAAATATGATCTCTGGTTGTATCTAGCCTATTGTAACTCTTTTACAACGGTCCAGGGCGAATAATGTCGTATTATGTTACTATGTTATGTCATAACGTGTAGCTACAGAACGGATAACTCCGTTGATTTCAGAACGCTGTGCCTATCCCAGATCTAGATGTTAATCCTTTACCCAACTCGTTTCTTCCAAGTTTGGATTAGGCCATGTGTTATCTGGATCTTTAAGAAATTCTAACGACGACTTAAATACATACAAAAAATCAGTGTTGTCATCTTTAATAGCAAATAAACACAACTCAACATTTCTTCCACCGAAGAAAGATATCCATATAAAGTCTCAAATTACGTCAGTCGTTGATCAGATGCCGAGTATTTTAGATCCTGCGACTCAAAAGAGTATTAGTAAAACAAAGTAATATTTGCTTGATGTTTTATTATACAAAGGGAGAAATTCGTTGTTTCCATTTATTTCAGTTCTTGTACATTTTTACTATACATAGCTAGCTATCTTATGTTTTAAATGGAAGTTTATTGTTATAAGATAAAGGATATTCGTTAGGCATCGTAAGGCAGTATTACAGTACTGAAACGCTTGTAATCATCACCCCATTCTCGCATCATCAATTTGTCACAGGGTTATTAATTGTTATCAATTCACCAGAGTGCTATTAGTCTCAGTATCACGGTAACAAAACCAGCCCACGAAATCGAGTTCAGACAAACAGGCCTACTATGTAAATAGAGAACTGTCTTCTGGTTGACATTATACCAATCTGCTGTAATACACACAGCCCGGATATTGAAATAAATGCTTTGTATACTTTAGTAAACGTTATGATGAAGAAAAGTACGAAGTTTACACGTCCTGAAACACTTTTATTTCTGCAATATTGTTGTGTCAACGAGTTGATGGGTGCTAGCATCAATATCGTTGTGTCAACGAGTTGATGGGTGCTAGCATCAATATCGTTGTGTCAACGAGTTGATGGGTGCTAGCATCAATATCGTTGTGTCAACGAGTTGATGGGTGCTAGCATCCGTTACACCGGTAGAAGGAGCAACACGGGTTATTTATGTATATTGATGTCTTCTAATTCCTTGAATAAGTATTACGTGTGACAAGTATATGATGCATTTTGATTAATAAGTATTATTTCCGGCTTAAAAATGACCCACTCAAAGCAGGAAAGTACTTTTCTTTCTACTCAACCCCTTTCTACTAGTATTACTACCACAATCTATCTGTACCCAATAGGCGACAGCCAAGGGTCTCTACCCCAAATTATATATATATATATATATATATATATATATATATATATATATATATATATATATTATATACTACTACTACTACTACTACTACTACTACTATTTCTTCTACGGAGTTCCGATGGTTTAATACTTAGAACATTTGGTTGTAAACCTTCATATTGTGAGTTCGAGTCGGGCAAAAAACCTGTATTTGAAACCATTAACTATAAACATCATTGTGTATGATTGTCTTAACTGACAATATAAAAGTCGTATATGATTTCAAGAATGAAATTATTATATCGAAATACAATAAGACTGAAAGCACGATTTCTGGTCTGTTATAGAGACTTACAGGCACCCTCTACCATTGTTGTCATATACAATGGGCTCTTAAAGAGGTTTAGTTTTCAGAAATAATACAAACTAACATAAAAATTAAATTTTAAAAAAAAAATTAGATATCTGGTTCTTAATATGTCTTTTGCGATTGAAGCTATTCCCCTTGTTTAAAACACAATAGGTTTTATTGACAATTATTATTTACAATAGTCTACGGACAAACACCGTATTTTCTTTTCCAGTTAGGCCACTTATGTTATGCATATGTCATAAAATTCTATTAATATGAATAAATTCCATAATGATGTGTTGAATAATAATAATATAATAATAATAATAATAATAATAACATCGATTAAGTTAACAAACCAATGTTTTATAGCTGGCTGTAAATACGCTGGGCTGAAATTTCAAAGATGATTTCTCCGCTAACAAGTACAACGGAAACAGACACGAAAAGGTTATAGCATAATCTACGTCAACTAACGAGAAACAACACAAACAAATCATATTTAATTCTATTGTCGTTTTACCGAGTTTTCATCGTAAACGAAGCACACCATATTTATACAGGAAAACGTGTTATTAGTTGTAAATAAATGAGCCTTTACTGTTGTCACCAAAAACAAGTTGCACCGGAAATGGAAACTGTTGATGGTGGTGACGCTGTCGACGATAATTAGCAGTCCCGTTATGTAATGGCGTTAGAGCTAGTAAAATCACATCTCATTGGAATACAGTGGTAATCCGTTCGGATACTAAACTAATTTAATATATGTACTCCTAGGTAGTGGCAATCACACAGAATATTCCGAGAACAAAAATTAAAACAAGATTTTTGCGTTAATTTAAGTGATGCAAGATGAGTAATGTCAGAATCAATCATTTCACTTGTTGGTTTTTTATCACTTAACCACAACAAACAAGTCGATGACACAACAGACTGCAGCACATTAAGAGGGGGATTTCAACTTAACTTCACCGAGACGTCCGGAGGATTTCATTGTTCTGAACACGATTTTGCAATGTTGTGGGCTCTGAACAATCGATATAAAAGGCCGCCTCAATTTTTAAGGACGTGCCGCAAATGTTTACGGTCAATGTTCGAATCGCGATGACTACTGCCATCCACACAACCGTCGTGTACGGTAATTAGTAGGACTGCTTGCGGGTCTATAAAAATAGACTCACCCGTTGCTCAATCGTGGCTATTACAAGCAAGGATTTCTTTTTCAGAACCATCAAATTATTTGGAATATCCTTGTCGTGAGGTTATTGTGTACCACGAGTACTATTTATAGTGTGATATATGAGCAACATGATATTAACATCAGTATGTAACCAGACACCGAGCGAACGGAACTTCTACGGCATTCGTCTGACAGAATTCGATTTCCTACTTCCAGTGGGTTTTCCGAGCAGCGCCATTGCTCCTCGGGCTGAAAGCACTTCATAGAATTAATGGGTAAACGAAAGTAAGGAATTCCCATAACTCGATGATATAAAGATGTGGGTGATTTTTCCTCAAAGCGCTGGCGTTTAAGGAATTCCTTAGAAATGAGATGTTTCTTTTTGAGATGGATAAGCAATAAATAGGTAACTCGATTAATATGGAAAAGAGTATCAAGTAAGGCCAAGTTCATATAAACTCATCAGTAATAATATATGATATTGTCATCGATAGATAGGTTGATCTGAGGAGTATCGGTATCGCCATGGTTACTGGGAGACAATATCAACAAAACTTTCAGCCGATTTACTTCACTTTGTTAGCTTTCATCCACAAACGTAATTCGCTAATGGACGTTTTCATTAATGCTACAACACGATAAATATTCCTTTACATGTTATACGACAGGTAAAGCTCCACGTCATTCAGGGTGTGGATGTTAATTATATGTCAAAGGTTCATCAACCTGACATAATAGAAGTACGACTATAATGACAATAAGTTTCTTTTCGCATTAGAGAGATAGGCTATCGATGTTAAACGAGGTCAGTCCTTTTCTTATAGAAATGATTCAGACAATAAATGACAACTTCCTAAATTAGAAGATGTATATAAGATGATGATGATTGATGTTTTACGGCCACTTTTGTGCACATGGTAGGCTAAATGGGCCGAGCGACCTACAAAGTTAATGAAGCGAAGTCAAAGATGAAACACCCTTCAGATATGCCAACGCCGAGATTCGAACACGGGTGGTAGTGATCTGTGGTCCAACACGCTACCGCTAGACCACGGAGGCACACACATCATGGTAATATAACATGGTAATCTGCGATATGTCGAATATCGGATTCATTTACGATTTATTATTATTTGACAGATACCTAAAAAGATCAAACGCCATCTAGAGTTAGTTTCGAATATCATTGTTCGTGGTATTCATGCATGTTATAGTAAACGTAATGGAAACATTTCTCACGTTCGTTGTATAGTTTGACCAAAGACTGGTTATAACAAGACGTGTTACTTGACGTTTTAACATGGCGGGCCATTTTGAATTCAAGGAGCGCAGAAAGAAAGAAAAAATTAAGAAACCTAGCGTAAACTGAGATATGATGTGGCTTTTTAAAATGAAGGATATTTTTTAAATCAGCATAACCATTTGAAGTAGACACGCCCCCACTTAAGATGACCCCCGGCGACGCCCACCTGTACTTACACGACCTCAAGAAAATCAATATTCATTAGCCTAACTTACCGCAAATAAGGGGTCTGATAAAAACTGAATGATCATGTATTTGGAGTTAGTGTGATGACCTGTGATCACTAAAAGAGATATGTCGATGTTTGGGGTTAACAATGTCAGCCAAGCAGTAGATCCAATATCTATCTATATCTATATTTGTTTCTGAAAAAATATTATGTTATTAATGTTATCTCTGTATCATTCATTACTTGCATAATTTGTTTTAATATCTGGTTCAAATATATATATAAATAATAATAATGCATGTTTATATAGCGCCAGAATCAGGTAACCCTGTTCCGAGGCGCTGTACATTATTATTATCCCTGACTCAGACCTGTTTCCACCCAGCACCCATCTCAACTCCCAAGGAGCATACAACGCATGCTGCCATTATAGGCGCAAAGCGTTACTCAAACACATAGCCATCACGTCCTGTCAGGTACTCATTTTTATGGATGTTGTGGACATTATAATTTAACATGCAACGTGATATGATATTATTTATACTATTTGCGTAATAAAGGATGCACTGACTATTTCTCGCAACTATATATATGAATGGTTGCGAAAAATAAAATGTTTCTGTTCACTTAATTCGAAATGGTAACAGGTCATTTCGACTAAGGTCTGTGTAATTACAGTTTTGACAGATCACTTGCAAATTCAATAGATCTAAAAACTGAAAACCTAATAATTGTCATTGTTCATCACAATAATAATTTACAGTTAATTTCCCTATCTCTAACATGTTAACGCAAATATAAACATTGGTAATATTCCATGTATATTATTTGTTCTCAGCAGGGCAGGCTTATATTGGCCTATATTGTTGAGGTTTAAACACGTAAATGAACTTATAATGTTTTTAGTTAATATGTGATAAACAGTATAATGAATTGTGTCATGGTTGGGTTATAATAGCTGTATATGTATATATCCAAATAAATAAAAATGAACGGACCATGGCATGACACGTGATTGTTGTGTGTGATAATTGATGATAAATTAATACGATGAAAAATATTTTATGCATATACCTCGTGTATATATATATATATATATATATATATATATATATATATATTATATTATATCTAATTGTTTTTATAAAAAAAATCTTTTAACACCTTTTAGCGCAATTTTATTCACACCACACCAGCAAAGATTTAATCTAATGTCAATTTACTGCATAGAAATTTCAGAAAGATAACACCAAAACATCTAATAGTTGACTCCATTAAACTGATTTAACTGTAATATCATTCAATCGGACCTGTTTTTTGCAAATTCTATTCAAGTCCATAGTTATTGATTAACATAAATGTATAGCTGAATTCCTTTTCTAAATTGGTTTTCATGTAACAGCACACAGAATATTTGATTGGGATATGTTATAAAAATATAAATGAGCTTGGGTCGTGTACATTTAATTTTTACTTGCATATTTTGCCCATAATATTCAGAACTAGACAGTAGTCCTCTGGTTATAGTGGTTTGTAATGTTTTCTATTACTTCATTGGCAATTGAAATGTTGTTGACTATACTAATCTGAAATGTTGAGAAATATGACTTCGTAGTTTCTTCCTGTGATAATATTACACCCCATCAAACAAATACTGTCAACGAATAATGAGACCCGGACAGCTGATTATCCCACTGTGCTGCCACCGTGTGGCCAATAGCCAGACCAATTCTCTGACCTTGAAGTTGGAACACCAAAGTGAAAAACTAATTTTTCGGGTGTAGTTGGTAACCTTGGGTAACCACTAATTTCGGATCCTGCTAAATAATGCGCACAATCTTAAGCCACTGAATCTGTTCTGTCTTCCGATATTCCCATTCAATGGCGTAGTAACAGACCGACCAATCAGGAGATAACTCAGCTTTGAGGATTTTCGAAATGACGCAATTCTTTAGAACAACTTACTGTTAATAAATCGGCTTATTACTTTTTAATAGTATAGCCGTAATATTTACAAATAAAAATCCCCAAAGTAGATCTTTCTCACTGGCATAGGTTTGTGAGTTTTATTATTTGCAAAAGAACAGATTTTGTGAAGGAATGTTTGGCTTCGTTTCATAAAATGGTAACAAATCTCATCAGCTATTAGGCGAATATTTGATTTAGATTTATATATTGTCTGAACTAGTGGGATTTGGCTGTTTATGTCAAATCCGATGACGCAGGTACAAAATGAATTTTAAAAAAAACGCTGCAAAAGAATATACTTTTAAGTTTGCAATATTTTTTTAAAACAAACATTGCAAAACAATAAACTTTTAAGTTTGCAGTATTAATTTAAAAAAATGGTTTAAAGTTATTTGGTCTGTTATCTTTCCATATAGCTGACTCGCTCAGAAATGATAAAAAAAACATCACCCATCATCATTAAGAAAATGATGCTCAGCGACAATGAATGTGTCAGAACTAGCTTGTACGTCCACGAGCTAGGACGAAGAGAAAGCCTACGGTCTGATATATCTGTATTATATGTATACCGCACTGGGTGACTAATACGACTTCTGGGAGCATAAATCCACCATTCAGTGCCGGTTATTACCCGCGTCTCGGAATCAGCGATTTACGTTCGCGAAGCTCGCCAGTGTTTCCGACCTCGCATGGAATAGCCGCAGAAGAGAAGTCCCAGCTGGGTGATTTAACCCTGGATGTTGGGCGCCTACCTAATTAAATTCCGCTAATAAGGCAGCTGTCTCGGTCCAGCGTAGGATTAAGGGATCCAGTCGGCGTTCTGCAGTCCAGATTTAAATAATTTAGCTGTAGACGTTCGCCATTTCCGTCATACAAATGTCGCCCATCCTGTTGCCATCCAGGTGAGGGTTCGCAGTCGGGTCAAACTAGTTTGTACGCCTGCCAATAGATGGCGTATTTCCGTAACCGTATTTTGCCTTTACTGTGTACTATTATTAGCGGTTGACTTTCTGCCATTATCTACTACTACTACTACTACTACTACTACTAATAATAATAAACTCTGAAGTGAGGCGTCTCGGAAGCCGTACCGATAGTGTGGCTGATCACAGGCCTCCAGCACCAGGGTTCATATCTCAGCCAGTGTCTGTATGGTATTCCATCTTTCCTTTCATCTCAATTCATTATGTTTGAAGATTGACAAAAACAAGAATAATTATTAGTGTGAGGACCGCATGGAATTTATCCATGATTTTTGTGCTAATCAGATGTTTAGTTCTTCGCAGACTTAGTTTTTAAGCTTATTTTAATTAAGATCATAGACCTTTCTGAGAACGCAGAGAATAGAGTTAGACGTGGAAAAACCTTCAGTTCTGGGTTCGAAACCCAGTGTCACCTGTGTTTGTGAGATGTTTCATTGAGAAGTTGTCGATCGTCCATCTATTTTCGGCCATTGTTATGGATTTATATTCTGAACCTGAAGTATGAGGCCGTAATTGACGTGACGAGTATTGAAATAAATCCTTCTCGAAGGAAAACTATTTCCATATACATTCTCTGACGCTTTTGGAAATGGCCATACAGACTTTCTTGTACACTATTTCATGAAATATTCACAGGCGCCATCACCTTCGTTAGACACCATTGCATTTAAAGTAGCACCATATTTCGGTATTTGCAAAAACAAATTCATTTGTTTATAATTGCAATCATACTTAACGTTAATTTTAATGTAATAAAAAAGATCTTTGTTGCTTATCTGATTAAAACTATTCTAAAACGACTTAGACCTAGTGCTATCATAATATACGCAGAAAGTACTTTTATTGGAATCCGTAATCGAATACGCAATCTCGGAACTGATGTCAGAAGACAGAAGTGAAATGTGGAGTGAAAGAAACAATATTTCAGACATCGTTTCTTAACAAAGATTCGTTCTGCATCTGATTACATACAAACAGACTGATGTACTTAAAAAAATAAATAAATTAGCGCGATTTTTAAGTAGTAGCACGGTTGGCCATAAATCTATAGCACATGAATTCCAATCCCGGATCGAATGACTACGTTAGATGGATGTTCTAGCTTTCAGTTGGAGGTCGCGGGCTCCACATAGCCTAGCATGTTAAAAAAGTAACCCTAAAACAGCAATATTTGCGGTGTCTTTACGTACCTCTATTTCATTACTATGCCGTGTTATTTGTTGAAATATTCAGCTATTCAATATTCTTGAATTGGCTTCCAACAGTAACTCTGTAAATGAATAAGCAACGAAAACGAAGAACAACTCGCGCAGTTACTACTTAAACTGAACACCTACCTCCGAGTGGTGTTTATAATAATGAAAAGCGAAATGCCCTTTTAAACCGTTTGTTTACGAAACTGGACGCAACCATCACATTACATCAGTGTAAAATTTAGCGCACGACCTAATTTAATGGTCATCTCGTTGCTGAAACAAGTGGTGTCTCTGGCAGAAAACGTAATCGCATCTCTCAGCCACCGACCGAACTGGTCAAGAAAATTCATCACAGTCGGGTGGAATGATTAAAGAATCCACACCACATCCGGTTAATATATTTATGGAGCCGCAAAATGACACAATGATGCGCACGGAGGAAGATTATTATATACCCATGGTCGGAACTGGGTGGAACCGTCAAGTCAGCCATCGGATGCCGCATGTGAATCAGCATTTATCAGCGAATTAATTGCAATCATTATCGTTAATTAGCCATGACCTGAAGCTGGGTACACACATGGTAGTGGTGATGGTTGCGGTACCCGGGCCCAATGTATGCGTCAGGCGATCTGCGGGTATGCTCGGTGAAGATCTGCGGGTATGCTAGGTGCGACCTGCGGCAACGATGAAGAAGCCCGCCGTATTCCTGGCACGCCATCTACCGCGTGCCCGCACCGGACACTAATGAACGTAATAAGCTCTCGAATGATCGACGGCGTCGTGGGCGCCTTTCGCGAATTCTGCGGCGAGCGATAAAAGAGGCGCTGGACAGAAATATCCCTGGGATGACCTACAAATGTCAAGGTCGTGCCTGAAAGAGGACGACCATTCGCCGAACTCGATTTACTTACGCGTGGTTACAATTACAGGCTGGGCGTGTTCCCTTACTAAGCGTTGGATCTTTATATAAGTCGAGCCATCCAGGCACGCCAGTTTAACGTCTGGGCGACTCGGAACAAACGAAACAAGATTTTAACAAGTGTTTATTAACTTTGTTTTGCGGGTGTCTTCCCGACGCTGCGTGATTGTCGCGAACTTCTGCCATCGATTTTAACTGCGCTGACCTATTGCGGGTGTTTTGTTGTATGAAAAATGAAGCCAGTTCTCGATTTCACCCTGACTTTAGCAAGTGGGTTGTTTTGTATTTTGTTTTCTAAAATTTTTGTTCTACCTAAATTAGTCTTAACGTATCCCCTTATAATGATTATCAATCGTGTTACAACGAGGCTGAGGATGTTTAACAGATGTGCTGGCCTGTTGAGATCTGGTTATTCTAATATTTATTGGCATCCTGGTGAATGAAACGCGCCTAATTATAACACAAGTCAAACTATTCGAGAGAGAGGGGGGGGGGTGAGGGAGAGAGAGAGGAGAGAGAGAGAGAGGAAAGAGAGGAAAGAGAGGGAACACGCGCAATAAATTCGAATGATTATGATTTAATCTTAATTATCGGTACTGGTCACGTGAGTGGATACAATAACAGCAAACACGTGCAGAAAGAAATCAAACACGAGAGAGAGAGAGAGAGAGAGAGAGAGAGAGAGGGAGATCGCCATAGACAACACATGGATAAAACTATTAAAAAGTTAAACTATTCATAAACGAAGAAATCGGACTGGAAGAAATCGGGAGAATGTGATTTTATTTCGTTAACACATTCAAACATTAGAAATGTCTGATGCAAATTGGATGTCAGAATCAATCATTTCACTTGTTGGATTTTTATCACTTAGCCACAACAAGTCGTTGACAGAACAGACTGGAGCATGTTACGAGGAGAATTTCAACTTAACTTCACCGAGAGGTCTGGGGGGATTTCATTATTCTGAACACGATTTTGCAATGTCTCTGAACAATCGATATAAAAGGCCGCTTAATTTTTAAAGATGGCGCAGTGGCTAGAACATCGTGCTGCAAACGTTTACGGTCAAGGTTCGAGTCGAGACAACATGCATACGTTTGGGGGGATGTTTCACCAGTCAGTCGCCCCACAGCCAAATGTCTGACGCCGAGGCCAAACGAGCCACTTATTGACTTAATATTGAAACGCTTCGTTGCTAACTTTATGTCGAAACTCAATTGATATAGGAAGCTCTCTGGACATTCTGCCACGACTGATAAATATTATACGCATGTAAACAACGTCGAATGTTTCTCGAGTCCGTCTTCAGTCTAAGCTTATCTCTCTCTCTGTTCGAACAATCGACTAATTTGTCATGTAGCGTAGCCGATTCGTTTGAACAACATCGGATTAGTCGTGTTTCCTGCACGACTAACTCGAACGGTCGACTACCAGAGGCGTGATGTGAGAATGACCTTCGGTAAGACGAGTCGCTGTCATATTAGCAACATTAGCGGGCCGTCGTCGGCTAGACGACGTTATATATTATGATCCAGGAGTTCGTGATGTGCCCGCGGTTAGCTTTATAATCACTACTTTTCTGTTCGGACAACGATGACCCGAGAGAGACGTTTACAATCGCTGAACGTTCGCGTTTTTGTCATTGTGGCTTCAGTCAGTCATTCCATAGGGACGCACGTGCCATGTTAAAGAGGCACTGTACTCCGATACACGGAAACAAGCACGGACGCACACACAGATGCACACACCCACACACCCGCATATAGTGAGAGAGAGAGAGAGCGCACGCGCAATAAATTAGAATGACCACGATTTAATCATAATTACTTTAATCGAATCAGTACCATCAATCTCGTACACATATTATGATCGGTACTGGTCACGTGATAGGACAATAGCAGCAAGCACGTGCAGAAAGAAAGCCAACCAGAAGACAAACAAGACCACCAGAGAAGACACATGGAGAAAATAAGCGACTATTTATAAGTTTTTCTTTTCTATAATGCCAATGATTATAGCTGGTAATGGTAGAGTGAATGAAAGTGATTTAACTTCAGTTTAGCGACACACGTCCTTTCAATGAACTCGCTGGATATTTATCATGTGTTGTTATTAACATTAGGCAGATAAAATCAAATATTCGTACCAATCTAATTTAGGGGGGAAAAATCACAGGCAAACAATTCGCGGACTGTGAGACATTACACATGTCTCAGCAAGAAAAGTCGCCACTCTGGATTCAGTCCCCTGAAGAAACGTCCAGAGTTTGAATTCACGGTTCGAGATTCTCTGTGCCTGTGCCTTATTATACACAGCTAAAACACACACACACACACACACACACACACAGAGACACACACAATATGTAAGGCTTAAGTGTTGTGGCTGAGTGTTACGAATTTCCAAGGAGACAAACAAACAAATCCTGAGAAATAAAAAGACAGGTAAACAATTCACTATATATACTACGTAGAAAATTCTGGCACACGTGCTGAATGTTAAACATATTCTACCTACAATTAAAATAAATTCACTTCACGTTGTTATTGTATAATTCTATGGAGCGTGGATTTCGCTTTCACCGTATTTTTCTCAATTCAATTCCAATTCATGTTAAGCATTATTATGTACAGTACATCGGTATTGTGGAACAGTGTACATTGCATAAGGCTAAACTGAGATGTGAACAGTTCAAAATACACAACAACGACGACAACAACAACAACAACATAAATTATAATAAGAGAGAGAGAGAGAGAGAGAGAGAGAGAGAGAGAGAGAGAGAGAGAGACAGAGAGAGAGGGAGAGACAGAGAGAGAGAGAGAGAGAGAGAGACGTCACACCAGTGGAATTTGAACTCCCCAAGAAGCATGCTACACAAAAGCAAGTTCGAAGCAAGACCTGATCTGTAACCTTTTTTTCTTCTTCAAAAAGAACTATTTATGTTCCTATTTTGATACACGCATAAGGAAATATACATGCCCAGCGATACAATAATGGTGGTTAACAAACCTTCGTCAGTATTTTGCCGGATTTTCCTTTACACATCAGTGAACTGAAGTAAGAGACAGCCTGTATTGGACTGCCCCGTCGAGTGAACTATTGAGGCGGACCATTCGTTTCAATATGAGAAGATTACGATGCCTCATTTGTTGTGAGGGTAATGTATCTTGTTGACGGGGTGCGGTGTAGTACCTTCTGGGCAATGAAGCCGATTTTTATGTAATGTCTGTAATGAATGTGGCTCGGAGTCGATTGGTTGGAGTAGAGATTGACACATCCCGTGTTAGCTAATGATCGATAACAATCAATCAGTTAAGTTAATGCATTACTCTGCTATATCATGGCGTTTGTTGACTTATGACTTAATTGGACTGGGTCACCATATATATATATATATATATATATATATATATATACACCTTTATTGTTGTTTCCAGGTTGCCAATTTTATCCAAACCTCGTTGATATAATACAAAGCACACACAAACATGCACATACGCGCTCATACATTCCCACAACATGCATGTCAACACACACATTCACACACACACACGCACACGCTCGCACGCATACACACCCACAGACAGACAGACAGACAGGTCCACCCTTCGTGTAGGTACTAGTTTAATAACCTGTGACTATAGACTATCTGATTACTTTTATATGTTTCTTGGCCCCGCATTGGCTGCATTGCTCCGGTGTCATAGCATCCTCCTAACCAAGCCTTACACAGACAACACAACACAACATACATCTATTTTAATGGCGGTACCTAGAATACAAAAAAAAATCTCATTAAATCAAATGTGAACGGATGTTGACCAATAACTAGCGGGATTTATCCATTACTATTTTTGTTTATTAGTAATTAGAGCATTGACAGGTTCTAGGGACTTAACGGGCCCTTTCGTGCTTGGATAATGTTTGTATCTACTGGAGGGTAGGCGCGTGTGCTTGCAAGTGTCTGCACTAGTAGCGCATACATACAAGCTGAATAGATACGATAATGCTGGCCATGATGTAGGCCAGCTTTAGAAGAACACGACAAATTCCTTTCACCGACTGACATTAGTATTCATTCATTCCGCAATCCGACCGTGACCCCATCCATAAAGGTCACGCCTGGCATTTGTACGTCTCCGGCGCACAACACGTCGATGCGGGGGGGGGGGAGTATGGATTATTCCGGATCGGTCGGGGTCGAACTTGGCCGACGACGAGCGGCTAGCTGGCGGCGTGCCTGGATCCATGTCAGAACGGCGGCGACAGAAAGTCGATATTTGCCCTTGATTCGCGAATAACAATGTCACAGAATGAACGCCTGCAGCGCCCTCTAGCTCGACACCTCGTTCCTCCCGATTCACGTAACAATAACCCGTAATGCTCGACGACGACGTCGACGATGACAAAAAGCTCTCGCCGACACTGTCTCAGGTGTCGGCGTCAGAGTTAGTTTCCGTCGAGCCGCAATTTGCTATTAGTTGATGACGTCCTTTAAAAAGATGTAACCATCATCTCGTACCGATGATATAGAATGATGAAGATCCCTGGATGACACCCGTTTGACGGTGGATCTTCTTCTTCTCTTCTCTTCTTCTTTTCCTGGCAGGTTACCGGTAACGACGCTCGCTATCTAGTCGCTGTCTAAGCCCGTGGCATCATTCAGTTTTTACCTCCTCTAAGCTATATTAAATCGTGGATGAAATGGCCACCAGTTGGTATATACGACATGCCTCCTCCTCCTCCCGCCTGCCTCCCATCGCGCTGTAATCGCATTAAGCACCGAACTCCTGGACCAAAACTTAGTCATCATCGACGGCTTTCTAACACTTCGACGACCACTTCGTCTGGATACGATTTAGCGACGTTTTTGTTTCGTTTCCGGTTTCGAAGTCGTCGCCATATTTATCGCAGAAGAATATATTTATAGCCGAGACTTTAATTCGACAACTCTCGGAGAGGAATGATTGATCGATTTACTTCCATATCCGCTAAATTAAAAATACACAAACGCAACTGTTTCCAGCTCGTCTAAATCCGAGATTAAATCGTTGCCCGGTAAGTGTTGCCGTCGGCGCAGAATGAAAGTTCAAAGTTTAATGGAAACAAAAGCCAATCAATATTTAAAAATTAAACTTTATGGTGTCTTTATTTGGAAATCAGCGATGCAAAACAATTGATAATCGCAGAAAGGTGAGAACGGCAAAGGGCTAATTTTCCCCCCATTATGTTGCTGTAAAATAATGTGGAATTAAACTGATGGCAATTTAATGAACCTTGTGTCTAGTATTGTACTATGTGCGTTAAATAACGTCTGATGTGCGTCTGTGCATGCAATTGTGCGTAAGCGCATTCGAGCAAGTGTACGTGTACGGTTGGGATAATGCATGATTCACGCCATTGTATATAGAATCAAGATTAGATACTAAATATCTATTGTTATTAGTGACTTAATAACATTGAATAAGAATACGATCCTTTGAAATAATTGATTAATTAAAACATATGAATTTACCTTTTCGCTGATTGGTATTAAAGATCTAGCCATTGTCTACGTGGTAAAGCGGTTTGGTACGAATCTCTAGTCTCGGAGTAAAGACCAAGTCCCGGATAGGTCTGATGGATGTTTCATCTTTCACTTCGCCTCGGTACCTTCGCAGAACACTTTGATTGACATCGATGCTAACAAACGTATCGAAAATATACACATAATTATAATATGATGAGAACACCATGACACGGACACGCTACACATAGAATCAACACATAAAGTATCCAAAACAATATTCATAGTTCAAACATTTATCTATTAAAAGCGAAATTCCTGCACCAGTGATAAAAAAACTATGCAATTCCAAATATACTGCCTGCTTGACATCATCTGAGATAAGTCACTTTTTACACTTTTTCCAAATTGCAGTATTTTATTAGGCAAACTTGCAAGTGTTAAGCTATATATATTGATCTAATTGCAGTATTTTATCAAACAAACTTGCAAGTGTTAAGCTATATATATTGATCTAATTGCAGTATTTTATCAAACAAACTTGCAAGTGTTAAGCTATATATATTGATCTAATTGCAGTATTTTATAAAACAAACTTGCAAGTGTTAAACTATATATTGATTTAATTGCAGTATTTTATCAAACAAACTTGCAAGTGTTAAGCTATATATATTGATCTAATTGCAGTATTTTATCAAACAAACTTGCAAGTGTTAAACTATATATTGATCTAATCAAATATGAGTGAAACCTGACAGACAGTTATATTGTATTTGAAATATTTCTTTAACTTTAAAGACGCTCATGTCTAGAAAATAGCGCAGCTCGACTCAATGATAGGTACGTGTGCGTGCAAGTGCCTGCACTAGTAGTGAATATATATATATAGGCTGAATAGACACGTTATTGGTGGCGATAACGATAATGTGGGCCAGCTTTCTGACAAAGGCGCAAAGCGTTACTCAAACAAATAGCCATCACGTCCACGTCAGGTTCTCATTTTTGTGGATGAGTGAACCAGTCGCCACATGAGAGCATTGCAACTCCCGAAGCCTCGATCCCGCGACTCTTCGGTTACGAGTCCTACGCTCTAACTAACTGAGCATTGGCCCTTATCTAACTGGTAAAATATTACCTTTCTAAATGAAGTCTTAAATTAACGTTCGCCTTCAATAAACAGGAACATGCCGTACGACCAGCAACCTCAGTCGCCGATAGAGGCGCTCCAGTTGACAGGTAGAGTACTGCTTAACAATCTTGCCATTTTACGTCCAATTTTGAGCACATTGTAAGTTAAATGAGTCAAACTGAAACACCCTCCTGACATAGCCTTGCCGGCATTTGAACCTAGGTACTATAGATCTGTAGCCAACCGCGCTACCGACTAAGCCATGTTGGCGTCCTTGCCTGATTGGTAGCAAACCGAGATGCATACCTGTAAGTCGGAGTTCGAATATTAGTGTTACCTATGTCTGAGATATTTCATCTGATAATCTCGTTCCCGTACAGAGGTATTCCTCGGCCAAATGTTCCAGGTATGAGGGGGGGGGGGAGAGAAACAGACAGACAGACAGACAGACAGACAGACAGACAGACAGACAGACAGACAGACAGACAGACAGAATAATAATATTATATATAGATAGAGAGAGAGAGAGAGAGACTCCTCCAGTATTTTAAGGGTCTATTTCAGCAAATATAATCTATAGATAACAATAATTTTAATACGCCGTTTTTTGTTTGTTATTTCCTCTCGTCATCCGTTGGAAAGAAAACACCGTCGTCGTCGTCCTGACCGGTAACCGATATTTGTCTCGTCACCGTGATGGCTAATGGCACGCCGTGACCAGCCAACGACCTTCTCGTGGTCAATATGATTGGGTTACATACGGCCAGTGTTATCGTATCGGATAGCCTACAACGTGATATTGGTCGGCGTTACCTTATAGCTTCTCCTTGGTGTGTGTGTGTGTGTGTCGCCAACAAACCAACGTTCTGTGGCTTACCTCCCCGGAGACAGGGCACAGCGCAGAGCGCACGCAATTTGATAAACCCGCAGTCGGGGCCCGAAAGGGGCGTTCGCCAAAACGCCTCTCCTCCCCATAGGCCCAGTTGGCGCAATATGCGGCCCGCTTTTGTTGGTGGCGCCACCTTCGGGTGGCCAATCTTTGACTGAGACGCCATCCAGCCGGTTGTGCGCGCATCTGCTCGATTCGGGCGGCGGTTTGGTCGCCTTAACGCTAAATGTGCCCTACCACGAAGCCCACCCCACTCCCCATTGAGAGCCCCTTCCACGTGAGCCCCTCTCCGAGGCCGACATACAATCCCGACGTGTGCCACAGTGAGGCCGAGACTTCTGGGAAAGACGCAGTATAGATGGCTTGCTGTTGGTGATGATGATGCTGATGATGACGATGATGATGACAGAGATGGTGATGATGGTCTGCCGGCGACAAGGTACTCCGAGAACGTCCAAACGCCATCTGGTCCGCGAACGTTAGCAGCAGAAAGCCTCCCGCGAGCGTCAAAATCGAGATGCTACTGCCGTAGCCAAATAGTACTGGTCAGATCCTGGTTGTTTTAGGTGTTTACTAATTACGGTCAGGAAAGGAACTCGCCACATATCCAAAACTAACACGTCTGTATGAAAGACAAGAAAGAAAACATGGCCACAGACACCGCGTACGAGGTGAGTTACTACGATCGTGTCCCTATGCCGACTGAGATTGTACGGATTTAATCCGGTAGCGTTTAATTTTCGTACCATATTGCGTACAAACGCGCGCGCATGTTGCATCTGTGGCTTGGTACTCGTGAATGTTAGCACTCGTACGCATGTTTGCACTTGCCCGTAGGTGCGTCTGCTTTGCTGAATGCGTTGTGCAATGCATTATTTTACAGGCATACATCTTTTTTAATTGTGGTATTTGCTTTAATTGCTATATTCCTTAAACTGCTTCATTTCAAATACCACAATTCACTGCATCGCAACAAATAATATTATGCTAACAAACGAAGAAGCGTACAATTCTGTTATCTGTTTTGTCGCGATTAGTCGGCTTTTGGCGAACCAAGTCAGGGAGCAAAATGGTCAAAAGAAAACAATTATATAGTAGCATCTACTATTCTCGTCTCGACGTAATATGGTAACTTAGTCTGTTATTGTTCTAAACATACGCCATCCCTAAACGATACCTGGTATTGACAGTCTGATACCGGGAACGCGTCCGCTAAATGTGCCATAAACCAGCCTCTTTGCCATTTGCGGCCTCGCCTGAACTCTGGCTGAGTAAATCAACAGGTACGAGAAGGCCAGGACGGTGGTTGTGGTTTGCGCCGGCGGTCTTCTTTACGCGGCGAGAGCGCACGCGCAAGCCGCAATCTGGCTACAGAGTTATGACTAGTTTTGAGACGAGAAACTGTTACATGCTGGAGACTCATTGGCAATATATTTTTTTAAATGATTGCTCGATGAGTCGTGGCATGGAATGACATCTCACTCATAAGACGAAACAACTCCTAATGCTCCTTCAGGACCAGGCTCACGGCGAAGGATTTCTCGTTTTCGTCCCAAGTGTGTTATCGGCTTGCGAACGAAAACAGCATAATTATGTCTGGAAACTCGAGCACGGATGACGTAATCAAAGCGTCAGTGCAAGACGAGTTGGACTGGCATTTAACGTTGTTATGCATAACATAAATGAAGTTTTTTTCCCCGTTGACGTCAGCTATTTAAAGTGTAGACCTAAATATAACCCGGATAATATGGCGTTTATTCTCTCTCTCTCTCTCTCTCTCTCTCTCTCTCTCTCTCTCTCTTCTCTCACCCCCTCTCTCTCTCCTCTCTCTCTCTCTCTCTCTCTATATATATATATATATACTACACACTCTCTATCTATCTATCTATCTATCTATCTATCCATCTATCCATCCATCCATCCATCCATCCACCGATCCATCCATCCATCTATCTATCCATCTCTATATCTATCTCTCTATCTATTCATCTATTCATTTGTTCAAATCGTCATCCCCTATATGTATTTTTCTCACACCTTGTCGTAGAAGTTGCTATATTCTCGCCTCTTTCAAGAACATCTATATTCACCACTAATAATCCACGTAGTGTTCTGTTGGTGTTCAGTTATTGCTCGCTGGTCCAGTCAGATGGCGACACAATCTGCCACCAGCAGTACAGTCACCGCGGCACCGTCATTAGCAACCACCATATACCACCGCCTATATCAGCCAAACCGTTGTCTTGTCCTGGATCAGATAATAACACGTCCAGTCGAGTAACTGCCTCTAGGGCCTTACCTGTCAATCGGCCGTTGTACGAATATATAGATATATTGTCCTGGTTAGTTACCGGATATATGCCGTGACTGAAGTGGCGTAAAGTGCACCTTGTGACCTTCATCACTGACAAAATCAGATAGAAAACAATCTCAGGTGTATCGACTGGTAATCAACATATTGTTCGGATACCTGAGTAGAATACAAACAACAAAGGAAATCCGGCTTTATATTTTGTCTCTTCGTTCGCCACTAAGAAGATATTACCCGACTTAAAGATTCGCAAACGGAAGGGGTCTGGACTGGTAAATGCTATAACAAACGGTAATCCAGATATATCCCAACAACTGGTATGGTTTTAAAAGCGGGGACAGTGTCATTTTGAAATGCCGAAGAGAATAAGCGCCGTTCCGGAAGAAGAAGATCGACAAAAGGATGTCAGAAACGGGAAAAGACAAAAAAAGACGAAAAAGAAATTAATTAATCGGAAGCCTTTCATTGTCAGTAAGTTGATATATAGGATGACAGCTAGTTAACCTAGTTGTCTTAAAACACCAGGTGGATGTTTTTTTTAAAATTATTACTCCCGTCTTGGTGCAGACAACAGTAAGGTCTAATCAGGATCACTATCACAGATGGAGTATTGTTTTTATTGACGTTTGTAGGCGCCTTTGGATTTTCCAACAAGGGAGACAGTCGGGGGGGTGGGAGGGGGGTGGGGTGAGAAGGATGCACTTAGCATCTGGTTTAGGCGCATCTTCCTAAGTCAGACGAGCAATCTACTCTCTCCGTTTGAGAACAATACCGAATCCGGATGATAAATGACCCCATTCGTCATTTTGATGTCATCGCCGCACCGAAGTCGTCGTAAAATCCGGAATAAAGCCATCCAGTCGTTGTTATGATCGTTTCGGGATCTGATTCCCGCCATCAGAAGCCTGGCCAGTTCCCAGGCTCCGCTCCTAAAACCGCTGTACTTGACCTATACCTGGCCTGTACTCTGGTGCTACATTCAATGCGTAAGAAAGCTTGGTACACATCCAGAGTGTATGTGGGCGAATATGGGCGTGTGTCTGGTCGACGTATTATGCATAAAACTGGAGAAAGGCCTATTTGATCGCTGGCCGCCTTTTAGTCGGCATGCGATGAAACAGGACGTCGTTGGTTAATGTACAAATGGTGTTTATACCATAACTGGGTCGCTGACCGAACTCTTTGATATTTGATGGAATAGTCGCAGCCGTAAAATAACCGGTTACGTGGAAAACATGCAGCTGAATGGCTCAAGTGATAAATACATCATTTAAAAATCGGGAAACAATTGTCGAAAGTCACTTAATGTGGTACGAAGATTACTGTAGAATCAGCTTGAATGATTAAATGTATCCATAAATACACACTAATATATATATATATATATATATATATAATATATATATATATATATATATATATATAATATATATATTTATATAGTAATATATCATAGGTTTTATAAACATATTCAAAGAATGCAAGTAGACATAATATTCTAATGCCTGACAATATATTACAAGACGTTTAAAAAAATGTTTAGGTATAAATTATTCTAGTATATATATATATATATATATATATATATATATATATATATATATATATATTAAATCCTCTAAGGATAGCAACCCTTCCACACACACACACACCCCTTCCCGCTCCGAATAAAATCCAAAAACCAATAAGAACATGTACGCAAAAACCCACCAACAAAAATAATATTCATGCGCCAGCACCAAGGCCTATGAAATGAAATGAATTGAAACTTATTTACTCTGTCCATTGGCCTAGATCGACAATAACAATACAAACTACATACACTAATATTATAAAACATCTTCTTCTAAGTTTTCGGTGGTGACAATCCTCGCCGAGGATTAGCGAAACGCCAAAGAATAAAGACCTGCCCATATCCGGCCAAGTCCCAAAGCTACATATTGACGCCGATCACGTGTCCAGGTGGCAATATGGCGGCAACCGATTTGGCGGGGCATCAAACACGTGAGCAGCTCTATTAGATGGGCGTCTGGCTTTTACCTGACACCGGCACAGATGACGCACAAACCGGCGTCCAACGCCGACTAGACGCTTATTTGGCACAAAACCGTTGTACTTAGCGTCGCCTGGCAACGGGCCTACGTCACCCTTTGTCTGAAACGTGTATCGTTTCTTGGCGACAAAAGGCAACGTCGTTTTATTCAACATTCGCTGGGCTTATAGCGTAATACATAGGTAACACCGTGGTGCCACCTTGTGTCGTTTGGGGAAATGGCCTTTTGATCGCTTCTGTAACCTCCGTTTGAGTATCGTTAGTGAGGCCACGGGTGGAAAGGGAGGGACGGGGGCTGTCTCTGCGGGGATAATGTCTAGGGATCTCTTATGCTTCGTACGATCTACTAGACTGGCACGGGACTCTATGTTTTCAGCGGGATATGTTATCCCATAAACGTTCCCGTTGAGTCTAATATGAGAAATGGTGCCATCCTAAGGTCAGAGTGCCTCCCAAAGTATTTGTCATGTTGTTGTTGTTGTTGTTTTTGTTGTCTGCCGAAACACCTCAGTAATATGACGCCTTGATATCACTCCGCTGTGGGAATATAACCAAGAATATATTTGCGAATAAATAAGAGCATTATCCAAATACATCGAAAACGTAAACAAGTGATGCTACTGTCTAATCACAATATTGCTACTTTCGTAGACTTAATGCACCATATTTGTTTACAACGTAGACATCAAAGTAATCGGAAAGGATTCATTTATCTCTGTGTTTCCGCTGATGTCCTCGTAAAAATTGTAAATAAAAAATAAATAAGTAAAACTAGAACGACGAATTGACAAACTATTTAAGTGATGATTGATGATGATGATTGATGATGATGATGATTGATGTTTTACGGCCACTTTGTGCACAAGGTAGGCTAAATGGGCCGAGCGACCTCCAAAGGTAATGAGACGAGGTGAAAGACGAAACAACCTTCAGATATGCCCACGCCGGGATTCGAACACGGGTGGTAGTGATCTGTGGTCCAGCACGCTACCGCTAGACCACGGAGGCGCCCACAAACCATTTAAGTGTCAGCCTGAATAAATAATAAAACACTTACAGTCCCATACCCATATTATAAGTTGATTTAATTAAACAGAGAAATCCTTAAATATCCACCAGCGTCCAAAGCGTAAAGTACGAAACATTAATTTAAAATATTAAAAAGAACTATTCAAACGGAACAAGATTTTAACAATTTTATCATTTTTTTGCCACATTAAAAACAAGATTGAGCACACATTTTAAACATATCCAACCATTTGATAACACGACCGAACCGTTCAACAATAATATATTTCTTCGATTGCAGTCCGAAGGTCTCCTGACGAAGGTCGTCAACTTCGTCTTCTGTAATGGCTACTGTAGCGACCTCTGCGAGAAATGTTTCGGCGACAAGGAGGCCGCCACGTCATCGACGACGAGGACGAAGCGACTCAGCAAGAGCGACATTCAGTACGTCATCAACCACCAGCCGATATCCAGACTGGAATCGACGGCCAGCCAGACGTCATCGGCCAGCACCTTCTCGGCCTTGCCCTCACCCGGATACGGGAGGGAGAGGGTCGACTCGGAGAACAGCTCTAGCTCGTTGACCGGCTCCCGGAAGGGCTCGACGTCCAGCTCCGAGTATCGCCGATCAAATCCGACCCCGGTGATCGACATGAAGCCGATCGAGTTCTGGGCGGCGAACCGCGAGGCCATCCAACCGAGGACGCCGAAGCGCCGCCTGCCGAGCGAGAGCGAGATCAGCGTCGACGACCTGAAGCCGGACCTGTACGAGAAGATCCAGAAGGACGACGACGACGATTGTCTGACCGACGAGCAGAAGTTGGCCAGATTCCAGCTCGGTCAGGTACACTTCGCCGTCCAGTACGACGTACCGAACAGGCTGCTGGTGGTGAAGATCATCGAGGCGCGCCTCCTGCCCGCCCCCTACTCGCACGACCTGAATCGACAGGACATGGCCAGGTCGAACCCGTACGCCAAGGTGACGCTGCTTCCCGAAGACCGGAAGTGCTCGCAGCAGACGTCGGTGCAGAGAAAGACGCAAGATCCGGTCTGGGAGGAGATCTTCCACTTCGAGCTGCCATTCAATGAGGCGCAGCGATGCACCCTGGAGATCGTCGTCAAGGATTTCGACAAGTACTCGAGACACTGCGTTATCGGGCAGGTACACTTCGCCCTCGACGAATGTAATCTGATTAAGGGCGGACACATGTGGAAACCGCTTCTGCCCAGTAACAAGGTAATTATACTACATCAAATAGTCAGACTATTTATGGCTAGGGTGAGTCCGCATGAAAAGAGAAAAAATATATTCTTTATGTGTCCAACAATCCCTGTAAATTCTCATTTTTCTTGACCCCCGCCTCCCAATAAGGGGATTGTTGTCACTTTCATGTCAAGTCTAAAGTAACAATTAGCCAAGGTCTCGTCGACATCTGTGAAGATAATTCATTTTTCTCTGGAAGTACCTAACCCATTTGACTACTGCTTCTTCCCATTGCCACCGATAAAAACGCAACGCCCACACCGATTTCGATGCCTATGAATAGCACACGAGTGGCCATTTACTGTTAAGATCAAATGATCTCTAATTTTAATATCACACTAGGTTCCACGTTGGATCGCCGAGTAAACACAAGGCCATTCTAATTGGGTCAAGCATCAATTAAAATTTTCGTTCCGATTTACAGCATTTCCGATCTAAATCCTACTGTCAAGTTATTGGCTTAAATTAGTGGAAGTGCATGTGTGTTTCAGTTTGTTTCCAACTTTTACGTTGCGTATTTTCCAGGACCAACCTGATCTAGGAGAGATCCTTTTATCGTTAAACTATTTGCCAACTGCTGGTCGGCTAAATGTGGACGTGATGAAGGCGAAGCAATTACTGCAGACAGATCTGATTGGAGGATCAGGTAAATATCACGTGATCCGCTCTGATTTAGGTTACAGTATAAATGAAGGCTTAAAGATTCATACCAGAAATAGTGAGCTCCGGTGGCCTAGCGGTTAAGCACCCGGCACTTGGTGCCAACGGTCGCAGGTTCAAACCCCGTAAGAGGTCAAAACTTTTCCAGAGATTAATTTCTCGGCTCACTACATCGTGGGTGGTTGACCACGTTAAATGGCGCTGCCATCTCCACTGAATTATTTAAAATAAAGGGGGGACGTTAAAACCCCCCTGAGGACGTAAAACACTCTGGCAGTGACCACCCTCAGGGTATTTCGGCTCCATCTTTCCGTACTACTCCCCTGTGAGAGGTGGGGGAGGAGGTTTCTCAACCACTCAAACATAGAGGCTGTGCTGATTAAGCGACAGCCTGGGGATTCTTCCCGAACAACAAAACCTAAACCTCATACCAGAACTTGTTACTTATTTAATTTAATGTTGTTGTAATATAAGCTAGCACTCAGAGCAAGTATATATATATATATATATATACACACACACACACATAAGCCAACACTATTATGCAAAGTGAAATAAGTTGAGAGTCAAGTGGAAATCTGATCAACCCTTCTAATTACCTATGGCTGCTGCATGACAATTAATGATTATTTATAAAAAAAATGTGCTAATTAAGGTGGTTCCCGGAGTTAGTTATACAGAGTTTGATGACCAGAATTGTTGGTGATTAAATGAAACGATAATTGTTTTACATGATGTGCGTGTTCTCTTCCCAATTAACCATTGAATATAACGTATACATATATAAATGCACACGCGATACCGCAGAAAATACAGGTCTTTAACATACACGCCCCTTTTCCTATTATTGACACACACTATTTGTTAACAGTAAGGAACACGTTCAGGATACCGACCCAGCTTTACTGATCGATGGGTATTGATTGCAAGTTTCAGTATCTTAACGACAATAAATAACAAACTAATCCCGACAACTATAGCTCGACCTGTCCTGACAAGGGCTCCAGTTCAGACCGCTCCCTTCTCCCCCCCCCCTCATCTTCTGCTCGAATTATCCGTCTACAAGACCTCCCCGTACTCTATTTCGCCTTCACTGCTCAAAGCTCCTGTGACAAGTAAGCCGTGTTTGACCTAATCGACGCTAGAGAGAGCCACGCACATATCGTTGTATTCTGTAGTCAAAATCCGATGGTCAATATTAGTAGTCATAATTAATAATATTCATGTTTGCATTACCGTTATCGATAACAGCTTTACTGGCTTCCATTTGGTGTTCTATTTTGTAATTAATTCACTGAAGTGTTTTCCGCTGTACATGTGGTGTAGTGATGGGGGTGGGGTATGTGTGTGTGTGTGTGTGGGGGGATTTTATTGAATAAACAACGAGTGGAAGGAAGAACTCCTTAAGTCACTCGAAGTCCAAAGTGAAATATGTATCAACAAATTACACGTCAGCCAGCTCAGTGGCCTAACTCGGGGTAGAGCTGTTGACCACAAACCTTAGGCACCGCGGTTTAAATCCCGACATAGCTATATCTGAATGGTGTTTTACCACAAAAGTGTTAATACCAACGTCTATTCAGCGTACACAACTCACCGAACTAGCGGTTCCGGTGATTTAGCCGTTATATCCTCATATGTTCCATTCTCTTTGTCTCCAAACAGATCCCTTCGTGAAGGTATCCTTCTGCCTGGGAGACCGATCCCTGAAGACGCGGAAGACGTCAGTTAAGAAGAACACCATTGATCCGGTCTTCAACGAGTCGATCAGCTTCAACGTGACGCCGGAGTCTCTCGCCACTTGTAGCGTCATCTTGACGGTCTGGGACCGGAACACGAAGAGTCGGGACGACTTCGTCGGGAGAATCGTGCTCGGCAAGTACGCCACCGGGCCGTTCGAAGCTACACACTGGAACCACATGATTCAGTGTCAGAGGACGCCGATCGCCCAATGGCACACACTGCGCACGCGCGAGGAATGCGATTCAAAATGTCCCATATCTGCCGCGGTGTCTTGAACATCGGCTTCTTGTCGCTTCATTTTGAACCTTTACACTAGCCCGCGTCCACGAAATGTATATTTTTCTGTGCTCGGGGGCTCTGAAGAGAATTGAACACAATCCCGGAACAGTTGTTCAGACTGTTTCCGGGTGAAAGGTTAATGGTATTTGACTGTTGCAAACATTGGCCTCGTCTTGCGCGAATGCCGCAATGAAGTGCGCGATTTTACCTAGCGGCTGAAGTACTTAATGTTAGCTAATTTGTTATTAATTACCTAGTTAATTACGATTTTCGTTGATTGTACAGTTGGTATGTTATTGATGATAATGATAACGGTGGCATTTGAAGATGAACGATATCAGATTATGAATGGACATTTCCCGCCGTTAATGTTTTTTTGTCGCCAGCTGCAGGAATCGAATTGTTCGAATTATCGGATAAATTGTATTTTATTAATCTAGTCGTTTGCTGAATATTATTATTGTCCGTGACGTTGTATATATATATATATATATATATATATATATATATATATATATATATATATATGATTTTAACAATTGATTTGATGTTATGTACTGTTGCAGTACCTTGGCATTTATATTAGTTTGTTGAAATCTTGTAGCGATTTGAATTTTTGTCACATGGTACTAGCTGAGCCCTGGTAATACATATGTACAAGTGTTTCCTTTGTCCATTGGTGCGTGTTTGAGCTCGCGTGCGTGCGTGCGTCTTGTGCATTAGTACTATCCTTCTACTTATCATAGAACAATTATATTATATTATATTATAAACTGAAATATCACGCGTTGGACAAATAGATGTTGAGATGTTGTCGTTGTATGTTTTGTATATTTTATTCTGATAATAATTTTCTCCATAAAGGAGATGGTAGAAGAACACCGATATATTATCTACCAAGAATGGTGTTCTTATGTGAATCTTTGATATATGTGTTACTTTTGTCGTATATGTGTCGTTTTGAATCCGTTTTGAGTTTTTTTTGTTTTGGTAATACATCTCTCTCTCTCTCTCTCTCTCTCTCTCTCTCTCTCTCTCTCTCTCTCCCCCGCCTGCCCCCACATACGCATACAACACACACACACACACGCACACACACACACACACACACACACACACTATTTCTGAACATTATTTTATCGATTGTTTTGTCGATTTTGCCTGATTTTTGTTGTCATGGTAATTATTGTTGATTCCTGTTTGATTGCAGAGATGCCTGTTGCGATCCCAATGACGGCCTTTATATAACAAATATAGTTGTCGATGTACGTGTCTGTGGCTATCTGGCTCTGCGTGTCTCTATAAGTGCACGTGTGTATGTGTGTGTGCGTGTGTTAGCTGTTAGCTATAGTCGGATATCCTCGATAATCGATCCTGCAGAATACGACCACAAAATGAGACAAACAAGGACAGAGCTGACAGTAATACCAATGTATAAATATTGTCTTTCCATGATTAACTTACCGATAACAGATGTCCACGTACTATTGATATACGGTTCCTATATTTGTAACACGTATATATATATATATATATATATATATATATATATATATATATATATATATATTATATATACCATTCATGTGAAAATAACTGCATGTTACCTTGGAATAAACCACGATATTTTCATCCGACTTGTGTTTTTGTTTGTCATCGCCTTTTCGTGAACGATGAAACTTAATCCCTCTTGTTCGTGAGCGATAATGAGAGAAAGAGTGGCGAACATAATCCAATTATCCTAAAGTGTCTCACCGCGAGATTCGTCTTCTATTTAACTGTTCTATATTTAGACAGACATTTCGACGACGCTGGGTATCAGAAGCGGACTGGTGGGGGGGGGGCAAGGAATTAGGGCTGCTTCTTGGTTACCGGAGAGGTTCTAATTACCCCTGCCGGTATAAATAATGCCCCCGTCGTCCCCACCGGGGCCGAGATGCGCGATGACAATGTATTTTTTTACGCGGTAAGTCATGTTGGGGCTGGGATTTAAGAGGCAGAACACGTATGATGAAGACATTGCTGTTGATGAAGCGGCCATCTTCGGATCAATCGTTTATAGTTACAAAGTAGGTGTAATTATACGGAACGATGCCTAATGTTGAAGTGCGATGGAATTAAGGCTCGCCGTAGGAGACACATCGTTGCGTGTATCATTTTTTTGATAAACGCTACGGAGGACACGAGTAAAAGCTCCGGTCCACTCCTAAACGTACGTGACAAAATTATCCTTTTTTGCTTGAGCATAATATTTTAGCACATCCTTTACTTGCAAGAGATCTTTGAGAACATTCATGACGCTTTTTCTCATGAATATATTTCGTTTTGTGTCATCATCATGATTTTAAAAAAAACACGCAGCCCGTATTTCAGCCCGAGCTTCAGCGCGATTTCTGACGAATCAGTCACGAATATGTACGCTTTGTTAAAGTATTAGCCTCGATTGTGGTGTACGGGCTAACAAAGGGAGCTTGAGTTTTCACACCGGAATAGTTGACATTAATCCGTTATCTTGCTTACTTAAATAAAATGACTGTTTAAAAGTATCCTTACTGATGATGATCGGCAATTACCACAATAACAGCTAGATGAAGACACAAAAAGCAAATGTGTACAAAGTCGCGCGAACAGAAATGTATTAATTATTACGAATATGTTGTATTGATATCACTGATTCCTATCTATAGTTTTTATTACCACGATATATGGTAGGCCACGAGCATTATAACACCCACGGGTGGGGGGGGGGGTTCGGAAATCTTTCCAGGTTTAGGAATTCCGTGTTAGAAAACCCAGTAAGCTCACAATTGATGATTGATGGTGATTGATGTTTTACGGCCACTTTTGTGCACATGGTAGGCTAAATGGGCCGAGCGACCTCCAAAGGTAATGAAGCGAAGTCAAAGATGAAACAACCTTCAGATATGCCCACGCCGAAATTCGAACACGGATGGTAGTGATCCGTGGCCCAACACGCTACCGCTAGATCACGGAGGCGCCCTGGTAAATTAATACATCACGGAACGAAATAGTGAAATTTACGAGACTAAATATGATTAAATATCAACTATAGGTCTTGAATTTAAGTTTGAAGATGAATACCGATTTATTACCCATGGTTATACCCGACAGATCGATCTTTCGACAATACTGGTGATGACCTGCTGAAGATTCGGCCGCCTCAGCCCATTGTTCTTCGTTTTGGGTATATTTAATGTTATCTTGTAATGAGCTGTTTGGTCTATAGGACACTGCCAAGTCACAAATAGATCTCGGTCATAGACCGTGGAGTGATTTGTACGTATAAAGCAGCACCTTAATGATTACTGAAGGTGCTTCTCTATGGGAAGCCAATGTAACGTCTGTATTATTGGTTTTATGCGTTTCCGTCTCGGTGGTCGTATTATATGAGGCCGGGACGCTGAGTTCTGAACGCGCCGGAGAACACTGCTGGCGGTAATCCGGTAGTCCACGTAACAGAAGATTCCTTACATGTGTCTTAGTCGTGACGCCAAAGACGCAAGTGGTTAGGTTCACGTTTTGGCACCCGACAACTCAAAGTCAAACAGGTCGGAAAGGTAGAGTCTAAGGTTATTAAAACCGCTTGTCGCTGCCAGAATTGTATAAGGACGCGACTGGTCTTAGAGGGCACCGGAAACAAATTGACTCGTTCTCTTCTAAATAGATAGGAAACCTCCTGGCTGAAATAGGCAAAAGGGAGTCATTTTATCTATATTGTTATGTACATTTTGAAATGCTCCCACATTGAAATTCCACATTATTCAATTTTATTAAAACTGTAGATAACACTAATTCTAGCCATTCTATTATTTTACCCAAACTAAATGAATTTTGTCAATAAAATTCGTGGATATTTTAATTGGGGGTACGGAGACATTCAGATCCTGAGCATCATTCGGGTACCATATACGTCATCCTCGTGAATATTCGGCTCTATTCGTTTTCGCTCGGCAAGTCCCGCCTGTCAGAGTTGTATACTCACGTTATCACATCTTTCAGATCAATGGACGTTATCAACATGTTTATGTTTTGGTATAGTTTTGCTGAGCCTGCGGCCATATTCGGCTGTATAATTAATTAGCCACGTAAAAGTGATCAGTGTAAACACCTAACTTATTACGAAGTGTCAAACCGCGAAAATAATGAATATGTGTATTACTTGTAAGATTATTTGAAAAAGGTTTTGGCGTTCAAAGAATAGACCGATCCAGGCGAAATGCGTTGCATCGGTTACCAACTGCGGTCTTTGGTTAGAAACAGCTAAAGCGCCCACCGTTAATAGGGATGGCAACTTTTCACTAACGATAAATACTGGAAATCTTCCAGAAAATTATTTCATATTACACGAAGACTTAGACTAGTATATCAGCTGAACGATTGTGTCTCCCCAAAGGATTTAACACAATATTTATCAGGATATAACCCAATGATTGAACTGAACGATCTTTCAGATGAATGACACAGCGAAGTCTTAATTATTCATGTTGATTTGTAGGGGATTTTTAGCATGGGTTTCAATGAATTAAATAAATGATTTTAAAATTAAACTTTTAGCTGAATGTAAATTGATTTTAATGAAGATTTGGAAATATTATTTTTATTTGTACCTTGGAACCAATCATATACGTATCACTTGTATATTATTAAAAAATTTTTTTATTACATTAGAGTATTAACATCATTGACATTTACATGTAGTAAACATTGCACAAATGGCTGATTCAGAAAATAAAACAGTTCACTTTCAATACAAGATATCATCCATAAATACCAATGTTACATTAATAGGAATCACCCATTGAATTATAATCTATGTGATCATTGATTTTATCCATCCACATCGTCATGTCAGATGGCAAAGTTTCTACAAAAAATAAGTTTGAACTAGACAGGCAGGACCATGACAGGCATGCAAATCGCGGTGAACCTTACTTAGTTTAGTGGCGTATATCAGATATTGGATGAAGTCTATGCCATTGCTATTAAATGCAAAATTATGATATGTAGATTCCATACCCTTAATGGACTACAAATACAATCCAAATATAGCTGGTAAATAGCCTATATACAGCTTTTCAGTAAGACATTTATCGGCCTCTACACGCTGAAATCGGCATGGAACACAGTGATTCTTAGACTTCTAACCCGAGACCGTAGTTTGAAATTCAGCCGCATGGGGTAAATGGCTCAGTCCAATTAAGTTTTAAATAAGTTATCACTAGTTTAGTGTTTTATTCTATAAACACATGAAAATTAAAACTATTGTTGTTGATAGATCGTGTCAAGTTTTAACACATCTGATAAAGATGGAGCTCTGCAAGACACGTATGGTAGCGATATGATAGCAACATCAGAAATACATGGATATTACTGATCACTTCAGTTAACCGAAGGTGAAACATCTGGTCTTATTTTGATGGTCAGCGAGTGCTGACAGTGTGACATCTCTCAGAAAACACTTTGAATCGATTTTGAACATCCCAGCGTAAACAGGAGACAGACGCTGATAATGAGACATCGTTAGTGAGAGGTATTACGGAACTGGATTTCCTGATATGTTTCATCGTTGGCCCGATGCCATTCTATTGTTGACAGAGTGTCTCGGGCAGTGGCTCAAAGATGTGTCTCATGATACGGCGAACACGGACTGTTGTTATGCGAGAACATCATGTAAACAGAGCACTGTCTAGATATTTAGTCAGCTGGTGCATTGTGCGAATCAAATAAAAAAAGATGGTTTCAGCATTCCCTAAATGAACTCTGACCTTTAAATGCATTCCTACATTTCAAAGACTCATTCAGTGTTTCTTGAATTTTGAAAACATTATATCGTCACTATTATTGTGTGAACAGAAAACAAGGCCAGAGTATAGAAAACTTTAACTGAACAACGGTGATATTAAATGCATACCTATTATTGACAGACTATTCGAGTAATATAAATAAGGTGCCAGAATGCATCTTGGAATTACACATTTAGAAAAATACTGTTTCACCCTCAAAAACTCTGTCATCACCTCTAGGTATAAGTCTGACATACCCCATAATGTTCTAATCCCCGTGTACAGAACGACAACGACAGGCCTGACAACAACTCCCATCATTGTGAATAAATAAGTTAATCTTTTAAATTGGCATGCAATAATAAACCGTTATCAGAGTTAAAACTCATGTTGGCAGTCGTGCCTTTTCGGTTGCTGTCCCTTTTCTTTTCAGCTTTGCTTATCCCTCCTTTTTCGCTGCATCCGATCATTTATTAACGAATTTTGCACCGTACCTGTACTATGAGATTGCTTAATCCCTGTACTAGGCGCGCCACTGAGCTCGATTCTTTTCGAGGGTATTGGCGCTATAGAAGTTAAATATTTATTATTATTATTATTATTATTATTATTATTATTATTATTGTTGTTGTTGTTGACAACATCTGTCCTCGGCAATTAACCCTTCCCAACACGCGCTTTGATATATTTTTGGCTCATCAATAAACGAGATTAATTGATAATGTCATTCATCAGTTTTATAATCGAAAAACTCTTCCGATACAAGGCAGTGATCGGTTAGCCAGATAGATAACTAGCTAAGATGAATGAACGGGTTTCTTCTGATGAAAATTCATCGAATCGTTGATATCAATAACATAAGGTGATCTAGCTTGATCGATCTATCCCACTGGCAATAAAATAAATATTAGAATAACCACGAAGAATTATAAACTATAATGTCATAAAATAATGTTGTTACTAAAAAACTACTGGAAGTCATGATTTACTGGCCTGACTTACAGGCAGTCATGACATACTACGTCATGACATACAGACAGTCAGGACTTACTACGTCATGACTTACAGACAGTCAGGACTTACTACGTCATGACTTACAGACAGTCAGGACTTACTACGTCATGACTTACAGACAGTCAGGACTTACTACGTCATGACATACAGACAGTCAGGACTTACTATGTCATGACGTACAGGCATTCAGTACTTACTACGTCATGACTTACAGGCAGTCAGGACTTACTATGTCATGACGTACAGGCAGTCAGTACTTACTATGTCATTAATTACAGGCAGTCAGGACTTACTATGTTTTGTCTTACAGGCAGTCATGACTTATGTCATGAGTTACAGGCAGTCATGACTTACTATGTCATAACTTACAGGCAGTCAGGACTTACTATGTCATGACGTACAGGCAGTCAGGACTTACTACGTCATGACTTACAGGCAGTCGGGACTTATTATGTCATGACTTACAGGCAGTCAGGACTTAATAGGCTTAATTCTACATCGGTTTTTATTACAAAATTAGCCATGAACATACATGATAATCGAGTTCCTTAAGGATTTTCTGCGACTTACAATGCGTCCACTTTCTTAACTGAAATATACTACGCATATTAGTACGGTCAGCTGCATAAATTCGTTCATGATGTTCTAAGACACTTGTTTTATAAGTGTATGAATGAATAATTGAAGATGGAAGGTATTTGCCATTAAATCGGATCCATTAAATCTTCTAACGTAATACCACCCCTTCAGTGCATTTTACGGCATTTACATAGAGCCATAACACATGTTATTAGCTTCGGTTGTGTTCTGTTTTGGTTAACCGGTGTTAACCATAGTCAGCATATATGAGAACAGTTCTTATGGCAGTATGGCATACATATGCTGTACCTATTGACAACGGACAAAGTTTTGTTACGTGTAAGATTATAAGACACAATAGGACTTCCTACGAGTATATATGCGATAATTTATATTAATATTGTATCCGATATGTGACATGCTGAGATCTAAACGTATCTCATATGATTGTGTGTTCTATGAGACTATCAGCCATCAAGATATCACCATAGTTTTTGTCGCACGATGAAAACGATCAGACGATGAACATTCTGTGTTGTTTTGTTTTTTCGTGTGTTTTTTTTTTCGTTGACGGTACCAGCGATTATATATATTTATTACGCAGTTCCTGTTAAAAAGCGTTTCAGCCTCAGCGATGCTCGACATCGTGATGTTTCGGATAAAAGTAACCATTACTGTTACCATTAAGTCACATTTTACGCTTCTACCCACAGAGTCGACCTTTTATCGAGATATAAAGAACTCATTGTCAAGTTCCATCACGTTCACAGCCTAAACAAGTCCATCTACAGTCCACGGACAAATGGAGGAAGGCAAAGTCCAAGTCAAAGTACGGCACTTTCTATATTAGTGTACTCACCAAATCGAATAGTACCCACCACTGACCGGAAAACGCGTTATGAATTATGTCAATATTTGTAAATTATCTGCCTGACGAGTGCCCATTTGAATGATTTATGACTAAATGCAACCCAGTAATTTATTTAGACACGGACACCTGTCTGCATCAGGATCCACCAAATAATTCATAAACTCTTTATGGCGTCTTATTAAGGATTTATTGATGAACCGATGTCTTTTATCATGGACCAATCCTCATCGGCAATCCCTATTATTAAGATCCCGATTTTGGAGTACATTATGATGGGCATGAGACTTCATTGGTTGTTTGTTGTATCAAATTTTGATGTGAAGAGATTTTCACAGTCGACGACTACATTCCTAGTTCCGAATTTTCAATATTTTGTAAAACAAAGTCGAGCCGAATAGTTCTACTTATCACCATAAACTAACGAGAAACGATGTAGATCTAAACATATTGGTTTTTATGGTTCATGTTTTCATTTATTATGACAATATATATACATATTTTAGGTACTAGGTACAAAACCAGCAATATTTAGTTAGAACGATACATAAAGTAAATATTTTGGAACGTCATCAACAAGTTATAACATATTATATAAAAAAATATTGTCAACCAGAGACAGAACACGTATGTGAAGGAAGTTTTAAATTTGATACAAAAAATCAACGCGTAAACATAAAAATAAAGTCATAATAATGTTATACGTTGTAGATTATAACAGCTCTTAGTCATATGTACTGTAATAGATCCATTGCATGATGACGTCAAAAACGAAAACGAACCAGGCGCATTGTGGGATTTATAGGGGGTCCTGCGTACGGTATTGTCGTGCCACTGGTAATCAATATAAACATTTAAGTTGGCATGTGTTCGCCGCGGGATGAAACGCTGAGAAAGTGTTGGGTAGTTTTAATTAGAAATGACAATCTGCAACACACACACATGCGCGCACACGCACGCACATACGCACACACACTACGCACACGCACACACAGTATATATATATATATATATATATATATATATGTGTGTGTGTGTGTGTGTGTGTGTGTGTGTGTATTTATTATTTGTACACACCTCACTTTAAGTATAGAACGTTGCAAAGTATGTTATATAAAGTATGTAAAATAATAATAATAATAATAATAATAATAATAATAATAATAATAATAATAATAATAATAATAATAATAATAATGCTATCTCTATTTTGACTGTTTCTAGAGAGCACATATTGAACTTTTTAGCAACAATAATAAACAGGAATAATACCAATGACGTTGCTGTTATTTGATATACTTCTCTCTCCCTCGCTCTCTCCCTCTCTCTTTCTCCATCTCCCCCTCTCTCTCTCTCTCCCTCTCCCCTCTCTCTCCCCCTTTCTCTCTCTCTCTCTCTCCCTCCCCCTCTCTCTCCCCCCTCTCTCTCTCCCTCTGCCTCTCTCTCTCCCCCCTTTTTTCTCTCTCTCTCTCCCCGTCTCTCCCTCTCTCTCCCACCTCTCCCTCTCCCCCTCGCTCTTCCCCTCTCTCTTCTCTCCCTCTCTCTCTCTCTCTCTCTCTCCCCTCCCCTCTCTCTCTCTCCCTCTCTCTCCCCTCCCCCTCTCTCCCCTTTCCTCCTCTCTCTCTCTCTCTCTCTCTCTCTCTCTCTCTCTCTCAACAACTAGTATCTAGTAATACAACCTGATACAAGAAGTCGGTCAGTTCCCAGGTTTTAAGCTCGGCGATCGTCCAACCTTGGACATACAGGTATTCATAGACTGATTGAGTGCGTGATTGATTCTTTCTCGGCGCCAGTTCAATCTGGGACACATGCTAGATGATGGACCCTTTTAGGGAAACACCTTACAAACACAGGTACGAGTCTGATTCGACCCCACAACATGGAGGTTTATGAGTAGGATTATTGAAAAAAAATTTGAATCGGAATAAAAGAGTGTATAGTTTGTTACTTTCTTCTAGACAGAAATCAACACGATTTCTTTTATAAATGTATTGGTTTATTTACTCGAATCGTTTTGTTTTAACTCTCACACTGCCCGAGTATATTTCAATACTGATCCGTTTTAAATAATAATAATAATAATAATAATAATAATAATAACAATAATAAACACTAATATAAATTATTCACGCGCACTTATTACAATAATACATTCTAATGCATTCTCCAATAAAACTACAACGCTAGATTATTACAATACTAAACATTAAAGTGGCTACATACTATTTATTAAAGAAAAATGTAAACTAATTATTAATCCAACTAAAAACTATCACGTATTCTACCTCATTATGTATGGTTTATGGTATAACTGCCATAGTAGAGTTATCTAGTCATATATCAGAGTTATTTTTGTGGCTGGTTTATCAAACGATGGAAAGCCAATTGTCATTCGTTATAATGGCAGATTATCGTGCATTTAACTGAAAAAAAGAGACGCCTTAAATGCCAATTCTGTACGACGCTCTTTATTTACTGGAAATATAACTCGACCCAGTTTTCAATATGGAAGCGTTATCGCCTGCTGCAATGTTGGATGCAAGATTGAATTTGGGCTTAATTATTATTGCAATTCGTGTAGTTAATTACAATTAATGAAATATTTTAAAATACCGTAATTGTAACGGACTTTTTGCGTATGTAAAAATTGTAATTGGTCATCGTAGACATTATCTATTTTATAGTCTCCATCCTTGACATTTAGCAATACGGTAAGCGGTGGCCTTGCTTATTATATACCCTTTTGTATTATCTTTCAACATGAGCTACAGATCTGAAGGAAGGGGTATAGTCCTTAGGAATTGTTCTTCAATTATTAATCAACAAAACCAGGGAGAGCAATTAATAATTCACGATCACAGTTAACTATAATTACTGGGAGAGAGGAGCAATCAGTTCAGTTCATTCAAAAATTCTTTGCCAAAATAAATAATGATGGTCTTCTTCTAATAATATAACAATGGCGGTGGAGATGTTGATATATTCTCCCGTGGGGATATTCTTCAGTATGATGCTATCGGCTAGGGGAGGGGAGATCACTTTTCGGGAGTGGGGCGTGTGAGGGTTGAAGTTATTGTCTCAAAACCCATTAGTTATATGTATTGCTTTTCACGCATTTATCGTTCCAACGCTTCTATAGATTTTGGAGGAAATTCCAAACGCAGGATGTCACATCAGTAACTGACGTTTAGTAAAGTGCCGAATTAGTTACACAACATTAAAACCATATGTTTTGCGACACAGTTATAAACTAGTCGTCTGTAGTACGAGACTCTAATGGCCAGCTTGTAGATTGCAGTTAATGGATCAATAATGGCATATTTACATGTGGTCCAGTATAATGGATCTTGTTGAGGATGCATGTCCAGAATAACTGATCCGGTAGTGTTGCGCACCGCCGAGGCTGATACAAGTGAAAGATGTCCGGATCGTATACTCTATACACCGTGTACGTGCTACGCAGATACTTCTGAAAGAGTAGCTCGTCTGGATTCTTCTTAGGGCCAGTGCCAAGTCCATGCCCACCGTCAGTCATCTTCATGAAGTCCGAGAGATACTGACAAGACGCGCCGTAAAAGCCGAGCTGCCACCTACCGTGGCTTTCTTTGATCAGGAGTCGCGTTTCGAATTTCGGAATTTTCATTTTGTATACAAGTGGATATATGAAATAAGGATTGTAGAGGCCGAACGGTATTGGATAATAAACACTCCGCCCTTTGACGGCGTGATACCGGCATCTGACAAAGGTCTTCTCTTTCATTATCAGATCGACGTCGGTGAAGAACAACAGTGAGTCGCCGTTTCGGTCCCGGTTTTGGAAAGCTTTTCGCAGGCTATCCACGCCATCGGATGTCCCATCGCTGGTGCGAACTACTCGGACGGGAATCGACCCGGAGCACAGCATTTGCGAAACCGCGCTGACGTTCTCGCCTCCGGAGTAGAAAACGGTCAGCGATAGGGCGCCGTCGGCTCTTGCTGCTTTCAAAAGTTCGTTGAAAAATCTCGGAAGCGTATAAATCTGCGATCCGTTTACAGAAAGCACGATATCGATAGGGAGGAGTTCGGATACGGTCGCTGATTGGACGAGTGTTAACGGCTTGAAAGGTCGAACCACGGTCACCTTCGACCTACTTCGGACATCCAGTGGGTGTTTCTCCTTCGAAGTGGGAAGTCCGACCAACACTTCGTACACTTCTCCTAACGCCGGAATGGTTCTACGCAGCGCGTTGATGAATCGTACCCGTTTCTGATCTGTCGCGAGGGATTTTTCGACGAAACTGAGCATATCTTCGAAATTCGACTTCTTTCTCCCGATCAGTAGAATACTTGGTTCCATGTTAGCGCTCATGTAAGTAGTCATCACGTGCGTTCGGTTGTAGAATTCAAACGGTAATATCTCAGTTTTCTTGGAATAACTGATACCCGAGATCAGCTGTTTTGTGCTATTATGCCAGGGATAGCCCAGTTTCTCCCTCTCTATTTGGTCCTGTAATGTGTTGACTTCGTCCATAAGGGTCTTTCTCCGATCGGTAAACTCCTCCTCCATTTTCCACAATAACAAAGCCTTCGAACCATTGGATGTCGATGCCAGGTACCTGTATTTCAAGTTGAAGATCAAATACATCAGTAAAAAGAACAAGATGATCGTGTACTCGATCCATCGTGTCTGCAAATGCTGTCGAATGCATCCTGTAGGAGATAAATAGAGCTCCAATCAGGCATTCGTGAATCATTATCTCAAATCGGAGAATTTGCTCAAAAATGGTATTGTTAAACATTAGCGTTGCAAATTATAAATTATTTACCACTTATTTTTATAACTGAGCTCACATGACTGAAGGTCGGTTTTAGCTCAAGTTAACCTTTACGTTTGTATTATGGTTGTGAATTTGTTTAATTTGACTGCATAACAATTGGTGTATTTATTTCTTGAAATCTTTATTTCATAAATTATTAACCTATAATTATATTGCCTCATTTAATATATGGGTCAGTGTGAAAACTATATAACACAATAAACTAGTCTATATAACCGCATAGTCTTTATGCGTATTTTAGTGTATTGCTAAGCTGTGTGTTATATATTATCGTTCATTTAATTGGTGTCTTCTGTTCTGGATGTTGAATGTTGTTTGACGACACATCAGCACAATTTAGGCCATTCAGTGTTTTTCTATAGTCTATCTACTCTACGTATTCTTAATTGTACAACAAGTATGTAAGTATTTAGATCTATAAACATATATCCAAGATATACAATAAGCCGTCCAGACAAGCAGCTCAGTTTGTCTCCCTATATAGCGACAATACAAATTCGGTTACTTCTGTTCTCTTTACAACTTTCCAACAACCTGTCAACCTTATTCTTTTTACTTGCGGGTTTTAGTTTTAAGTCTGATCGAATCCTTACGTAATAGATGTGGGAAGGAGCACGTCCCCCCCCCGAAATGTGCAATTATGCTTACTTCAAGATAATGTCTTAATTATACCCGGACGATGTGTTTCAAAACAGTCAGCGCTCAGAACCTTATAGAATAGAAATCGGAAATAGTATGTCTTACATTAAAGTGTGCAATTATGTTTACATTAACTACATATTGGGAGAGGCCAACATTTACAAAACAGGCTAAAGCCAGCATCCATTTAAGGCTATACAGTGTATATCAGGATAAAATAGTGAAGTATTAAAATTCACCAGGCAAAGAGTTAAATCCAATGTTATGTGTAGTTACAGATGCACGGTAAGTTGTTGTATGTACCTTATGGTCCAAAAAGGTTAAAAGTAGATTAATTTACACATTTCGGAGTTTTTTTCCTGGAAATCAGCAGAATTCTGAAATAGTTTCACGCTCATTCGGTATGGACATTGGTGTGTGGTGATTTGGGTTAAAGGCTGAAACAAACTGCTCGTACTTTCTGTGGTCACATCATAAACAGCAAAAATATACCTTATAAATGTGTCAAAATTTTATTCTTCGTTAGGATTATCCACTAGTTTGGTGCTTTATTTTTTTACTTGCACAATAATCATTATAGTTAAAGTTTAGTTTTAAACCATGTATTCGCCAATAGTCGAACACCCCCCCCCCCAAAAAAAAACACAACAATTAGTCGTTCCCGAATCGGTAAAAGTTCGCTGTTTAGTAGTTTGAACTCTTTCTCTTAATCAGTTGTACACTAAAACTTGAGTCCGTCGTAGCCACAAATACCTAGTTATTGACAATACAAGAAACTTGAGTACTACATTAAAGCAAAGTTTCAATCGCGTCATTGGAGAGACCAAAAGTTAGCTAGCTCCTGATTGGTCAATCTTTTATTCCGGCATTGACCGAGATTATCCGAAGACCCTGAAAACATTCCCTGACCGAAGATGGCACGTACACGTTTATATTACTCTATTAAATACAGGCTATTGTTAATATTAATATCTTACGAGCATGTATAACTAAAACAAACATATTTCTTTCACATGTAGAAAAAGATGTAAATCCAATAACTCACCAAGTAATGTGTTTACTTATCATCAACCTTTGAAAATATTGAATGTTGTAATTTAGGAAATTTAAACCAATTCTGGAAGTAAACTTTGTTGTTGTGTTTGTCTGGTCACTAGAACTGAACTGACTGAACTATGTCTTATTGGACTTCCACACAAAACGGATAAACGAAATAAGGTATTCTAATTCGTATCGCACGGATATATATATATATATATATATATATATATATATATATATATATATATAATAAAAACACACACACACGTGCGCACACACACACACATGCAGCTTCCGATTCAATTATAATATAAACGTATCATCTGTTGTTACCTGAACTATTCAATCACCTGCCTACCTGAAATAGTCGTTATCTTCCGCGTATACAACATAACTCTCGTGTTACAATAGTGGTAAGACTCGAGTTTAAATGTTGTAGAACCTTAAATGGCTCACGGCGTCCATATCCAGAATTCACTTCAATATTTAGTCGTTCATCTCTTAACCACAGAATTACCGAATACGTATAGTACCACAGACGTAGCAACGCCTAAACATCGAATACGAGGTTGACAACGATCTACGACGACCTAGTCGCAGATACAAACTAATACTTCGTCTGTTTCTCGATGCCAATTGTTGGACCTTCGCACGACCTTTATCGATGCTGCGTTGGCGTATTAAGAGACCGAGATAAGAAGCGCCCTATCTCTTGGTATTCATCATCCTATTGTTGACTGTTTCGAAGTATTCAGCAGGTGGCTGGCTGTACGTGACATCTCGTTCCGATATGGAGTTAGATAAGCTAACTGATAACGATACCTGTCATCGTCAATGTTTAGGAAGGGTTTATGAAAAGGTGACATTCTTTGTTAATATCCCATGTATGCGTGATGGACGTGTTAGACAGTGAGTGATCGATATATCGCAGAAGATTTAAATTGGTCGCGTATGTAGACATCAGAGAACGCGGTGGCCAATTAAAGTTGGTTTACGTCCTGGAGCGAACTCTGTCTACATTGTGGCTACCATTATGATTAAATACTAGCTCTAAATGTTTGACTTACGGCTTAACACAGAAGTTTGTCAATGTCCTGATATGAGGATGATTATATAATTACAACAAAACTGTGGTAATGTGGTAACGTCAATACTGATAGTGAACTTGGCGACTACTGTTGGTTGATATAACGATTTAAATATGAGTGATTATATATATATATATATATATATATATATATATATATATATTTATTATACGTGGAAATTCAGACTGAGGCGGTCACACACACACACACACACACACACACACACACACACACACACTCTGCAGCTTTGTTGTTAAATAGTATTTTTGTATGTGCCCCGCTTACTGTAGGTAGCTTATATATAACCACTTCCCTGTGCAGGTGAAACATTTGTCACGTGGATTAAAAGTGGATTAGCAAGTCCCCACAGGGTGATGAGTAGCTTATATGTGTGTGTTAAAAATATAACACGTATAAAACATTTACAAATTTAATGTTTATATATATATATATATATATATATATATATATATATATGAAAAAACTATGAATTATTATTGGCATTGCTGGGTGTGTGACAACGTTATATTCAAAGGCTGTTTATTAAGAGAACACGCACGTCATCAAAAACAATTATAGTTTCGTTTTATCAACATCTATTCTGGTGATTAAACTCTTTTATAATTAACTCTGGGAACCACCTTAATTACCACATACTTTCAAATAATCATTAAATGTCATGCAGAAGCCAAAGGGAATTAGAGGGGTTATCAATTTCTATTATGCGACTCTTAATTAATATATTTATATATATATATATATATATATATATATATATATATATATATATATATATATATATATATATATATATATATAAATGTTTATGCTCGGTATATAAACCGACCATGTTCAAATATGACATATGTATACGTAGAAAAAATTACTAAACACACAAATAGTTTTACGAACTGTTCCCAGACGTACGAGACCAATGCATTTAAACCTTTCTTTAGCTTAGTCTGTATCTTTGAATTCGATTTTGGTCGGTTTATATTTTCGATTAATTATAATAGAAGATATATATATATATATATATATATATATATATATATATATATATATATATATATATATATATATATTATATATCTTCATCACCTGTTTTAAACTGGCGTAGTAATATTGCGATTTAAAAGGGAACTATTTTATTACTATTACAGTGCGATATCTTCACTTTTCTGTTAGTCAGTCTTCCAAATCAGCACAGAACGAGGGTTTATTCATCACATCATCTATACTACATTTTGTTCTTGAAATCATTGGTATGCGAGAGTTGTAGGTCAAGCTTACAGAATGTGAGACAGTTTATTTGTCTTTAATTCCGATACTACACTTAATTGTTAATGTTATATACCCTTTCAATCTTATTTTAATTTCAGCCTATTAAGGCATAAATGAAGATCGTTGCAATGTAATGTTCAGTTATTATCTTATTTTATGTCATTATGTTCTTTATTATATTCATTCAAAACGAACATAAAGCAATACATAAAAAACATCCACCAATCATTGAAAACCGAGGCATAACAACGCAACGAGATCACATGACATAACACGCAAAACCTCATCCCTATTATCGGCCTACGCTATAAAACATAGTTCCCACGTCGCCATGACGAGCCGTTTGTTTCAATTTAATAATAATAATAATAATAATAATAATAACAAACTTCTGTAGCGCCAATATATAATATCGTAGCATAAATATTAAATAATTTATTGAGGATCTACAGTCGTCTCAACATCTCAGTGATTGTGAAGGATCAGTTACTGAGCTGGTAGAAGCCTATAACAAAGGTGTCCAGCGTATCATAAATCACCATGCTCCTTCTTGTTAAAAAATCTTCACCTTGAGACCAGAAACTCCTTGATACTCCGATAAACTTAGATCTGGAGAAAAGCAGAGAGAATCTGGCGCCGAACTTCCTTAATGGTGCACGTCGAAATATACAGGGAGCTCTGTAGAAAAATGAATACACTACTCTTTGTAAATGTAAATCGACCACATTTACCTCTGCTGAACCAGGGGCGCCTCCATGGTCTAGCGGTAGCGTGTTGGACACATATCACTACCACCCGTGTTCAAATCCCGGCGTGGGCATATCTGAAGGTTGTTTCGTCTTTCACTTCGTCTCATTACCTTTGGAGGTCGCTCGGCCCATTTAGCCTACCTTGTGCACACAAGTGGCCGTAAAACATCAATCATCATCATCACCATCATCATCACCACTGTTGAACCCCTGGCTGATAAGTTCAGTAATTATTTCACGAGGAAAACAATTCTCAAAGGCCGATTATTGGGATGGGCCGAAAATAGGGAAGTAGCTGATACTGCTGAGTACAATTTATGTGACATATAACGGCAAGAACTTGATGTCTAAATATTGTTTGGTATGATTGGATAAAATGGTAAATTATACCGTTGTATTGTTTTTCACACTTCACACCTCTATAACAGTATGACACCTCCTACAACAAATAAGATCGGCCAAAATTCCCTTTCCCATGCATAACTAATTTCGTATACCAACCAATTTTATGTATAAATTATATACTGATTTCGTCTCCTGTAAGATTTAGTCTTCCTAGCAATTCTGACTCTGACAGAAAATAGACCAAAAACAGGCATGTAAGTTAGGTATCCAATTCCTTCTATTACTAATGCTATTCGTGGTACGTCAACGGCATTCTCCGATATCTTACGGGACGGCATCTAATACCATGATCTAGCCTCTAGTTTTTTATCTAGACTGGATTACGACAAGGCTCTATTACTTAGACGACAGAATGTCGCCATCAGTGTTCTCCAACGTGTGCACAACGCAATAGGTCGCATCATAACTTGAACACTGAGGCGTGAACGGAACACAGCAGCACTACAGACATTACACTAGCTGTCCGTGAATAATAACTGTCGATGCGATGTGCTGTTTTATGCGTACAGAACATTCCATAGTCTATCACCGGGTTAGGTCTATCATTTGGCAGTGAGTACCCCCCAGACCACAAACGGCATGACGATTGGAAAACAAGTAAATATTACATACGTTCCCAAACCAAGAGCTGTTGGCTATGGCGAACTGGTTCTTCAGGAAATACTAATCTGTACTGTGGAACAATCTGCGTGATATAGTTGCGAAGACCAAATCGATGTCAATCTTTAATTAAACCTATAGTGTGATATGTTAAAATATTATACACATAATCTTTGACCATAAGTCTCTGTATAAATGTCGTATAATAATATTAATAATAATAATAATAAATAATAATAATAGTGCAGTTATTTTCGATGCTAAATAAGAATAATAAAACATATATTTTATAACATTACCGGAGTCGATCTATTAATCTAGGACTATAAATTCTAGAATTAATATAGTTGTGGTAATTGGCACGAAAATACCGTTGCATATAATCATTTGATTTGAGTAATCTTGGTGTCTATTTGTATGATTTCAAGCATGCTGGAGCTATACAATTACTTTGGTTTTAGCCATTTTAGATACAATCCTGAAGATGAGGGTAATTATGTGTAACGGTACATGTAGATCAGGCCACACATCACCGACACACACCCTGCTCATTCCTTGGGAGCAATGAACGAAGCCACCAGTGTCATTAACTCCCCTTTAAGAACCGCATGGATGCTGCCCATTCTCCAGGCGCCAGCAGTTGACAATGATACACAGATATCAGTCGTTTTATGGCAATTTCATACTACATGGGCCAGAAGTACAAAATCATTACTGTTGACCAACCAGTGTAGAGCAGGGGAGAGCAATTGGTGCACAAGTTTTAAAATTGTTATCTTGTGAGGACTCCACATCTGCTTCAACGTCCTCAAAAGCATTGGCCAACACTAGGACAGTGCAGGGCTGGATGATCTATGGACTGAGGTAGATGTATATGCAGCCAACACCACTCAGAATATGCTGGATGGCAAGGCCTACTATTGTATTGTCAGAGGACATCAACTTACATACGAAGCTCTCTGGCACCTCAAGTGGCCAATGTTCAAGTCATAGATGGCTGAACATGGCCATAAACATGATCATGAACATGATGTGACTTTGCACTACAATCGACAATCTGTCAGATGCACTTCGTACTAAAGAGATAGAGTCCCTCATGGAGGAGTTTGACCAAGCGCACTCTGATAATCCAAACTTCATGTTGTGGCCAGCTTATATGGGCATGATTGAGGTCTTGCTGGACTTCCTCAGATCTGAGAGGGATGGCTACCGGATTCTACACCTAGAAGCATTCACTGCGATGCTGCCATGGCTCACAATATATGACAACGCAAACCTTGCACGATGGGGGCCAGTTTACCTGGCAGACATGAAACTCCTCAAGAAGACAGCACCATAAGTCCATGTAGAGTTTCTTGATGGACACATTGTAGTGAAGAGGGCCAAAATGCGATTCAACCAAGTCCATGCTTATTAGGTAACTGAATGGGTCAGCAGGACATGCAAGATGCATAATGGCATGATCGACATAAAACAATGACCAAGCCAGAGGCAAGTATTGTGTTATATGGTCAGAACGATCGCACATTTACAACAAAAAAACAGGTTACTCTTTAATCTAGAAGATGACGATAAGGAGACTGTTTTCTGCCGTTATGACAGTCTTTCTTCTCGAACAAGGCGTGAAGCTGATGATGTGAAGAAGCTTGCTACGTAAATCCGAGGATTTGATGTGTCCAGGTAACACGTGAAATCAGCAGAAGAGGGTAAATGAATGAATGTGGTTTTACGGCACATCGGCAACAATGGTCATTTTGTGCCAAAACTAGATAATGGTTTACGTTAAGATTACAAGCTTATTATAAGAATACATTCTTCCTGCAATCTATCAATAAAAACAGCGAAGATCAGCTTCCACCAGTATACAATTAGTCGTATACACATTATACGTTAAAAATAAGTTGTAAAGTTTTGTTTGTGTTACTTCCGGATCAATATCATTCAAATGTTTTTTTTTTCTAGAGTAGATCTTATAATAAGATAACGAAGTCCAGCTTCCAGCAATAGTCAATTAAACATATGTAAATTTATAAACATTAAAATAGTTTATAAAGACCAGCTTCACGTAAAAATTGAAGCACCACTTTGGGATTAATATCTCTAAAAATGTTCATTTAAAGTTGAAACATTGAAGTATTTCTTTCAGATGTTATTAAACTCAACACAGTGGAAGAATATGTGTTCCACTGTGAGAGTTTGGTGGCACGAAATACAGAACGGGAGATCCTCCCGAGCTAACATATAATTGTGAGTAAGATAGGTATGCCCTTTGTGTGCACGAGATAAAACTAATTCTTCTCGTCTTTTTCTCCAAGGACTGGTTTGACAGAATGTAATTTTTTGAAAATTTGATCGTCCCAATGTTGCTGCCATTTTGTTATATAGTGAAATTTTAAGGTATGCCTAAAGTCTGAGTGGAGTCAATTGTTTCTTGTAGTATTAACCTGAAGGGCCCATTTAGGAGCAGCATCAGCCTTCCCATTTCCCTTTATGTCTCTGTGACTTGGCACAGTAATGTCTGTGTATTTGTTAGCAATTTCTAAAATAATAATATTGTCCAGTTGTAGACCTCCAATTATTTGGAGGCTGGATAATGAATCGGTGCAAATGACAAATTTATTATAGATTGATCTATCTATATATTTGAAGGCCAGTAAAATGGCTCGAAGTTCAGCGAAGAAAATGGAAGCTTCATCAGGTAGACGTTCTGTCAAACAGCCTCTACCCATTATAGCAGCGGAACCAACTCGATTGTATTTCTTTAAGCCACCGGTGTAAATAAACTTGAAAGTGGGATATTCCTGTTTAATTTCTGTAAATTTAATAATGACTATATCTGGGCTCGTGTCTGGTTTTCTGGATGAATGGAGATCGTATCGGATAATGGAAATCTTCATATCCCATTTTAGTCTTCAAGGAATCATATTAGTTGCTACTTGGTTGATGTGTATATTACTATTTTTCAGTATCTGTTGGATGCGTAAACCAAAGGTAGGTATTGCATTTGGTTTATTCTGACGATTTAATTTTAGTTTAAGTGCATATTGAAGTGATAATTTTTCGCGTCTATTGTACAATTATGGTTCATTGGCTTCTACATAAAGGCTTTCCTTTGGAGATGTACGGAAAGCTTCCAAGCATAACTTCAACCCTTGATTTTGTATGGTGTCTAATAATTTATTATATGATGGTCGTGTCGATCCATATACAATACATCCATAATCTAATTAGGGCCCTGTAAAATCTTAACAAGACCTTTCGATCAGCTCCCCAGTCCATATGTGATACTACCTTCAGAAGGTTAAGAGCATTTTGGCATAAAATATTTTATATGTGGTATAAATGACATGTTCTTATCAAATATCACACCCAAACATTTGTATTCGTTTAAAACTGGTATTTGGGTTTCATTTATTATAAGGTTTGGTTCTGGATGAGGTGTGCGGAGGTTGCAAAAGTGCAAACAGACAGTTTTGGACATGGAAAATTTAAAACCATTGGCATCTGCCCGTCTTCGAATTTTATTCTGTCTGTTAATTGTATGGCCTTGTAGTATATGACAAAGTCATCAACATATAGTGAACAGTCGATGCCGGGTGACAAAGTATTTACTATGCCATTTATGTTTACACTAAATAGTGTGACAGATAAAATGCTGCCTTGGGGCACACCTTCTTGATAATAAAAATCAGATCTTGTATTTCCTATTTTGATGGCAAATTGTCGAAATTTTAGGATGATTGATATGAATAGTTGCATCCGGCCTCTCAACCCTGCGTCATGGAGGCCTCTCGTGATGCCATGCTTCCAGGTACTATCGTATGCCTTTTATAAGTAAAAAAATATTGCCACTTCCCGTTTAATGAATGCTTATCGAATAGCAGATTCTAATATAATAATTTGATCAATAGTTGATCGATTTTTCCTGAAACCACTCTGGTATTCTGTGAATATATCATTAGTCTCTAGAAACCAGACCAATTTAACATTTATCATGCGTTCCATGGTTTTACAAATACAACTGGTAAGGACAATAGGACGATAATTTGATGGGTTTGTATGACCTTTTCCTGGTTTGGGGATGGGTATGACGATTGCGTCTCTCCAATTAGGTGGAAATTTGCCCGTCTCCCATAATTGATTGTTGATGTTCAATAAGGTTTGCAATGATATTTTTGGCAGGTGTTTTAGTATTTGATAATGAATATTGTCTGGTCCTGGTGCTGTATCATGTTCTTTATGAAGTGAATCTTCCTGTTCTCTCAATGAGAAGGGTTTGTTGTAGAGTTCGCTATTAGATGATCTTCATGAACTTTCCAATTAATATCTAGGAATAATGATGCTGAACATAATGAAATATCCATTGCAGAACAATTACCAGTTGCACGATGAATATATGTGGGTTGTCCGTCATTTAAAAGACATAACTGATGTTGTGCAGTGAAATGTTCTATTTTTCTACCCTTATCATTGTGATCTTTACATCCCCATAAAATACTGTGAGCATCCATGTCTCCAACTAAATTATATGGTGAAGGAAGCTGGTCAACAAGATGATTTATTTCTTTTTGGATTTAGTATAGATGTTGAAGGTACGTTAATTGAGCAGATAGTTATTGTTTTGTGGGTGGAAATAGATACAGCCTTTGCCTGCAAAGGTCTATTTAAATTAATTTCTCGGTGTGGGATATTATTTTTGATTAAAATAGATACGCCACCAATGGGTTTACCATCGATGGCTTGGGAATAGTGATTATATGGAGATTATTTACGAAAGTCTATTGTTTTTGTTTGGCCAATACATGTTTCTTGTAGACAAATTGCTATGAGATTATATTCTTGTATAAATATTTTAATTTCGTCTATATTCCGGCGAAAACCCCTACAATTCCAATTAATTATTATGTCAGTCATGGTGGTTTAGTTTGTTGCTTTGCTTGTGATGTCTGGTTCATTGTTTGGACGAACTCCAAGTCCATTTCTTCATTATTAAAGATATCTTTTAAGATATCAAACCTGCTGTGTACTACAACAGGGTCGTCCGAACCTTTCTGGGAACGGTTTGAACGGATTATTATCTTTTTTTTTTGTTCTACAGCTGGTTTTAGTTTGGTTATCTTCCGTAATTTCATTAATTCTTTTGATTGTGGCTTTAATAAAAAAAAATATTATTTGAGGTTCATAGGGAATTTCTTCCGTTTGAACTTCAATAGTCAAGATCTGGCAGGACTTCGGTTTTTTGCCTTCTGGCTAAGTAATTATGGTTTGCGTTTCCATATTTCGTGTATTTGTTTTTGGTGTTGTTGATTTGGTCGCCTTGGCATAACTTTGACCAGAAGGGAATTTTGGGACCGAAGTCTCGACAATCTTTTTGGCCTCTGGAAATGACATTCCCGTTGTGCATTTGATTCGTTGTTTTTATTTTTCCCTTCTCCATGCAGGACAGTCCTTTGAGTATGCATTATGTGCTTCCTTACAATTTCTACAACATTGAGGTGCTTCACAGGAGGTGTCATCATGACCCTCTGTGCCACATCGGGGACATGTGAGCTTCCTCCTGCAGTTATTGTTATGGTGTTCGAACCTTTGACAGACGAAGCACCTCATTGGGTTTGGAATGTGCATTTCCACTGGGATATTCAAATATGCCAACTTGATACACTTGGACAATGCAGCAGTCCAAATGTAATCAACAAACTGTTGGTGTCAATGATCTGTCCTTGTTTTGTTTTTATTTTAATTCTTCTAACACCAACTATGACTTGCCGTTTGGCACCATCACTTTCAAGAATCTCCTCATCACTACATCCATTCAGGTCTCATGGTCGAATAATGCCTTTCTTATAATTAAGAGATTTATGAGAGGAGACTCTCATTGGCACAACTACTATCATTTTTGACCGGAGTAGATTGTCTGAGTGAGATTTGTTTGTCTACCTCGATCAGCACTTGTCCAGAGCGTAATCGAGTGACATTTCTCACTATTCCTGCCAAACCTTGAATACCCCTTTGAAGAGCAAACGGAGATAATTTTGACAGAGGTCGACTACTGTCCGTAGATTCGATCATTAGGAATCTCGGCCAGCATTCGATACTACCGTCGGTATCAGATTCTGAATCGACCTGTTCTCTTGATCTTTTTTTTTTTTTTGGGGGGGGGTAAATGGTTTCATATTGTTTTTTAAAGTTCCATTACTAAAGATCGCCACCCACCATGGAGTCCAACAAGGGGATGAATGACATATGCGGTTTCCTACATTAATTTATCAGGGCTTCAGTAGTATTATACCCCAGAAGACAACATTACCGGGGCAAAGGAAATGGAGAAGTATCATCCACTCGATTACCCAAAGCAACATCATCCTCCAGGGTTGATCAATCACCCACTGTCTTCTGATAACTGGGAGTTTAAGGACCGACGGTCCGAAAACGACCACCTCCAGGGCTAAACGTGACTAGCCGGTTGGTCAGATCGGGTATTTCTAACCTACCGCCTTAGAGAGAAATTAGGGCCAAAGTAGTGTGTTGCGGTGATTCCACCCCTCTTCCCCATCTACGGGTCGCAACCGACGGCAAACAGGTTGCCCCTTTTAGTCGCCTTTTACGACATGCACAGGATACAGCGGACCTATTCTAAACCCCGGACCCGCAGGGGGGGGGAGAGGATGGATACACCTACTCAGAGACTATGGACAAATCTCCGGTGTGCCTGCCAACAAAAGACACTGCACCATGTGTTGTGGTCAGTGATCATTTAAATGCAGAAGAGAGATATATGTAGGCAGTCATAACCAATGTGAAGGAACGACTAGCGGATGGAACCACAGAGAGTTCTATGATGCACTAAAGAAACATCAATCAAAGACTTTTGCTGACCTGTACAAAGCTAAAGTGTCTACTACACAAAATGTAGAGAAACCAATAAAAGTTGACATGTTGTCATCACAGGTCGAACAGTAGAAGGGTGAATGTACTTAAGCATGAGCTGTCTCAATTCTCACAATCATTAGGAAAGCCCGGAGGAGAGATGAACACAACAACGAAGGCAGACTTGATCAGCATCTTGATAGCTGGACTTCACACTACCTCTGATATTCCAGATGCTGACATAAAGACCTGTGTGCTGATTGGTGGCCATACACTTATCCAGTCCTTTGGGAATCCCCATGGATGCAAGACTTTTGACGACCTAGCTGGTATGTTCATGCAAATTGCAACACTTTACTTTGGAGAACATATAACCAGAGTTGATGTTGTATTAGATCGCTATATAGGGAAGGACTCAATCAATGGATTGGTACGATCAAAGAGAGTGGGCAAACAGAAGCCAATTCGCAAATTTATTGACTAACATGTCACGCTCCCACAACGTATAGAGAACCTTCATTACCTTGGATGAAAACAAGGATGATCTTGCCTGGTTCTTATCGCATGTCATCATGCTTAAAGACAAAGACCAACCAGAGTGATATGAGAAGGTGACGGGAGGCAGATTCATCAATGCTACAGATGCAAGGTTAACGAGAAGAGATCAAACCAAGTTTTAAGGAAACAACGAAGAAGCAGACACGAGGTTAATCCTGCACGAGTGTGAAGCAGCTGACAGAGGATATGAACGAGTACTTGTCATCTGGATAGGCACAGATGTCCTGCTACTTCTGGTGCACTTCATGTCTGTACTTTAAGTGTTAATGATCGCAGGGACAACCAAGAAGCGCAAATCTTACCCAGTATATACATGAGGTATCTCAGCGACTTCGCAGCCTGTGAGGGACACCCTGCTCAGTTTCCATGCACTGACAGGCTGTGACACTACTTCAGCCTTGAGTGGTCATGGGAAGAAGTACTGCTGGAAAACATTCCAGATGCACCCATTTCTTGTCAGCAGAGTTGGTCATGGTGGAGAGATCGCACCAATTGAAGAGTTTGTATGTCACCTATATGGCACACCGAAACAGCCAACCATCAACAATGCCAGACTGCAGCTGTTTGGTAAGGCCAAGAGTGGTCTGGAGCCTCCAACTATAGATGCCCTGGACCTTCATGCAATACGTGCTAACTACTAGGCAAAGATCTGGTTGCAAGGAAACAAAGAGCACATAGATGTTCCACTACAAGTTGACACCACGGCCTGGAAGAGGGATGTAGAGTCTCTAACAGCAGTCTGGACAAGACTCACCCCTATCTCAGATGCCTGCGTGAAACTGGCGACAGACAGCTTCAAGCCAAAGTGCAAGACTGCCCGATGTCCCTGTTTCAAGAAGAACATGCAGTGCACTGCAACATGTGGATGTAATGTAGTTGGTTGCTGTAATCCAGTTGGACAATAAACATCTTTATGCTTTCCCCTTCACTGTACCCTAGATATATGTGCATAAACAATTGTGTTAAAATAGCTTCAAATATGATAATTATATATTTAAAAGGACTAAAAAAGCATAAAAGGCTTCGGCATATGCAAAAACATACAAATAGACCCCAGCATCACTCAAATCGAATGAATCTCAGCAAAAGTATGTACAAAGGTGCAAAACTGCTTGCCATCTTGGAAAAAGTGGCCGTCATCTTCAAATGTTCACTTATTTGGATTTGACGAAAGCATTAAAATTAATTTTTATGCCAATTATGATACTTCTGCTGCAATAATAAACTACTTAGACAAATAAACTTGTGAAAACAGCATTTGTTTTACCTTGGTGACGTTTATGACCTAGAAAATTACCGTAAAACTTAAAATTGACATTGACATACACCCACATCATTTCTGTTATCCTATAAATTATTAATTCCACATGTATCTATGCTATTAACAAACAATGACGTTACAACTTTATTTTGAGGCTTTGGCCTTTTGCTTATAGAATACTAGGCAATATTTGATGAATAAACACGATAATATAAGACATAATTATGCCATATATCTCTTAGTTACAGGTGGACATTTAGGTCACGGCCATACACACCAGACATTGTGTCAAAAGACTATAATATATCATATTATTGTATGGTAATTTAAAATGTACTGCACACAAAAGAGTTTAATACAATGTAGTATTCAAAGACAAGTTCTTGGATCGCAAAATCGATTTGATCGAGAACAGTTTGGGAAATCTTGTAATAAGCCAATCCATATTTGATACATATAGCATCTTGAAAATACACTTAGCTTTTACAGTTGCGGCATGTGATGGCGTATAAATGCGCTCGTTTTAAATTTGTAACTGGGTGTTCATCGACAAATTGCGCAGCTCACAAGGTCGATGACGGTCTGCGTAACATCGTCATCAAGTTCCTGGCGCCGAACTTTCAGCCGATGGACCAGGGAATTGCATCATGTTTTAAAGACCAGCACCGCCACCGTTTGGTCCAAGTCATCGCATTAATGCAAACCAGTCCCTAAACATCGTCGTCGAATTCGCGACTGCAGCCTGGAGACAAGTGACACAGCCCGCAATCGCGCACTGCTTACGGAAAAGTGGCTTTATTGAAAGAGACGAGTCTTACACCCCCCAAGAAGATACTTCTTTTCCTGCTGCTATCGATGACACTGCCGATGCTGCGTTCACTGGTGCCTGGACAACAGTAGTGACTCATCTTGAAACGACTACGACTTTGCCGATTATGCCAGTCTCGACTGAAGAAGTTCTCATCGAACACGACAAAAACAGACGATGCTATATCAGTATATATATATATATATATATATATATCAAACATGTCTGATAAAAATCTTCTTCTGAAAAGATGGCTCAAGGTAGAATCCACAATTCATCTACTGATGGGTGATAATAGATATTTCTCTTTAGCAAGCACACGGCTGCATTACATTTTGTCAATGAAGCCCAATTTGATTTATATGATAATTCTGCTTTGTCAGTAAGAGTTTCGTGCAAACTACTAAAGAAAATAGTCTAATAGTATCTATCAATATTCTTTTTGTTATTAATATACCATTACCACTAGAATCAACATAGGGCGTCAAGTGCCTCTCAGATGATAGGATTTTTTTGGTGCCAAAAAACAGGAACAAAATAGGATTTTCCAATGGAAAATAGACATAAACTAGGATTTTGTTTTGATAGCCTCCTAACACCCTACAGCCATCCCAATCCATCATCACCTTTATTTGCAACGTAAGGCCCAAAATACCAAGCCACTTCAGAAAGTTTGTAATTTAGTATTTCGACGTATTGTACTATTAAATAAAAGTTTCTTTACAATAAATTAATGACAATTTGCTTTTGTTTTGGAATAATTTTTAGTTTTCACAAAATTGGGATCAAATTAATTGTACAATGAAATCAGTGTTTTAACGAGTCTCATATTCATCTCAGTGGAAGAATATTGTACTTATTTGGGCAGGTCTTATTTATTCCTTATCCATGCTATTATATATTGAGACTTGCAAAAATAGCAGTACAGAATGATTAATTGAGACAACATACCAAGATAGACGATGTATAAATTTAAGTATAAATTGATTATTTTCAAAAGTAACAAGTTTCCTAAGTGGCAGGGTAACTTTGGACCTTATTGTAGACATGCAATACACACTGTGTATGAATGGCAATGACAGCACGATATTTTATTAATATTTATAAACGATCCATGTATAAAAAGCATGAGAACATTTTGATTACAAGAGAATGACAAGAATGTATACAAACAAACAAACAAACAAACAAACAAACAAACAAACAAACAAACAAACAAACAAACAAACAAACAAACAAACAAACAAACAAACAAACAAACAAACCACTACCAGCTAACTTTAAACAGATGATAAACAAAACATTCTTTATATAGTTGGTCAAGTAAATCTAGTACCTACATGATATAAACAATCAACTTGTATTATACCATGACTGCATTTCTGGGTATATGTCTTCATGATTTCTTAGGCTTCTTTGCAGATGAGAAATGTTCAGTCGTGTCCTTGGATTTCTCTTTGCTGCCATTTTATTTCATTGGAATAACCTTTTCCAGCAATGTGTCTGTTTGTCTATCCAATGATCGTTCTTTCTCCCCGATTTTGTCTAGTCACTGCATGGCTTCCACTCACATGGGTCTGGCAGCATCCAACATCACGGTGGCCACTTTGATACTTGATTAGATCAATAGAACCAGAGATAGCGTCGTGCAATTTGGTTGTTGTTGCACCATTGAGAAGTTCATCAGCTGCTTCCTAATCTGATTTTGCCATGACTTGCTTCCATCCCAAAACTTCCTCACTCTTGGACAATGACTGTTTTGTTTCAAGAAGCTTTACTTTGTCTTTCTCTATCCGATCAGTTTCTTCTTTCATTCTTCTAGCCTCCTCCTGCTCTTTATCCAGTCACAACTGCTTTTCCTCGAGCCTCACCTAATATGTCTATAGCATGTACAGACCTGACTAAGAACTTTAACTGCTGTGTGACTGGAATATTATGTGGCTTGTGATGAACTGGATCATGAATGCGCACTGCCTCCTTCACAACATGCAGTCCAACGATTGTGGATTCTCCATGTGATGCCCTGTTCTGGGTGACAACAGGGGCGTTGATGAATAAGCTTTTCTTAGATTGAGCATTGGTCTGTGCCAAGATGAGACCTGCCTTGACAACAAGTTGTAGGGATTTGTAGCAGTTGATTCCCTCTACAGACTTCAATTGGAGCAAAACATTCAAATAGTCTTCGACAACTTCTTTGGTGTCTTAGGTATAGATATATCATCATCAGCTTGGAATAGCTTCCATTCGTCTTGCACAATGGATGCATCCAGCTGACGTTGAAGCTTACGGGAAATGTTCCGAATGGCTGTAACTGTTGATTTCCGTTCCCTTTTTGTGGGGTTGAGGCAACCACCGTCTCTCAAGAGTGTGTTGCTCAGGGGCAATCTTGTCTGCATATGTGTGATTATGGCTCGAAAGAACGATCTAATGCATGCTGAATGACAGATCCGACTCCACCAAATCCTCAATAATGGTTTTCTTAAAATATGAAGTCACCAGCTGATCATGTATGAGGCACTAATCCTACTTAAACTAAAGCTAGGTACAATTTTACTCTCTAGAATTTTTTGGGGGAAGATATCATATGAGCGTAGACTGTATTTAGTTTGTTAACCAGTCTATTTCCACCACAAGATGATCATCGCTGTAGTTAATGGTCTGAAGCATTACAATTCGACTTGGATCATTCCTCATACATGTTGAATTGACTGAGAAGAACAACTTAGAAAGAATTTGATGCCTTGCTTTTGCTTATCTTTCTTCGCATGCTACAATAGTTGTCACACTTTATCTCAGTATCACAGAATCGTCAGCAGGCCATGAAAGTCATCATGCCATCTCCGGACAGCTCACACAAGCATTGATCATTAGCATCACCATGAATAAGCCATGATATGCTAAACTTGGTGGGGCCTTGAGACATAATAAATGTTAATATACTATAATATCACCAGCGCCACTAAACATACTAGGACACGCTACTGAGCACTGCGAATACAGAATTAAACTGCTACGCTAATAAGAAAACATTAGTTGGTAGAAAGACAAGCTCGATCAACTTTCATCCATTACAATTGGTATTGCCTTTTGGTCAGAGCTTGCACTCATAATTAACAAAAAGGAAGTAAAACGATTTAATTTAACACAATTGTGTCTCGGATATTTAGCAAATTAAGCCATACACATGATTCATGCAATATTAAAACCATTGTCTGAAGTCATTTATAAAATCATTTACTGCTCAAGTAATGTTTGATGATCTCCACTTCTAAGTTGAGATTCAAAGGAGTATGCAGCTCAGACCAAGTGTCTCAGAAACTATTACCCATATTTAAATAATAATTATATCTGATGATTTCACTTACAGAACAAGAATTCAAATGTTACATATAAATAGGTGCAAGCCTTATCAGACACGTTTTTCGTACTGAGGACATAACTATAGAACACACAAACAGGATATCCCTAAAAATAGGAAAACATGAATTTTCCTGGAAAACAAATAGGAATTGGGCTGAAAAATTAGAATAAATAAGAACTCAAAGCCCTGTCAATATAAGTCTGAATTGCGTGTTTGAACATTATGTATGTAAACAGTCTTGTGTGTCTTTCAGTAACGAAATATTTGAATAAATTCATTTGTTGTTGGTAGAAATGCAAAACATTTGGTAAAAAGGTCCTTGTAATTGTTGCAGGTTTTATTTTATGCATAGCCAGAAGCAGTGTGTGCATAGGGTTGTGTTGTTATTATTTGTCTATTTAGATTATGGTGACTTTGGAAAACAGTTATTCGTATTTTTCAGGGTAATGCAATCATTACACTTCTAACATTATCCCTTTCAACATTGTACTCTTGTAATTTTATGAATTGTTATAACTACATTATGTTGAATAAATAGAAAATATGAATACTGCCATCGAGCGGATATACTACGTAGACGCATCATTCATAGATATAACGAACTCGTCAGCGACCCACGAATTCGTCACAGGCGTGTTGCACTGTATGTACAAGTAATGCCAGATTTAAATAAACAATATATGCAACTGAGCAACAGTGGTGTGTGTGTTGAACCCGTTGTAAATTTAAACTAAAACAACATTTTGATATAATTTAATTTGTCTTAATATGTAATATATCCAAACAGGCAACGAAATATAATCACATGCAACTTTATACACCTTTTGTTTTCTTTAAACCCGTCCAATTTAGCTCGATTTCCTCATAAAACACAACTACAATAATAAACAATATGTACTAGACAACAAACTGTATTCATACACTCTCCAGTTATACTCACTTTACTGGACTGTTGTACATTTACTAAAAATATATTAAAACGTCTATAATCCGAACTATCAATATGTGAAATTATATATACCACACATGCCAGTAGTGTTTGTGTGGATGTATGCATAAAACACATCCTGGTTATTAGAGTTAATCACATATTTAATATATATATATATATATATATATATATATATATATATATTATATATATATATATATATATATATATCAATCATACACACAAACAGAGATAACAGCATAAATAGTAACAAGGTGTATAGACAAGTTAAGTCACCAAAATATGCCATATAATATAAACGTGTCCACATAGAAAATAATATGTGATTTTAACTGAGTTTCAGGAATGTCCCAGGTTATTCCAGATAATTGATATTTCTGTTTAGAACTACAGGAATATGTCAAATACTAATCCAAGACATAATATCACACACACACATACACACACTTGCTACAACAGCTCAAGCTGGTGGGTCATCTCAGACTAACACCATTATGGAGATACTATTACTAGCAAAGAAAAGTCCAAAGCTAAGAATTTGACCCTTCTGACATCAAAATGTGACCTTATGACTATTTCACTAAAATAATCTTTCTGGTGTATTTCAATTGATAGCCACACAAGGGGCTTCCCTATACTGAATTATAATAAAATCAAAAACATGGTTAAAGAACAATTGTTAAATACAGTGTTGCTTCTAGGTCTTTAAGCCATTCAACATGACATTTGCAGCCTATTTTAGGTATTTATACGTGATGGGGCAGACCTTTACAGTGCACAATGCTTACAATATTCCGTAATGGGGTTTTATTCTGTGCCCTGTGATGACCATGGACTTTTGGTTTTGGCTCCATACTTTAAGATATCACATGAATCCCGCATAGATGCATCCTAGAGGCAACACTGTAAATACCGGTATGTCACACCCTATGACATATTTACCAATTGTTCTTTATCACAGTGATCATCAACTGATTTTTAAAAATAGAAACATTGTTCGAAAAACAAAAAGAACTATACAAACTTACTCAACTAATACATGAGATACGTTTAAGTATTACTGATGTATCAAGAATTTATTTACTATTAGAACAATCTGATAGCAATTTTCCATATGGATGGCTGCTTTCCAGAAACCAGCACCTAGCCAATTATAAGTAATACCAGTAAATATGTGATTTGTCAAAGAGAACACCATATAGTGGCTTATGTTGTTGAAAGTATTTTGCACTAACTAGTCAATTTCCACTTGAATCTCAATACAACAGCAAATGTTTATGGTAAGACTTAACAATTGACCACTTATTAGAAAGAGGCTACATCTCAATTCATCAGCGTTGCACATAAACCGGTGCAAATCAACATTTAAAAAAATTAATTGAACAGTCTGATACTAATGAATGATGAATGGTGATGTTGAATGATGATAAACTAGAATGATGAACTAGAGGACTACTTTGAGCGAGCTAGTTAAATGCTTAGACAACCACTTGATCCATGTTGTACCAGGCTCCAAAAAGAAACCGGTACCAATCAAGTAGATTTTACACTGAATATAGATCCTAATCCCTTCATATGTGGACTATATGAGCAACAACATTAACAAACAGCTACAGCAGCAGTATTGGTCCCTTTAGTTATAGAAACTTGATGAAGAGAAGACCAGTTCAGACATGTTTTAGTTTTGGCACACAAAGAGAACAATCCTAGATACTGTACAGTATTTACACATTGATTTATCCATTATTTTGTCTGTTCAAATGATATATATATATATATATATATATATATATATATATATAATTTTCTGTAGTATTATGTCATTGATAAAATCTGACCAGCATTTGAGCAAATTATTTTACACGTACAACATATTAATCATGCCTAAGTACCCGGTATATGATTCATGCATGCTGTATCCATGGATTCATTGTAAGTAGTGACATGACAAATGATAACAATATTTTTTTTAAACATTACCCACTCTTTGATATGATGTTGCTAAAGACCTGACAAGTGGGGTATGATGGCTAATCAAAGTCAGTGTATTTAGTTCACTTGCATACACCAAATACACGTAGTAAACGATCTGACATTATCATACTCGTTAACCAGGATCATCAGATAAACACTGGTTCATCCATATACCATCTCACTGGCTCACTAATTTACTGACTCACTAATTTACTCACTCACATGCACACACACACAAACACACACACTCTCTCACTCACTCACCACGGGGCTATACCATAGTTAACTGAATAACTAATAAGCTGCCTGACAATTCCAATCTCTGACTCTCACATTATAATCTAGTTTTATCACACGTTAAACAATGTATCAAGGACTAGTACATTCTAAAACGAGAGAAAGCCACAGTGGAATCTAGAGGAAATGTATACTGTTTTTTAATCTCCACGTATAGATAATGACAAAAAAGTATTTCACACACACACACACACACACACACACATGCCTGTGCTCTCTCTCTCTCTCACACACACACACAGATAAATATATTGCTACGGTGAATAATATCAATGATATGTGATAACACCTGGTTTACAACAGCAACATCTGATGGCAGTTAAGTAGTTAGAGAAATCCAAACATGGTATAGATACACAACAAATTGAACACTTTAATAACACTGTAAAAAAAGAACAAATGCAATTTCTCTCAACATATGAACATATACATGTATCACACATTGGCATTATGCTCAATTGTAACAACCTATATACACAAATATATATATATATATATATATATATATAAGATCATTGTAGTAATCATCCAGCCTCTCCATTCAATGTTCTCACTGGAGAATTAACAGCTGACATGGTAGGAGATGCAGAAGCACAGCTTGGATGACCAGCAGTGTTGTTATTAGGCAAAAGACTGTCTATCATTGGACGGATTTGCTCCCAGACCACTGACAGCTGAAGGATAGAAAAGAAGAATAGGAGACAGTGATGAGAACAGCTGATTATAGAACAAATCTCATAACAGGTTAACTGGACTGTGATGTTTCTTCTTCCAAAGGTAACCTGTCTAGATGGGAAATATCAAACATAAATTTAGAATATGTAAGTCAAGACAATCTGATATAGTTATTTAAAGGACACCAAGTTTATACAGATGGAGAACGTCATGCAGACCACAGTATCCCATGACATTCATACAAAAACTGAAATTGGAAGAACAAACAATATTTTTTAAACAAGAAGACTTCAACATTCTTTGGAAATCTGACTATGGTGAACATAACATAATTCACTTTTCCCCATTTCACACCTAACACAGTCAAATTGTTTCAAAATAACCATCAGTGACAAATACACATTTGCTTCCATTTCCTACTATTTAAAACTGTAATGCTGCATTTAACTTATTTTTTTCCAGGAGATAAATAACGTTTTGGACAATAAATTAAATAGAAAAAGTTAAAAACAATAACCAGAACAAATATGAAACTGAAAATTCTATCAAATTGATGAATTGTAGAATTGTTTACCTTCTGTGTGCTGTGTCTGTCACAGACGCTGCTGATCATGGTTGTCCAAGTTATGTGTAATTCTAAACTGTTTTTTCCATCTCATGCTGAACCTAATTTTGATTCGCTGCTGTCCTATTGATATTTCCTATTGTTATTAGCTGTTCTGATTTCTTTCTGCATTATGCGGCCTTTAAATTTTGCTTGTTGTTTTCAAACCTTCTTAATCACTGATCATTAATTGTATTTAGCTATCCCTAAAGATGCATCCATTACTTTTCTTTTTATGCCAAGATACCCTGAACATACTTCACGAAAAGGACATTTCAGCCAGCGGCTTCATCTAGTTAGTAGTAGTACCCTGGCTTCATATCCATGTAGCAGAACAGATTCCATATAGCATCAAAGTACACAATGTCTCCCTTCATCTAAGTAATTTTTCTTCATAAAAATATTTTTCATATTGTTAAAGGATGCTTTAGCCTGGACAGTTTTCATCTCTGGCTCTCATCTCTACAACAGGTATTATAGGTTACAAGTGATCAGAGATAATTAAATAGCAGCACTTGCTTCAGGACAGTGTCATCTACACTGGTATTCCATGTTAGAACATAATGTTTATTTTTCACTTCCTTTTGTTACTTTACCTTGCAACTGTCATAGATCTATTTTAATTTCAGCAATCAGTACTATATCATTACAGTCTTTGATGTCCTTACACTATATCACAATATGAGTTACATATTCATGCATTTAATGTAACTGGGATGTTTTCACTTAACAGTTCTGTTCCAGGATCACATGACCTGACCAGAGCAATTCTTTTCTGGTGCGATTTTAGCTTCGCTCCTATGACAAGAATGGGAGTATCGTGTATCTAGTATGACAAGAATACTTATTTATTATGATACTCCCAATTCAAATGTTTCAGAGAGGATTAATCAAGCACATCCATTAATTAGTAATGTCAATCATCTCTCTCCTAAGATCCTACTAAAATGCTCACCTTACAAGTGTTCTCTCAAACACTAAGGTCTGTCTACAACTCGGCAGACTATAACTGTCAAGCCTTGATAGTGCGGTTAGTTAGAGTGAATGGTCGGGGGTTCGAGGCTCCGTGAGCTGCAATGCTGTCATGTGGCGACTAGTTCACTCATCCATAAAAAATGAGTACCTGACAGGACGCGATGGCTATCTGTTTGAGTAACGCTTTGCATCTATAATGGCAGCATGCATTGTATGCTCCATTGGGAGTTGAGATATGTGCTGGGTGGAAACAGGTCTGAGTCAGGGATAACAATATTGTAAAGCACCTTAGAGCAGCTTCTAGCTGAATAGGGCACTATATAAATGTCACATATTAATACTATTATAGTAGTGACCAAACATTTCTAGTCAGGAAACCTCATCTTTGGAGACATCCTCATTTTTGCATGAATAGTGAATATAATAGTTATTTTCTGATGTATTTATTCTTTGTAATGTTAAACATCATTTAGCTATTTTGTTCTTTTTATCTCTTACAGCAAAAAGCCTCAGAACAACTTAGGTGGTTGGTCGAGTTGTTTATCCTCGGAGCAGTTCACACGTGGGACACAAGGCTGAGGGGCATCTGCCAAGGTAAACAAACCCCCCAAACACAGGCATGTGCTGGATTTGATCCCCAAACCTGGATGTTTGCAGCACAGTGATCTTACGACTGTGCCACCAGAATGCCCACTTAGCTGCTTCGAGTACAACACAATTATACCTTGTCACTGGCTATAAATTAGCCCACATTGTGAAACCCATCATCAGGACTAGACTGGTGTATAGAGGCCAAAACAAATGTGAAACAACTACATAACTTAGGGTTATGGAAACATATTACAGTACACCTGAAATAATTTTTATTTTATTTTGTAAAATCTTCCTGTTTTATGGCCACTGCAAAAGGTAGGCCGACACAAACTGGCTGGGTTTGAACCCAGATGCTATAGATCTCTGGGCAACTGTGCTACCAGTTAGGTCATGGAAGGACCCTTATATTATTTTGTAATAAAAAACCCAGAATTAAAAAAAAAACTTCTCACTGTTACCACAAAAGTAAGCATTGTATCTAGTTGAGTTTCTCATTTATAAGTGACGTAAAACCTACACACAATACTAACCTCATAATGACCTTTCCCCTCATTATCAGCCATTAGTTGAAGAGCTATGTACATGGCCTCTAAGTTAGCATGGATCAGCTGAGTCTCCATTTGTATACAGTAGAGTGAAAAACAGTTTCTGTTTTCCATGTTTGAGATCTCATTTTCTTGCTGAAATTGAGAATAAATAAATAAAACGAAACCAACGAGCATTCTGCATTTTCTAGAGATATGGAGACCACCACGCTACAGTCCAGTTACAGACACTAAGTCATAATGACTCATTTTCAAATATAGTGAAACACAAGACTCCTTGTTATCAACACATTCATCCCTACCTGCAATATTCTATGTTCTAGCTGTTCCACTGTAGTTCCCTGGAAATAGTTTTTACATAATTAACAACATGTAACAAAAAGGTTTATATTTAAACTATAAAAATAATTACACTCCTAGATTTCAGATCAAAATACTAAAAACAATAAGGTTTAGGAGCTAAAAAATTTTTTAAAAATTATTATATTATATTTAAGCACACCTATTGTCCCATTATAATTAAACAAACTTCAGATTTTGTTTTTGTTTGAATCCATTTGATATCATTCATATTATTATAAGTTAACCAAAAGAATATGCTAAACAAAATTATATATCTATTATGCAGTTATCATCTGGTAACATATACTTGTGAACTTGTGTAACTCAGCTGCCAGCAAATTGCAAAAGATATCAATTTTTTTAACAAGATGTAATATTTAAAAGTAAATTTGGACTTGGATTGTGATTTTTTTCATCAATAAGTTGCATGAATATATATATATATATATATATATATATATATATATATAATATGCTAATTTTTGCTGTAATCGATTTGAATCAATTCTTCTGACAAAAAACATTGATTTATTATATACATGTCAGCTGAGCAAACTATGGGCATAGTTAAGTTTTAATATGCTGGTCTTTTTTCCTTATCCATATAACAACAAACAAATAAATGATTATAAATAGTCTATAGTATTTAATGCTATGTAACGTTTACAAATATCAAAGTAATAGTAAGCTGAAAGATTCTTTTTTTTGGGGGGGGGGTACATCTCTGTAATCATTTGGAAGCAATGTCACATATGTCATATATAACATAGTGGGTATTTAAATGATAAAGCTGACTACCCATCACATGGCAAATGTTCCAGAATAGGTGTCAGGTCATGTGGATTATTTCCAGAGTAATAAATATCAGATATTTGTGTATGCAAAATTTGCTTTTCCCATTGAATGATGGTTGATAAGATTTAAATTATAAAGTGCATGAAGTATGTGACAGGGATAATAACAAATTTGTCATGACTTACAAGGTATAAAATGTACCATTTAGAGTATGAGGAGCAGGTCCACTACATTAACTATGTAGGCAACTATATACATTCAGTCATGTTTAAAACATAAGTATTGTGTCTGCAAGTTTTTGAAAAGGGAGAAGGGGGCTCGATCAAATGAAATATAATGTATAAAGTTCTTTCCATTTAAAACTTCAAATGCCTTTTCAGCCATTAAAAACATTATTTTTAAGCTGCATTTCTCTCAATATTACAAACCAAAACATAATTTGTTTCAAAATGATGGCAACATTAGAATCAAATTTTAACTGTATTTTTCACTAGTTTAGTTAACACTTTCTCTGACCATATCAAACAAAATTTTGCCTAACAATGACAGCTGGTGTACACAAATGGATGCCAGTAGTCTGACAGATTTTGTAAAAAGGAATAAAAACTTATTGCTTCTTGCTTATAACCATAGTACAAATAAATATTTAAGATGAGTCCAGAGGAATAATGTAGGAAATCTCAAAATATTGGAACAATTCTGTAAAATAACAATTCATTGATTGGTCTGAATTTTCATGACAGGACGTATTTTAATTTCCATACATATGTTTTTTTTTAGCTTTTACTCCTTAAGCCTTTGTTTTTACTATTCATTGTTTTTAATACTGTCCATTATGTAATTGGCTCACATGGTGTTCAAAATTTTTCATCTCTTCGGTCTGACTTATTTTTTAGCAGAACAACTTAGGTTATTTTTATATAAAATTCGGAAAGTAAAAGCCTATTCAGAAATGTCAAATGCTGATTTATCTTGCTGCATTCACAAAGTATGGAATATTCCATTTGATAGCAAAATTGTTCTGATCAGTGACGGTGTCAATTTATGCTGAGCTATGTGGAAAAAACTGTTCTTAGATGCTTAAACTCTTCCGTGATATTAATCCAGATGTCTGAGTAATCTATGTACACACAAATACAGAAATGGACTAAGTATCATGAAGATACAGCTTGGGAGGGTGTAATTTAAACAGAGATTTCTGCTACTAATTTGTGGATTGTCACAGTTAAACAAATTTTATCAGAATAAATGAACAACATTTGGCTTGAAGATAGAACAATAAAACCTTATGCATCTTATGGGTTATTAACCTAGAAATAGGTTAATATGAAATTGTGTGTGTGTGTGTGTGTGTACAAAAATAACTGTATTTAATTGATTATACTGGTAAGTGCATATACTTCTCCTGTCCCTTGGACTGTTGATCCAATTTTTTTCTTTTTATACTGTCTCATCTTGGCCAGTGCAGTTTGATGATCATGTAACAGACCACGTTCATGACGTTCACAAAGATCCTGGTATGAATACAATAGATCGAGGAACATCTCCAAGATCTCTAATAGGCCAGATTCTTCTTTTGCAGCCTAAAAGTAGAACAGTGACAATTCGTGATTTTCATGTGTCAATCATTATATGGGTGCCAGCTAATTCTGAAATTAGCTAATTCTTGCATAATTTACAAACAAAACAGATAACTGGGAGCATAAACAATTACCAAATCACTCTAACATTTTTTAATGAACACCACACAGGAAGATTATCACCCACCAAAGAGCTAGCCTTGTCAGCCATATGTGTATATTCAACGCCAAGCCTCTTAAAGCCAGCTTTAAAATGGGACCAAGTATCAATACTACCACAAGCCCATGTTGTCACAGGAGTACTGTCCGATGACAACATGCTGAAAATGACGAAAACATAATGAAAATAACCAGCCTAAACATGATTAGTACAAATATTAATTAAATAAAAAAATATATCTTTTCTTATCCATTACTGTAATTACAATCTTAAATGATATATATTTGTATGTAGTACATAACTATTGTTGTAATGGTAATATTGTAGAGTTTGGAAATAAATCATTCATTAATACATATCATTTGGTTATAAATCAAATTAAAAACTAAAATATATAAACAGTGCATAGAAGATGAATCAAATTGGTTCACAAGAAGCAGACTTTTAGCAAGACAAAAAACCTAGATATGTAATAATGATTCCACGACTTTCAAGACAGTTTTGTTTTCTATGAATATCCATTATCATGAGAACCTGCTGTGAATTTCTGAAGCAAAATAAATACAGCTGATGTGCTTACACTACTTTAAATAATCATACTGTATTTATTTCTACTGAACATGACAGCCCATGAAATCTGTTAGCCACACACACTCGCAGAATCTGGAACCTACCTGAGTTGTTTCCCGAGCTGTAACATATCACTAGCATAGCCAGTTGCCCGAAGTACCAAACGTTCAGCGATGTCCTTCATCTTACTAACACTGTTAATCAGGGTATTAATATGAGCCCTACTGTTACTGAACTGCAACTGGGTGTCTACTGGAACCAGTTCCTAGGTAAACATACCACCAGGATAAGTTCAAACAATTCTATTAAAAGGGTTAATAAGTCATGACTAGTTATGAGTTATTCTGGAGAGTTATTATTCTTCATAGCTATCTTAGCAACAAGGAAGAAATATTTCTTCATTAACAATATCCTTTAATGAAACAAAACAAAATCCAGTAAGTAAAACATTTAGTGCTATATTTCATAAGATCTATGCTTTCATGGATCAAACTTGATGTTTTTTATCAGCATGTGTTTATGTATGTGTGTGTTCTGATAGATGCATAAACTCCAACCTTGAGTTGCATTTTCATATGCTTCTATGAACACAGATGACCCAACTGAATAACACGTCATTTAAGCGATGATCCTCTCGCAATATCTCAACTTATGATTTGAGAAGGTGACATCAAATGTGAGCGATTTCCACCTTAATACTAATTTGCTTATAAAAATAAACGAGGTGCCTCCTACTAGAATTGGCTTGAGAGCTATTACTATAAATACTGATCAACGTGGTGAAAAACATCACTTATGATGATCTAGTAACAAATTTCATGCATAAATTGTTTTTTTAACAAATAGGTGCCATAAAATATGTATAAACAATGCACAAACTTAACACAGATTCTGTACGCATCAATTAATTATACTTATTATCCAACCCTACTATTTAAGTGCCTTGGTTACACTTATTACCTAACGCTTGTATCTTATTTTTGTCATCTGTATTGGAGCCCTTAATCTTATTAATTCTAAAGGGTTACATGGATTCTGGGACCCGATTATATTATTTATCTTCTACATGACATACCTTGGCCTTAAGTGAAAATTCACAGCTCATAAATTCATCAGGTGTTCCACGGAAATGCTCTTTCATTTTATGCTGCATATCCTAGAAACATACAGTACAATGATTACAACAACAAAATCCTTTCTTTGTAGTGACTTTTATATGCTAAAAGCTAAATAATTTCTCAATAAATTATATAACCACTTTATAGCTGGCATATGTGTATTAACAAATAAGACTATAAATCAAATTTATTTACATAATTTGAAAGCAGAAAATCACTTACTGTTCCCTTGAATGTAAGAAAATATTTCACAATGGCATCATCACTTATTACCGGATGTCTGGCAATCAAAGTAAGAAACCGCCTTAAAGCTTTCTTCCTGTGTTCAATGAATTCCCTATTACCTGGAGATGAAAACCAGACAAATAACAGAACAGACTGTTAGAATATACTGTAGATAATACAGATATTGTAATATTGTAAATAATATTTTAAAGCGCCTTAGAGCAGCTTCTAGATGAATAGGACGCTATTTAAATATCACATATTATTATATATTTATTTATTTACAAAAAACAGGTCTTGATTGTTTATGAAAACAGAAACTCTTTTTCACACAAAAAAGTAAAATACAAACATTTTGTGGATTATCCTTTTACTAATACTGACTCAGCAATAAAGGCGACACAATTAAAATAAAGATATCTCTATTTACATCATGGTTTGCTATTAACAATATGTCACAACATTATGTCTTATTATGTGTTAATATTTTTATCATGCCATTTGTGTACACAGCTGACCTCCCATCATTCTCTTTGGTGGTAGTCTTGGCACCATTCTGTAAGAATATCTCAGAAGCAATGTCTCTTGGAATGCGAGGAAGTCACTGTACCTGCGCAATACTGTGGACTTGTGTTTCTGTAGGAATAAAATATGGTTACTGGATGTTTATAAAAATATAAGTATACATACTATGACTCTGAGTATTATAATCATTTCTAAATCTGCAAAATAAACATAATTTAGCAAGAAGAAATAAAAACTGACAAAATTCAACTCATACCAATTAAAGAAACAGAAAAATAAGCAAACATTGTATAATATGTTATCTCACAAATATTTAAGCCAATATTAACAAGACATAGTCTTGAAGTATATTACCCGACTTGTAACTTCATATTCAACATGTTTTAGCAGCAGTCCTTTCTTCTCAGGGACCAACTCGACAAAAATAGAATCAAAATCACAGAGTTCCTGGTAGTTATAGCCCAGAACGTTTGGATTCTTTTCTCTCCTAATTCTTATGCTTAATGCTTTCAAATCAGCCAGCTCACCCAAACTAGGTTTTGGAAGTTCTGAGGAGAATATTTAAATTAAAACCTTAAATACTTTTATATTATAAATAGCAAACATGACAGATTATAGCTAATTAATAAAGATGCAGAGACAGATATATTGCAAACATTACAATTACAGTATGGCTCTGCTATAACATGGATGTTGGGGGTCCACAAGCTGTTGACTATGTTATAGGTGGACCATGAATCAAGATCAATCAACTGCAAGCATCACCATGGTCACATTTGTTGAGGGGAGGGGGGGGTTAAATCGGGAGTCGATATATTTACTTCGTTTTGCACCATTCTTGAAGATTACATACAACTGCTTATTTCACAAATGTCCCCAGTAATTGTTTCATCATTTGTTGACTTAAACATAAATCTTATTCCACGGTTTGTGTGGAAAATTAAATCTTTCAGCAAAATTGTACAAAAACAGCAATGTTTGATTGGTGATATTCATCTGCCTGAAATAATGCTTTTCAGTTTTTCAGTTGAAGGTAGCAAATGTAAATGTTTGTGTATCTGCTTTTGTAAGATAACATCACATGAAGTTTTAAGGAACATATTTTATTAAACAATTTTGATCATCTTATCATTCAATGCTACACCATGCTAATCCAATGTTGTTCATCCTTAATCCGACCATGAAGTGTTGATTCTGGAATGCTATTATCTCTAGAAACATTAGCTGGAGTTTCACTGTGCTGTTTAACTCTTGTAACAGCCTCCAATTTCTTTTTAACAGTGTATGATGTTTGTTTTGGGATTTTGAAGTAGTTCTGTGCATGAAGAATAGTATTTAAGATATGATTTATGATTAAAACAGAGGTCCTTTATACCCAAAATAAGATTCCTAATTGTATTAAATAAAATGTAGACAATAGCTGTGATGAAATAAAACTTATTAAGTGGGTGGAGTCACACAAAAGATGAGGGTTGTGATTGGGCTGTTTGTTTGGAATTAAGATGTGGATTAATAAATATACTCATTCGTCTATTCATTATCACCTAGAAAGCAATCAACTTTAAGTGCTGACATCTGGTATTAACATAAATTGGTTAATTTGTGATCATTGGCTATGTTTTTCATCTGTGAATTACAAACTCTAAAAATGGGTTTTATTTATTTAAACAAATGTCATTGGCTAGTGGTAGATTTCAAGCCATTTCGCTATCATGGATCCTGCAAACTAGCAGCCAAGGTCTGATTGTGTTTTAGGTGATTTTGCATTATACTGGTGTTATATGTGAAGTGCTATGCAAATTGTCAACAGTTACAAAGTAAATAATACTTGTCCCCAAATTTGTTCATGTCCTTATTTTTTTATTAAGGGGTTAACTTTTAAGAATGACATCATAGAATGATTATTCTCCTCACCTTGGTCTGAGTATGTCTCAAGTATTTTGTCATTTATTGTCTTTCCTTGTTGTGCCAAAGCCACTAAGGCCAGACCTTTATACAAACTGTTCCGTGTCAAGCAGCCTGTCTTGCTACCTATAGCTTCCCAGATCTAAAGGGGAAAAAAGAAACACAAATTCACTATAATTAATTCTCAGTCATAGTTTGGTTGGCTTCAGAACTGATCAAGAATCAGCTTATATTAGCTATGTATCTGTAACTATGAGAGTGTGTATGTACTGATCAAAACCATGTTATTATGATGTTAAACATGTTGATAATAAAGTAACTTACCATAAATATGGCTGTCTCTGTTCTATGTTTATTCTATAAATCTTTTACAGTGTTCACAATAATTAATACTAACAACATCATGTCTATATCTTTTGTATTAAATATAAACAGAAATTCTATTCGTCAGATATCATTGCACCATTAAAGTGATAAAACTTGAAATAGATCACCCAAAGGGTCACACAGATACAGAGATTATGAACACACTAATTTAATCATGTGACATACCTCAATAAAATGGATTTAAAGATTTAGTTTTAAATTTGTGCGAACTCATACCCAACATGATATCAACAGATTTGGCACATTTCATGTGCCATCAAAACAATATATTAATTAGTGAATCCATAACACTTTCAGGATTCACCAATAAATCCTGTTGCTGGGTGTAAATTTATTTCACTACGGTTTTATGATCAACGACAAACATTAAGTAAAGACATTATATCAGAAAATATCTGCATATGACACTAGTTTAGTGGGAGATATATTTATCTCAGTAAAAGTCATGCTGGTCTAAAAGTTTAACATGGGATAGCATGATGTTAACTAAGTAGGTTATATCCAACTGTCTTTATGAACAGTAACATGTATTTTCTAATAACACCAATTGAAAAACACAAACACTAATTTTATATGAAATTTCATGAAATATTATTGTTGACCACAATGATGACTCATTAATATCTCATTGTAGCGCAATTAAAAATACCAAGTTGGCTTAATCAACATTGTTTTTGTGTTGTTGTATATTTCCAATTCATTTTTATCTCCTTGTAATAGCCTTCATACTATCATCTCTTTGTTGCCTAGGGGTTAATTTATAGCATGCTAATTGCACGTCAAAAGGAAGTAGCATATTTGCAGATTATAAAAAGGATCCCATTGATGATGAATAAATTAGAATGCTATTGATAACATATACAAGATCAAATCATACTAATCAAACTCATGAATTTACACAATGGCTAACTGATGAGTTCTAGCCCAGCAAATACATGTTGAGGAGCAGGGAGGTTTTCATCACTGAAGATGGAACTTTGTCTGTATCCAGACTGAAAACATATGTCACTTGAGGAAGCCAGTAATATTGAGGTGTGATCTGTGGCAGTTAACTGTGATTGATACAGAAGGATAGATACAATTGGTGTCCAATAGTAAGCACTCTAATTGTGTACTTAGAGCTGAATCGTCTATGCACACAGAACTGGAGAGTGACATGTTCATATGATTTAGCAGTGCTCAATTCCATGGATTTCTCAGTAAACTATATATTTGGGTATACAGATCAATTCTTGGCTTTCAGTGTTATTGAATGGTGGCAGCTAGTAAGGGCACTTGATTATATCTACATTGTTAGTAATGCTAGTAATGAGCTGTTTCTACTCAATACTAAATACTAGTCATAGACTCCGCATCACTATTTTTCAATATTACCATTATTAATATATCCTATTTTAATAAAAGATATATGATATATGCAAGACCCTTTTCATATGTTTTGCTGGTTCAGTTGACAAAAATTTTGCCAAACAAACTGCTTAATGTTTGAAATCTCTCCCTTGCTAATTAAGATAATATAACGATAACCAGTAACATGGAGAGGTCAAATTAGATTATCCAACATTTTCTTACATGACGAATAATACTATCAGACAAGACAAATTTAGTACGAACAACAAAAGAAACTTTTAGCTGAGCTTCGACTTAATACTTATCTTGAAGTTTAGAGCTTAAAAATCTACAAATATGTCCAACCCAGTAAAATGTTTTTAATCCTAAACTTTGTGAAGAAAAACTAAACTATAAAATAATCACAAATATATAAATATGCCAGGTCACATACAGAGTACTGCCTGCAGGATCATTATCCAAACTGATGCTTGAAATTTAGGTCACCACTTCAGCTTGACATGCACCATGATGTATGCACAAGATTGATCAAATATATGGCTACCTGTTTGTGTTTAATACGGAAGAAGTAACAATACTCTTAGTGAATTCACCACATCCCTTCATTCTACAATGAGTAATTTTTTGTTGTTGACAAACTGCAATAACAGCTACATTCCTGTATCTGATTAGCATTACCAGCCTGAAATCAACTAGCACACAGCTCCAGTTAAATGCTACTTTATTAGACAAGCCCAAGGGCATGACTTTTTATAGGACTTTCAGAACTATATATTTGGGTATAGAGATCAAATCAGGGGTTTCACAGAATAGTGACATTGAATGGCTGCTGCTTGTAAGGGCACTTGATTAAATCTACATTGTTTAATATAAAAACACTTGATTAATTTTACATTACTAGTGATGAGCTGTTTCTACAGAGCTCCAGGTCACTGCTATGACACTAGATAAGCCCAACAGCATGACTTTCCATAAATTTGTATCACATGTCAGTGACATTATCCCTGTATGTATATATATATATATATATATATATATATATGAGAGAGAGAGAGAGAGAGCTAACAAACAGAACCATTTAAAGTTTAGTGGGTCTGAATGGATGATGAATTTGATGCTCACATGTACATAATATGATTTAATGTGATATTTTTAAGTGTAAATTCTAAATGCAGATAATTTAGAAGCCATATTTGATATATTTTATCAGTTTTAATTATGTATGATATATTTAATTTAGAAGCCACCATAGGTTACTTTAATCATAAAAAAAGTTCATTGTAAATAGTGTCAAGAGTATGTCACTAAATGAAAAAGACAAACTCTGGAATGCAAAGGAATTGAAGAGTAAGTAGTGATTGCAGGTAGAGTATGACTTTGAAGCAGCAATTCTTCAGGACCAGCATAGGATCCATCTTGTCAAGTTGACGAAGAAGATATATGGCAAACTCCAGACTCAACTACATCATCTCTGCCAAGATCGAGTTAATGGAAAAAAATCAATTCCGACTATGATGCGTAGTGTTAGCCACAATCTCCATGGAGGTCAGCCTCACATCTAATGTGTTACCAATAAACCATGTAAATCAAACCGAATCATTTTGTAATTTGTTTGCTTAGCCAAAACATCCACCCTGAATATTCCCGTGACCAAAACATCCGGGGTGCATGCCATGGCCAAAACGTCCGCCTACCAAGTAATATCTGCTATTAAAATCACCCATAGGTACTTTTCAATACAAGTACTACCCAGATGAGTACTGGGTACTGATGGTGGTTTATGTCTGCAAATAGATCATACTTTACAATTCCTCTGATTGATACACATTGATAAAAAAGGGAACATCCTTATGCCACTTTTTTGGTGTTTAAATTTGCAATATATCAGTCCCAGTAAATTGTTAATATACTGAACATGAAGCAAACTTCATGTTTGTATGTATGTATAACTCAATAAAAATACATTTATGTATGTTTATGTTGAAAAGGCAAGCTTCGGAGTTTGTCAAACTAACCAGGATGTACATTATCAGGGTTAGAAGCTAATTAGAATCCCTTACTAGTCCACTGCAGCAGTAACTTGGAACATGTACTGGTCCTGAGAGTAATTTACCAGTCCTGACTACGCCAAATAAAGTATCATGCACATAAAGTTTATTTCACAATGTGTCATGGTTATAAGTTAATTGAAGGTATTTTAAAAAAACTAAGTCACGGGAAAGCCCAAAGACCCATAGGTTAAATGTTAAAGTCTGGAGGAACCAGTCTTAAAAACTTAGGCTAAATAGCATACTGTTTAATTTCATGAAAGTATGAGATGATAATGACGACACAGAGTTGTTTGACTTAAATCACTATAATTTGTTTTAATCATGCATTTTTATTTTTTATTATGTTATACTGATTTTTATTATTGCATTTATTTTTACTGATTATTTTGTAAAAAAATACATTTATTTAATAACTTGCAGTACAAAAAATGAAATGTTATTTAAAATCAATTGTTACTTATGCCAGGTGATTATTTTTTACATATTTTTATAAATGAATTGCAATTAGCTTTCAACACCATATCATAGTGATACTACCTGGTAATCAGTGACAACTACCCTAATATCTATGGTTGGGATGATCTTGGGAGATCAACACACTAAAAGGTGTCAAGTGAAGCCATGGTGCATCGATGTAGTAAACTGGTTGAATTTGAAGATGATCTAACATGTGATGTCACACCTTTTCTATGCATTTAAGGGATCAATGAGTTAGTGTTAGGCACTTGGTGTTTAGCCAGGATGGGTATACCAGGTGAGTATTCATATAGATTCACTACTGATAGTTATCTCATGCTGCATACATACCAGAAACAAAACCTGACTCAGCAACTTTTGAGACTACAGTATTGTGCAAAACATACGTCTGGCAGAAAACAAGACTGTGTGTAGTTATACTTTGATAAGACTAAAGTTGTGAGGAAAGCAGTATGTGGGGTAACGTGCAAGAAATATGGCAAATAAATGCAGGGATCATGATTTTTTTTACAACCCTGGACACAATGCTATTGTCCCACATATTCCCTCAGCATGCACAACCTGTCAGCTATTTAAATCATTTTAACACAGGGGTATGTCCAGCAGATTGATAACAGAATGTCTGTTGATTGATATCTTTCTTTCACAATCTGTGATCATGAAACAAGAATCTCAGGATAGCACATAAAAGCATGAACACTTATTTCCAGTGTGATCCCTTTTACTGAGAGGCAGTTCATATATCCTCCCCCACCACTCACAGGGGAGCAGTATGTAAAGATGGAGCAGAAATAGCTCAAGGATGGTCATGGGGGATACTTAATGTTCCTGGGTTTTTTTTTCAATGGAGACGTCAAACCCCCACCATGATGTGAGCAGAAAATGAATGCTTGAAAACGTTTTGACCTTTTGACAAAATTAAACCTGTGATCCTTTGCGGTTGGGGCAAATTCATCCTTTGAACACAAAGTTCAGCATGCTTAACCACTAGACCACCAGAGCTCATATCTGGGCCATATCAAGTCACTGCAGATGCTTCGTTTTTTTAACCTGATAATTGTACTTGTCTGCAGGTGAACAGGTGAGTGTTAATTTTGATCCATGAATATCTTAACCATGGTAGCTCTATAATCAAGACTTAGCCTATATACTAGAAGGCAGTGGCTATGCATATGTTTAGACATCTAGTCTAAATGTAAGCACTTATTCTGCACATGTGTATGTTTTTATTTCCAGTTATTCGAGTTGTAATTTAAGTGTCATTCATCTAAAAATTTGACAGGTGATATGTGCATGATTTTCACATATGAGCCGTATGTTTAGTGCTTGGCTCTAAAAGTAAGGCATAACTGCCATATCTTTAGTACTGGGATCTAAAAGTATATAAGTTTTATGCAAGTGTATGTTTGCTGATGTACCAGCTTTTGGCTTGCATGAAATGCAAGTATGTGTCCTGTCTTTGCTTCCATTGTTAGATCATCCCTCTGTCATGACAGATATCTCAACAATTCCTGAACAGAAACACAATGATGATCAGATTTCTATCTTATTCCACTACATTAAAGCAATGAACTGTCTTAAACTTAAAGATATCTTTGTAATCTAATTGAAGCACATGTGTCATCAAGATGTATGTATTAATAAATATATGAGTATGCTATTCACCAGGTATGAGAGAGACATTTGAAAATAAATCCTGAAAAACAGAGCCATATGCACCTGGGGTTTGGTAAAAAAATTGGGTTTTGTGCATTGTTAGAACAATCTGAGATTACTTGACTTTTGCAAAAGACAATTTTTAAATACCAGTTTGACATTTAAATTTTTTTTTCAGCTTTGGAAAAACCAGAACTCTCATCCCTGATTCACTCATTTCTAGCATATTTCTCTTAAATATGCAAAGATACAATAAAGATTTGTTGTGCACATTTCAGTTATAAAATTACATTGATTATTACTCTGAATACTTCATAACCACCCTAACAGCACTGCTATCTATACAACACAGTGGCACAAAAAAAAAAATGCACACACATTCTTATGTACAATTAGGCCACCAGTCTAAAGATGTGGCTCACATGTGTGTAGATATACTTCAATACTAGCTACAGTCATCAACGAGATTCTAAACCTTTAAACATGCTGTCAGTGTTAAAAATATGGATTTCTCATTTTCTAGCAAACTACAAATGTAACAGTATTACAAGGGAGAGCCTAAATTCCTACAACAGCTGGAAAATTACCAAATGTAATACTGTTACACAGACATCAAATGAAAATTAATATGACACATTAAGAAACAGGAATATTCATACATATGACATTCCAGAAACTGTGCAATGGATGTGTTATGCACCATCTCGACAACCAGGGCCGTTTTGAAACAGGACATTCCTGTTTCGCAACCAATATGGTTTTAAAAATGCTTGCCCGTTTCACAACTGTGTGGGAATGAAATATTGTGCTGTTATTTCTCTATTTTCTCTATATTAGCCAAATTACATGATATTGTGAACATTAAATTGAATATAAATGACAGAGACTGCTCTAATCTATATGGTTACAAAATGGGAAGGCCCCTTTTAAAATGGGCATGGTTGCGAAATGGGTTGGTACAGATGTATTGTTTGCAAGCCTTTTTCCAGTTAGATTTCCTAGTTTAGTGCTAAGCTCCTCAAAATAACAGCAAGATCATGCTTAAATTTTTTTTTAGAAGTGTAGAAGCAACTCTGACAAAAAGCATTTTAGCATCAGATTCAGTCTTCAGTCCAGAGCACATAGTGACATAAATAAAATGAAACTAGAGGTAGACCATATTTTATAGTCTACCTCTACTTTCATTTTAATTATGTCATATGTCACTATGTGTTCTGGACTGAAGATAGGGATGTCGTTACATCGTGAATATTATTTGACAAATGCTTTTAAATGGGCGTAAGGAAAATGAGGCGTGAAATAAAAGTTTTGCTTGTGGTTGCCTTAATATTTCACGTAATAACTATAAATTAAACACATAGATTAAACACATAGACAGAATTGTTTTGAAATCGGGGATATAATTGTTAAATGATGTTACATCAAAAATGGGCCAGAAACGAAGCGCAAACAATTTTTTGACAAAATGGTCCGCTATAGTATACCCTCTTTGCACACAGCCTTGGCAATACCTATTAACAAACAAAGCTAGCCATGTTGTTGCCAATATTCCACTCTTTCTAAATATGCTGGTTTCCCTATGAAAATATGAAACTAACCTAGTCTGCTATCACTTTTAAATCTAAACCACAATAATACATCTATTAATAATTGAGCTAGAAAAGGGAAACCACCACTGTGATAAAGCTGAGAATGTTTTCTATTTAATGGTATAATTTTTGTTTTTGATGCGAAACTATCCATGCTGCGCAATGGGAAAAACCCAGAGGTCCTCCAGTGCCAAATCTAGTAAATTCCTGCAGCGTCAGTTCAACATGTTTAGGTTGCTATACAATCCGATCAAATCTATGCCTAATTTAGCCCACCCATCTTATTTTATGTATGATATATGCATAATAATATACATAGATATTATATTTGACTATATTTCATGCACATTGTGAATATTTAGGATGTAATAGAGAATTAAACATCTGTTTAAAAACAGTTGCTTGGTTCAAGTTGGCCAGCCTAAGATAAACACCGAAAGGCAATTTTTGGGGGATAAAGTTGCATTGTGTTCGTGATTATTTGCGTTTCAATTTGTTAGATGTACATAAAACAATTGATGCATGATTTAATGAGACAATGGATTATGTCCAACATTAAAATTGCACCAATTCAATGTCGTCTTTTCCACTGGATTTGTCTGTCTCACTTGAAAAATAGTTTATCACATTTGTCACCGTAATATGATTTACATGCATACAATATGTATATATAACTACATTCTAATCATAAAACAGATTGTATTGTAGTTAATTTCTTTATAAAATATATAACAGCACACCATCTGAAATTCTTTTTCACTGTATGTCGATTTTAATTGATTTTTATGTCTTAGGATTAAAAATATATGCATTGAACCTTACAGCAGTCATTTTCTACCCTATCGAGGTATATATTTCTAAAATTATGTAAGGAAACCATGTCAAGTTATATATTTACTTATTATTCTCTTCAAGACCTATCTAATGAAACAAAAATGGATGTTCTACGACTAATTTGAAAATTTCACCATTTCTCACACCGCCCTGAAATAAACAGTCTAAATTTGCTGATTGGTGTTTGGGCAATTTTGCAGCATTATTTCTGAAAAATGTGATAACTTGATACATATTTATTTATTTTGATGTGTTATACATAAATATTACATTACACAAATGATGAAAACAGGTCAGTGATACAATTATTTGGTGAGTTATGACATTGATAAACCTTTACCTCTGGCAATGGTACATTTCTGGAAGTAGACTTTTGTGACCTGTCAAATAAGTGGCAATATTTTAGCCAATTACTCAATAATGATAAAAGATAGCCCCATTAAACTATATATTTTCTTCTTAGTTATGACAAGACATATCCAATGAGCCACAAATTGAAGCTCTATGACCGCCTTCCCTACTGAAGACTGAATCTGATGCTAAAATGATTTTTGTCAGTATATCATATGATACAGATTAACTTCTCATATGACATCTGAACCATTTGAACACAGGAAATTTAAAAAAAATGCTGTTGAGTAACTTGAGATCGTGAAAAAATTATAATTATTGTAATACAAACCTGGGAAAGTGTGGAAAGGGATAAACCTGATTTCACCATTATCTTCACAAACATATCATGATCGACAGGTTCTTGATTTGGGCACACAATCTCGTACACTTCTCTGTACAGAGGAGGGACCGACCCTAAAAACATACATAAAACACAAGATCGTTATTATTCGCTTCGTGAAAAGTTTTAGTTAATGCGGACATTACGGTATTATAGAAAAATCACAGATTTTCTCTGCCAGAAGATCCACCCACCAAAAGTTAAGTCAGTCGCCATGTTCGCTATTGTATCATGTGACAGAAATAGAAGTAACTATTTACCATCGTTATTACTACCTCTCGACTTGTTCTAGTTACATAGAAAGGGTCCGTGAGAGGTACAAAGATTGGTTTGGCTCAGCGGCTTGCAGAACATGGTTCGGCTTTTGTCCTGTCAGAATTAATGCTTGAGGAATTTCTTCACTTATTTCTAGACTCCAGACACATAACCCTTGAAAGGTATATTCCTGGTAAGAAGTAAGAAGAAATTATTCCGTCACGGAGCCTAAACGTTGCACACACACACACACACACATATATATATATATATATATATATATATGCATTCAGTAAATAGATCAAATAAAGCATTTCGTCATTAACCGTTCACTAGTCGGGTAACCAGTCATTTCACAGCCTACTGGAAGACATGGGTTCATAGAGAGAATGCTATTTTTAAACAGGTATTTTGTGGAATTTGTACGGTCGACCAATTCGAACGAATAATGACATTGAATGACATATTATCATCATATTCTAATTCAGTGAATTCCTCTAACAAAAGATGCAGACATTGTTTTAGAAACTATGATGCTTCCCCAAGTTAATTATATATTATATATATATATATATATATATAAGGGATCCTTATCAAATCGACACATAGAACTTAACAATATACTGGATTTCTTTTTCTTCACAACATTACCTGACCCCACCTTACAATAGAAATGTTATCGTCCCGGACTATTTAATTCAACCTCTTTCACAGTTCTGTTTTACATTTATATAATAAACTGTACATATCATACATTGACAATACTCCATTGACAATATTATGTTCTATTGATGTATTATATCTATTGTATGCGTGTATATGTAAATGAAAATTGAAAATAAATTTCAGTTCAGTTCAACGACATGGCTCATCACCACCACAAGTACAAATTCTAAATACTGAGGCACACATCATTCACTTACAAGCCATGATCATATCAAAAGTTCTTTGTCACCAACGCCAGAAGTACAAGACAATCTAAACTGTTATCATGAAGGTATGGGATCAAATTTGTGATGGGCACATATCTGTCAAGCAGCTCCTCAATCTATGATAAACTGACATGATGAAAAATTATAATCATATATATATATATATATATATATATATATATATATATATATCTTTAAACATGACACTCAATTATTTCCTGATAGGCTGTGAAGTGACTGTAGATTTTGGGCTGTAAAATGACTAAATAACTTACTACGAAATGTTGATATTGTGAAATGTATTTTTGGTCTCTAAACATTTATGCGGCTTTCCATATTACTTGTAGTGATTAGTAAGGCCATTTCACATGTCCGTACAGATCGGACCATGTTTTCAAAGTGTAACAAAATATTATGCCATTTTATAGTATTAATAGTAAGGTAATTCATAATTGACCAAGTACACTATTTTTCTGCAACGTGTACTGCACCTTTCTGTAGGTATGAAATATTTGGGCGAAAATTGGAATTAGCAGACAACATAACCATTTTAGCAGACGATACTATTTGCGAGAAATCGCGAGATGTGATTTTGTGATGGAATTTGTTTATATGCGACCAAGACATGTTTTCATTTTAGCCGCTATTTAGATGTATACTCACTCTCCGAAAATTACGAGGGTTTGTGTTTATGTTATTGGTATCGTCGTCCTAGGTACATTATATAAATCAACGAGCGTGCTCCAAAAATTTAAACAGCTTAAATGTAATTTTGAAATTATCGGTTGCCCAGATAAACAATCATGATCTTGTCATGATCATCATCATGAACGATGTTTTGTTTTGCATGACAATGAATCACTGATGATTGTTTTATTCGGACTTGAAACACGTTTAATTTCTTTGTATGCTAATTATGAATCTTGTCTAGTTACAAATTTTTAATATTTGTTTTATGTATACTGCTAGTACTAGCCTAACTATTATAGTAATAGAAACGACAGGATATAGCTACCTATTCATCTGTATTAATTTAACACAGATGAATATCTAGCTATATAAGTTGATTAATAATTAATCAGTTTATATATTTTCCATTCTCTGTAATCTCTTCGACTGGAGATTTTATAATAAAATGGCCAGATAGACCTCTTAATTCTGAATACACGAATCCCTGTAAACAATATGCATTCCAAGTTGGAATGCCTAAACCATCTGTTCTCAATGCTAACTACTACCCCCCACATAGCAGAACTTCATTATGTGAATGTTGGGTCAACATCATACACTATCTGACTAGATCTATGTTTGACTAGGGTCAATTTGTCCATTGAGCAAACCTTGGCCCAATGGATCAAATCCAACCATCGGCCAACATCATACCTTGATACGAGATCTATGGTCAAGTCTTGGTTTCTATGCAAGATATTTCTTATTTAATGAATTACGGCAGAATGTAACACTCCCTAATCCAATGTTTGTCCAATAGGTACTTGAATGTATTTAGTGTGGGACTGTCTACCACATGTGCTGGTAACCCGTTCCAATCGTTTGTCACTCTCTAACTGAATACATTTTGCCTCAAACTTGATCTTGAGTGGTGTTTCATTAGCTTGAGGCTATGCCCTCTGGTGCTTGATATGTCAGTCAGTGAGAAGCATAGGTTAGCTTCCAGCCTGTCTATACCTTCAGGATCTTATACACCTGAAGCATGTTGCCACATCTCCTACGCTAGCGCAAAGATGAGAGTCTTGGGGATTCTAACCTATCTGTATATAACAGACTTCTCAAATTTGGTATCAGCTTTGTGGCTTTCCTCTGGATTTTTTTCAACTTCCAGCTTGTCACCTGAGAACCTTGGACACCACATAACATTTCCATATTCCAAATGAGGGGTACCATAGTGGTGAATAGCCTGGGGAGTGTCATCTCATTAATGCAGGTGAATGTTGCTCTAACAAGTCCAAGCATTCTTGATGCTTTGTTCACCACTTTGGACACATGCATGGGAAATTTCATATCTCGGTCAATGGTGACGCTTAAGTCCTTCTCCTCTATTATTGCTTCCAGTGAGGTATTTCTCATACTGTACTCATGACATGGGTTTGTTGAGCCTAGATGGAGAACATTGCATTTGGCCTTATTAAATCCCATCTGCCATTTCTGAGACTAGTCCACTAACCGATTTAAGTCATCCTGGAGTTGTAGACAGTCCTCATGAGAACTTATACCCTGGAACAGCTAAGCGATATCTGAAAATATCTTTGCAGTACATGTGACATCATCAGGTAGGTTATTAATAAAAATGATGAACAGAATTGGCCCAAGTAATCTGCCTTGTGGTATGCCGCTGAGGATTCCTCCCCATGTAGATAACTTGCCATTCACCACTACATGCTGCCATCTGCCTGAGAGGGAGTTCTCAGGCCGTCTTTCATGCCATATGCCTCAAGCTTAATTAATCCTTCCATACTTCTGGTAGTGTACCATCCATAATAGACTTACTGAATATTATTTTCAAAGACACCTTTATTGCGCTGGACAGTTCCCTTAGTATCCATGGATGGAATCCATCTGGGCCTGCTGACCTGGAAACATTCAACTTATTTAGTTTCTTCTCAACCAGATCAGGAGTAATTATTACATCCTTGAGTGTAACACTTACCTGTCACTCATTCATAATAGGTATGGTATCTGTGTCTTCTCTGGTGAACACACTAGTGAAGTACTTGTTTAGGGTTTCTGCCTTTTTATGATCATCACTAGTGAGGGCAGCATCCTCCTTCTGTATGTCACCAAGGCTTGTATTGTTCTTCAGCTTGGACTTGCAGTATATCCAAACATCTTTTCAGACAGGCTGACAGCTTCTGTTGAAAATCTCTACACAAGTTTCTTGTCAGGGTAGTGAATTAATTTTTCTTGGTAGTTGCACGGATGTAGTCCAAACGATCCCCAGTCAGCCGATGCATTGCTATGGCTTCTCTGGTCATCCAGATATTGCTCCTTTTGTCTTTACTGGGAGCTGATTTTGGTATGTATTTGTTCATTTAACATTGAGGAGAAAAATTTCATGCATCTTCTGCTGTTAGTGCATTTAGATCAGTTTCCCTATATATTTCCAGTAAATTCTGATTCATTCTTTATGGTATTGGAAATGAGATTCTGCCTTTTTCTGGTTCTGTGAACTTACCTGTAGATTGCATGTGATGATTACATGGTCACTGAAACCCAATCCTTCATGGCGCTTCATATTGCTGACCATGCTGTCTTCACTTGTGAAGAGGAGGTCAAGTATATGTGGGTTCTGCCTATGCCTAAATCTAGTAAGGGTATCTATGTGCTGTATCAAGTATGCATCTCTCACAGCATACAGGAATAATTGACTATGGTGGTACATACCTTTCTCAGTGGTCTTGGTGTTCCAATCAGTTTCTGGGTGATTAAAGTCTCCCATGACTATTACTGCAAAACAGATACTAACAGTTTTTCGGACATTTGCTAAGAATATTTATTTTGTTATACCAACATCACAATTAATAATATAACAGCTGTTTTGTATTAATACTTAAATTTATTTCATACTGCACACTGTTCTTGTTAACTAAAATCATCTGAATTGTCATTCTAATGCATTAATAAAGAAAAGGATGCAATCACTAAAAATTATAACACTATTCTGAATTAAGAAATAACAATGAGCCAAAAAGATGAATGAGTATGTTTACGTATTATTAGTAAGACTAACTGTATTTGTTCTTTTTCTTCCTAATCAGTACAAAATGCAAACTTGGATATTGCATACTGGACCATAGTAGACCAGAAAGAAATGAGTTCATTCTTTTTTTAATGTCATTTTTGTTACAATTTCTTTAATATCAGACAGTGCTTTCCATAGATTAGGTGCTGCATCTATATTAGGACCAAAGAATTATTGTATGTATACCAAACCAGTTGGTGTAATTATTAAACAGTATAATATCAATGTTATGCCAATGATACAGAATTGTGCATGACATTAAAGCCACGTGATAAGTGACATGACAGATGGGTGCATCTTTGATTACCCCTAATGGGTCAGTAAAAAATCTAGGGGTTATTTTTGACCAGTGTATTAACATGCATGAACATGTCACATCAGTATGCCGAGCTGCCTACTACCATCTTAAGAACATCCACTGTTTAAAAGCATTCTTGACACAAGAATCAATTGTAACTGTAGTTCATGCCTTTGTTACATCTCGTATAGACTATTGTAACTCCCTGTTATATGGCATATCTGATTATAACATTAATCGCCTTCAGCAAATTCAGAATAGTGCAGCTCGCATTTTAACAAATACTAGAAAATATGATCATATCACCCCAATTCTTCAAAAACTACATTGGCTACCTGTTAGACAGCGTATCCATTTTAAGATTCTGTTAATAACTTATAAATCTATTAATGATATGGCGCCAGAATACCTGTGTGAACTGGTTTCCATTAGAAAGTCATCCCGAAAACTCAGGTCATCCAGTCAGATACTATTGCAGGTGCCAGTGTCTCGGCTCAAGTCATATGGTGATTGTGCGTTTAGTGTTGCAGCCCCCACTTTGTGGAATAAGTTGCCGGCAAATATTAGAAATGCGTCTTATCTTGAAAATTTTTAGGCTCTTCTAAAAACACACCTATTTAAGGTCGCTTTCACAGATAAATAATTACTATGTTTTAAATGATTACAGGGTTTTTACAGACATTATTTGGGGTATTATTATAATACATAGTATTTGGTGATGCATTGTTACATAATATCCCCTTCTTTCTGAAAACCACCTACAAGTGCAGAAATATGCAAAAGAGAAGATATAACACCTGTTTTGTTGCAGCTACATTTCAGATCACTGTACAAGGTCACGTCTCACACATTCAGACTACTGGGTGGAACAGCACCACAGTATCTAAGCGATCTGATCTAAAAATATATACCAGTGATAATACTCCGATCTGAGTCCTATTCACTTTTTGAACAGCATCACTGTATCTAAGTGATCTGATCCAAAAGTATATACTGGAGAGAATGTTCCGTTCTGAGTCCTGTTCACTTTTGACGATATCAAAAAGCCACAAGGCAATGTATGGGAAAAAAATTCTTCTGAGCCTCAGCTCCAAGGATGTGGAATAAGTTGCTAAATATTTGTAAGGTTCTTAAACCCACTTATTTGAATTAACCTATTTGTAATATATAAACCAGTATATTTATGTATAAAATGTGTCTTATATGAGCTTAGAATATATTTAATTTTAGTTATGTGTTGAAATGTATAGCACCTTAGAGTTGAATAAGGCACTATCTAAAATACTATTATTATTTTCAGTAAAAGATCTGTTGCTATATAACAGATATGTTATATGGGATATGTTAGTCCTATCTGATGCAGGCTTGAAGTTTCCATGGATCCATGGATTTTAGAGTTTTTCTGATGAAAATTATCATTCTCATGATTAGTGTAAATCCATTGAGAAAATCAAGTCAAAATTGTGGGGGCCTTTAACCCCCCCCCCTCCCCCCCACAATCACTTAATGATTATTTTCAGAGTTTTTTGCATTATACATTATCAGACCTGCTGGTGTTTTTATCTAAAGCAATTAATTTTTAAGCCTGTTTTGGTGGTAACCCTCATGTTTAGACTATTCTATAGGAATATCATAAAGATAACATACCAAATATTGTAGATGTTAATAAAGTATGATACACAGTAATTGTAAATATATATGAATGTTAAATTAATTAGCATTTTTATGTAGTCAGAGTTCTGCTGATGGCTAACTGGTCTTCAGAGATGGCAACCATAATTTTTACAGTGGTTTCACAGGGTGTTGTTTGAAATTTATTTAAAAAAGTAGCCACTAAAAAAACAAATTATGACTTTTGTCTGCCAGAGAGCTTTTTCAATTTACATAAATGTCAGTTATGATACAAACATGCGGTTACATTTGTTTCTATTATGTTCTTTCTTCTAAACAATTTGTAAACAAAAGTTTCTTTATATGGAATATTATGAATGACTTCCTACTGGACCTAAAGGTTCTGAACTTTATTGTGTTCCAGATAGATGTATTTAAACAGAGAAGGATGCTGACAGTATAATGGCTGATTATGAGGTAAACATCTTTCATAATTTGACAGGTGTCATTATGAAATTTTAACTTTTATTTTGTTAACTGGAACGGGTAAATTATAATCTTGGTTGTTAAAGGGATAGTCCACCTTCATTTCAAATTTTCAGGGCTAATACAGATATGCTGTCAAAATGTGTAAATAATCACCCACACGTTAAATAATCCAGTTCAAAGTGCTTATTAATAAACTTTTAATAGCCGGTGGGCACCGCCATTTTGAAGCTAGACAAAGACCGGAAGTTCCTGAATGCTGATGTCACTTGAACCTAGCAGTTTGACTGGAAGTCTGTAGAGCCTGTACAAAAGCATGTAAACAAGTGTGAGCAAAGAATTATTCCAGAGCATAGTGCAATTATCTTGTTAAAATTACATCATGAATGACATACAACCATATAATTTTGAACTAGAAGGAACCTGAGAAGAGGAAGATGATTCTGATTGTTTCAAAGAAAGCAGAATCATCAAAGTAACCTCAAAAAGAACAGGGAACACTGACTGGTGTCTGTGTGAACTCTGTGAACCAATGGATTCCGAGAAGGGATCTCTTTATTGCCATTCTGTGCAAAATTTTAGCGGGTTCAAATGTGAAATGTATATCATACCTTCCCGAATGGCTGAGATATTAATGCTTAAGAGCACCTGTAATCTGTGTCAGTTTAGAGAGTGCTCATATGACATCAGAGAATTTGAGTTTTCTCCTTCCCGCCTTCGAATCTGACTTCCAGTGCAGTCATAATGGTGGCCCTCCAGTAATTTGGATTATTTCCCTATATCTATGATATCAGGTATATTTCGTGATTATTATTGTAGAATGTTTGTGAGATTTAAAACTGGTCCAGGCCACTGTTTCGTTTTGCATGTCATAAGAGGCAATTAAAACGACTTTTGTTTAAACAAGTAAGGTGTTATTGTTTTTGTTGGTGTGATTCCATAATTACATGTAATATTTTCCATGCCATGCTTTTCTAGATATAATAATAATGTATTATTTCCAAACTAATTATCTGCTTGGAAATCATAGCCATAAAGCTTCCCTATTATTGATAAATTATTAGCACTAGTAAAAAATGCTTTAAAAAGAAAACATCAACAAACTTCATATATTTGACTAGATCTGTAACTAACAGTAGATCAAACTTTCTAATTAATTATACACCGTTTTTTAATGTATCACATAGTGGAAACTTTACGTATTAAAAGGTTTATTAAGATTATCTAAATGATAAGTTTAAATGTTATGTATTTTCAGGACTACGCTGATGAACAAGAGCTAGACGTGAGTTGTTTTTATGTGTCGTATCCTTAAAAATATTCCTAAAGTTTAAAATTATTGAACTACTTATAGTTCTTTTAGATGAATTCCATTGGAATATTTGCATCTGCTTCAAGACATTACTGAACTAATAATTTATGGATAAGACATATGGCATACTATTCACAAGATTATTTAGTGTTGTTTGGTAGATTTTAGGTTTTTTGGCTTTTATTTTATTACCATTATGATTATAAATTATGTACCATCCATCTGTTTATGGTACTTCCCAGTACATTAAGTAAATAGTATCTTTTTTATGCTACATATTTTTTTGTTGGGTACAGTAGTTTTCTACCTTTCTTTTCTTCAGCTCCAATATACAGGTAGTTAAACAATAGTATGCCTTATCCATAATTTACATACAGTGTCTGAATCAAGTCTATTCAGAGTATTTTCGTTTGTGCAGTATTTTATCAAATTAATTTCATTGTGGTCAAATTTATGAGATATTGTGGATTTATTTTCATTATGCCCTTGAAATTAAGCAAGCCAGTAATATTTTGTGGATGTTCAGTCAAAATATATTATTGATTTTTCGGTGCTTTGAATCTTGAAATGAAGGTTGTTGATGGTAATTTTCTGTTGTGACATTTACAATATGACCGGTGCTTACTAGAATATCCAAGGGTGTCTGAGATCCAAACTGACTATTGTCTTGTACATTGTTTAAATTACTTATTAATATTAATTATAACATATACCTAGGAGTGCACATGTGTACAAATGCATTGAACATTATTATTTTATATCTTCTTTGTTAAATGTAATTTTACACACACACGCACACACATCCTGTTTAACAAAGGATTTTTTGGGTAATTATTGGACAATGTCATACATACTTATATTTGTTAGGCCTAAAACATTACTCACTTGCATTTTTTATCCCAGTATGAACTGTTGGAACCTCGTGGCATCATCATTTCTGGAAGGACTGTGTTGTTTATAGTTAATACACATGATTATCACTATTTGGTACCATTTGCAAGGGGTCCTATATTGTTATTTAGCTGTTGAGTAGTACTTTACCTGACCTAGTTATTTTTCGCTTTAGGTATCTAAACCTAAGAAATCAAGGGCATCACCAAGACCAAAAAGTAAGTTTAATAGTGTTTTATTGTGTTATGTTTGTCCCTAGTTTGTCACAAATAATTATTTTATATGCTGGGTTTATTTAGCTATTTCTAACATAAACAAATGCCTTTTATGTACTGTAGATCTACGGCATTTTATCCATTCTAGAATCTTCTGTCATATCAGTGGGTGTCATAAATACAATTTTCTGATTGTTTTGTTTAGGTGCATCAAAGAAGACAAAAAGCCACTCAGCAAAAGGTAATCATTTGGTTATTCTATTAATGTAGAAAGTAAGATAATAATAATGTCATTTGTTAACATAAAATTTGAATTATTTTTCATTAATCTGACAACCCCACATTATGATACCAACTATTCGCTCATTTCATCAAACTGCAGGCTTACCCTATAAGAGTGGGGTGGCTTCAGGATCCAAGTCTACAAATACAGCAAGAGAATTGTGGTTGTCTGCTGTAAAAAGTGGTTTCGGTAAGTAGAAACTAGTTTATTTAGTGTGTTTCTTTTTATTGCCAAGTTAGTGTGGCATAATGTCCATTTGCTAAATGAATGAAATAACCCCATCATTTGTCCATTGTATCTATTATTCACTCTACACTAGTAGATTAAATCTATCAGTGAATGTGCATTGATAAATATTTGTGATTAAGTTTATACTACTCTTATGGTTAACTCGATGAGTGAAGATGGTAGCATGATATTTCACAAGCTTCATGGGTCAGATTTTGAATTCTAAAGCATGCGATGTGCATAAAAGTGGTCATAAAACAACACCATTGATGATTATTTTTTTATAATATATGTACATTTGTATGAACCTGTTTGTGTAAGAGAATGCTTCTAAATGAAACAGAGTAAGCAAGATCTTAATATTTACTGATTATAAGCCAAATAAAATGACATATACCTGTATTTGAGTATGGCCTAGTCCCCATAGAGGGGTACCTGTGTCAAAGGACAACTTAAGCTAGTTCTGAGGTTAGCCTTTTATGACAGGGTTTACTGCAGCTGAAAGTAGTGTTATTTGGACTCAACGAATGCATTACATTTCAATATAAGTTATTAACCAAAATTTTAATTCATGTTACAATTGATACATAATTTTTCGTTAAAAACATATTACTATATACTGGGCTGCAGATATCCACTTGCTTGCTTGCCCAAATTTCTCGTAAATGTTACTTGATAACTCAGTACCAAAACTCACTTACCTCTTGGGCTATGCTCATGCTAGCCACTTTCATGTTCAGTATTTATAAATTAATGTTTTAATCTGTGAAAGAAACATGTACCTTTTCTAATTTCTTCTGCAAACATAGGATTTTAGTTAAAATGGGCTGGTAATAATCCATGTGAATTGACCTTTTTATTTTGCCATCCTCCATGAAAATATCCCAAATCATTTTATTTCAAAATTGTATTTTCCCCTTTCTATGTATAGTCTATGGCAACATAGTTGTTTGTTAGATCTATTCTTTTACTGAAAAATAAAGTTAAAATAGAAATAAATTAATATGGTTCATTTATACAATTAACTGATATTAATTCTGCATGTCATGTATCAAACCCATATGTTCAGAAGTATTATGTTTCTGATTAGAATGCAAAATTCTATTGCTACCTCAGTAGTTGAAACAGGCTGCAGCCCAGTCTTCTGGAGTAATCATGATTTCTGTGCCATATGAAAAATATGTTAGAACTCAAGCAAGTCTTTGTGACTCCATATTCTATATATATATATATATATATATATATATATATGTGTGTGTGTGTGTGTGTGTGTGTGTGTGTGTGTGAGTGTGTGTGTGAGATAGTATGGTATAAAAGTTGATTGAAATCTAAATTTTTCATATGTAACACACAGTAACATTTGTCATTGCAATTAAATCAGAACTTTACAACATATTCTGTTCTGGAAATGAAACACCAGCGAGTCCAACTGAAACAAACATTGGCTTCTAAGTAAATTAAGTCAAATTCAAAGAGCAAGTATCTTGAGAAATAATATAAGACAGTGTAAATTTGACTTTTAGCCCTCATAGTTTGATATGCCATATTTTAATAGTCCTAATTTGGTTGATAGACATGTATAAAGTGAATGTTGTATTTAATCGTTTATTCAATAAAGCACAGAAGGCCATAGTACAAAACAATACAAATAGAACCATACACATATACGTACAAATCAGTGCAATATTAGAACCCCATGAAAGCATGGAAAGTGAAGCTACATACATTTTGCAGTACTAATTTCGAGCTTGAGGACATTTAAGTGAATAAATGATATCAATATCTTGGAATAGATTGTCATCTGATATTTTTGTACAGAGGACATGACATTGAGTTACAACTGTAGTCATTAATGTAATATATTCATTGTATGTATAACTGCATTATACATACACACAAGTGTAAGGGAAATAAATAAAATTTTATGCATAATCATAATTATGTATCCAGCAATTACGTTCAAATGTTAAATGTTGCAAAGAATGATGACAAGATGTATGTGCACACATGCAAAAATATTTAAAAGATTGATGTATATAAATGCTCATGTGGTGAATAATACTTTTATTATCTAAAACAAAAAGGTTTTACATAAACTATATAAGTTAAATACTATAGTTAACATAGTCCAGTACCTGCATGTTTTGATAACAAGTATTCCCCATTATTTATGAGCTGAATACACTAAGCTGTAATTAAAATGGAGTAATACAATTTTTCTGACAGCCCAGTACCCTGATAGTTTATTTTATCATGGTGGTTGTCCTGCCTAATATTAGGACAGTTGGCTAGTAAAAAATATTATTATTCGGCAGCAGGTATGTTGTATAGCTTAAAATCTATAGATTATCCTTGTTACTTAGTGGGACAGATGATAGTTTTTTTTTCTTGTAGTAAAAATGATAATTTATTAATCTAAATGAGCTTGTTTTGCAATCTGTGTAGTCATATACTCTTACACAGATATTGATGTGGAAAGTATGATTCATAATTGAACACTTACATCAAGTTAACGACAAATTCTGATCCACATAACCTTGTTTGACAGAAGATAGCCTTTAAAGTAATATTGAGTGTAATATGGAATTGAATTAAGAATGAGGCAGCTCACATAGAACAAATACTGAAACTTATGATCATATCAATTCATTTCTTCCGAAAACTACATTAGCTACCCTTTAGACTATTTCAAGATTTTACTAACAACTATTCTATCTCTAAATGACATGAAACCTGAATACCAGTGTGAACATATGTCCAGTAGATCTTCATCCCAAAAACGGTGGATCAAGTCATATGGTGATTGTGCATTTAGTGTTGTGGCCCCTTTTTGTGGAACAGGTTGGTAGAGGCAGTATGTGTATATATATATCCATATCTAGTGGATATTAGAAATGTATCCTCTTTTGAAAAGTTTTAATCTGTGCTAAAATTCCATATGGTCAAGGTTGCTTTCACCAATAAATAATGTTTATCATTTTAGTACCGTATATACTTGCGTATAAGCCACACTTTTTATACTATGAAATCGACGTGTGCATTTTATACGTGGGTCATACTAAAAGGGAAGGTAATATTTGGCATAATTTAGGGGGAAATACAATAATATTATTTTCAACCTTAATAATGAATATGTGAGCAATAAACAAATTTATTAGCTGTGTTTTCTCTGTTGTCTTTCAAAGCCAAACTTAATCATGATAACTGCCATTATTATTTAATTAGTGACATGATCATAAACTGTGAAAAAGTCAGACGTGTTGTTATTATTGAAATGTGTGAGCTTGTGTAATTGAACAGAATGGTAAATGAGGCCATACAAAGAATGACCATAGAAGCCACATCAAAGGAAAATGATTATAGCAAACACTGTGTTAATTACTTCCAAGGGTGCCACATGGGAACTACTAATAAACTATTTCAAACAGCATTACGGAAACAAAAGCACAGCACTGCTGCTGTGCTTTTGAAGCGGCCATTGTTACCTATCGTCACACAGTGGATGAAAACGGCCTGGGATTAAATCAACCCCGCCATCATTACCAAATCATTTAAGAAGTGCTCTATCAGCAATGGTTTAGCTCTAGATGGCACAGAAGATGATGTATTGTGGGCTGAACAGTATGACAAATCCAACACTGACTCCAATGAAGAAGGCAATGACGTGTATGATGACATGATGACACACAAACAGATACAACAGATGTTCATTGAAGAGAATGATGATGATGAATTTTTGGGTTTTGAATGAATATTGCTGATTTTAGAGCATCTTATACATGGGTTCCACTGCAGGGGGTTTATTGGTCATAACATTGGGTGCATCTTATACGCAAGTGTGACTTATACATGAGTATATCCAGTATCTTATCAGGTTTTACATACATCTTATTTGTGGTATCACTGTACAGTGCATTTGAATGGCTTCTGCTAGTAAGGGAACTTTATCAAATATACTTTATTATTATTCAAGCATAAATATGTGAAGATATAATCCAAGGATTATTCTGATCTCTGGATTTTTATGAATGCTCTCTTTAACAACAGCTCTAGGTAGTTCTTCTAAGAAGAGTCGCCAGGGAAAGAGGACACCTACTGAGCTCTGGACTTCTACCCTGCGACAATCTGGTGTGGGTTTCACCCCACAGACAACAACCAACATGGACAGTTTTACGGGACTCCAGAAGTCACAGATGCAGAACATGAGCTATTCCAGCACAAGTCATTTTCTTCGACAGAAAGCTGGTACAGAGAAGGTGCCAACACCTAGACATCAGCAAAATGGTATGTGTGAAATTATGTTGGTATTTTATTTGTTATTAATAACAAAACATGTACATTTGTAATAGATTAATAAGTAAGTGTATATAGTATTAGATATTCTAGTCTCTCTCTCTGTGTGTGTGTGCGTGTGTGTGTAAAATACATTTTTATATTTATATCACCAATAGGTAAACCCACTCCAGGTACGCCTGCTTACAAGTCAAAAGAAGAATATTATGATGAGGTCCTTGCTCTAAAGAAGGTAGTTGAAATTCCTTAATAAAAATTGTTGATTTGTAAATAAAATTTAGTAATACGATGTACTATGCTTCACTAATTGGAATTGAATCATTTGCAATAGAAAAATTAGCCATGTTTTTAGCCATAAAAGCTGTGGATTCTTTTTTTTTGGAGGGGGGTCTTAAAACTACTAATTTAGTCTTTTATTGTCTTGCCAGCAAATTCAAGCATTGAATTCTGAAAATTCAACACAGAAGTCAAAGATCAGACGTCTAGAAGAAGATAATATCAAAAAGGTGAGATTACCAACAGAATAATTATTTCTGAATGCTAAAGGTACTACTGCATGGTCATGAGTTATATGTAGATTGTTCACAATCAACAATCAATTAATGTAAGTGTTATTTTCAGGAGAAGGATATAGAACAGCTGCTTGATCAGAGTAAGGTAAATATTGTATAATTTTCTATTTACAGTTGTTCTTTTCTGTTTTAATTGATCAGATCCACACTGTAAACAGTTTCCAAATGTTGATATTGTTTCCAATAAAAAACTAACAATATAAAAATAAACAATGTATGATAAATGGGTTGTTTAATAAATCCAGCTGGCTATGTGTATCTCATAAACTGACCATAACCATATCTTAGTCATAATGTGATATATAATATTTCAGAGTGAAGAACGTAGAACATTATCAGACAGAAGACCAGACACTAGTACAGTAAGTTGTTCTCTAAAGCTGTGCAATTATTTACACTTAAGATGTTTATAGATATCACAGTAGGTCGAAGTAGAATACTGCTGGAGGATCATATATTTGTTTACCTGTTTGCTAAAAACATTCATTTATCAAATCAGCCTTGTGTTAGATGTTAATATTATTTTCTTAACATTTGTAGTTGATTTATTCATAATGTCTTTACTAATCTCACGTAGCACATCTCCATGGCCTAGCTGGTAGTGTGGTTAGCCATAGACCTCTAACATTTGGGCTCCAACCCAAGGCTGGACTATGTTGTGGTGTTTCATCTTTAATTATGCCTTATTAATTTGTTTGGTCCATTTAGCCTGCTGTATGCACAAAAGTTGCCATCAACCAGCAGTATTTATATTGAACTAATGTGATTTTGTAACAATTTGTTTTTCAAAATTAGGTTATTCATAGCTTAAAGCAGAAAATCCTTAAGCTGGAACACCAACTGAAAGAGAAAGAAACTACACTGAAGTAAGTTTGTTTTTGTTTGTTTTTTTATCCACAGGAATGTATTACTGTAAGCAGGAAGCATTAATCTAATGTAGAGTATTCTAGGACACTGAATGGCCTAAATTGTGCTAATGTGTTATTAAACAACATCCATCCATCCATCCTAATGTAGAGTAACCCTGATTAATTTGGGCCAAACCAGAAATTGGTCAATTGTTAACTCAAAGCTAACTCACTGAACATGGTTTATCACTTATGTGTTATTTCCATGTTCAGTCATTTAGATAAAATTACTACTTTTCGGCCCATTTAGCCTACCCTGTGCACAAAGGGGGCCGTAAAACATCAATCATCATCATCACTACTAAAAACCTCTGCCATTTTTGCTAGTTATGGCATAAATAAATGGTTTCTTTTAAGTTATATTATTGGTGTTTTATTTATTTAATGTGACATGTTAAGTGTCCATGTTATTCCAGTTATTTTGATATTATCTGTTTTAACAAGCACCTTTTACATTTACCCTGACATGAATAAGAGTTAGGTAGAGCTAGTTTATTCTCACTAGTAAAAGGTTACTGCCTAAATTGCCTAAACACCACAAGATTCAAGTATCTAGTCATTTATGTCATTACAATTATGCAATTTAATTTTCTGTCATGGAATTTAAATAGTGTGTGTGTGTGTTTAAAAAAAATGAAGGTGTCAACCTTTAATTATAAAAACTAAATGATCTACTTCATCTAGCAAGTTGCAGAGTGATCTGAAGACAACCAAATGTGAAGAACTGAAAGTCCAGGCAGAGATGTTTTACAGGGAAATTCAACGGTTACACCAGCTCCAAGCTATGACAAATGAATCACATATCAAGTATGTTCTATATAAAACGTATATAGAGGCATTACTACCAAGTATAAACTGATTACAGCAATACTGCTTGCATAATAAGGCATCATAATAATAAGGAGGAATTGAATTGAACAAATCTATCGGTTGATCGGAATGTCTAAAAAGCAATTGTGTAAATGATAATATGCATGAGTGATAATCAGTTGTCCCTCCTAGGCATCTGGCACAATTCTCACTCATCTCTATGTATAATATATGAGCATAGTTTCATGTTTCCAGTAAGGCGGCATCTGTTGGTATCATAAAAGAGACGCCCAGTCGTCTGAAAGCCCTCCAAGAAACTATAAAACGCATGAATGAGAAAACAGTTCGTCTGATGGATGAAAACAAAACTCTGAAACAGGACCTAGAAAAAATGCTGGATGAGAAGGCATCTGTTAAGAATAAGCACAGTTAGTATGGAATTATATCAGAGTTATCAGCGACAGTTGCATTATTGTTGATTTGGCTTTATTGTTATCAGTATTCTTGTCATATAAATTATATTTAGCATGTAAATTATATTTAGCATGTAAATCTTTCTTGTTAGTTTCCAGCAGTTTTTTGTCCTGCCCTTTTTTTCATTTCATTACAATTTCATCCTGTGGGTGTGTTATTACAGGCCCTCTCCTATTTGCTAACTTTTTCTGTTTACTTACAGAAGAATATGAAGACATGACAAAGAAGGAACTTCTGAATGCTCTTTCAAAACTAGAAAAGGTATGTTCTGTAGGTTATTTATCAATACAGCTTACCGGTATCTCCCTCATATGGTATTAAACATGGTTTTCCTCCATGTGAGAAATGACAGAAAGAAGAAAATAGACTTTTGTAGTAATAATAATAATAGTAGTATTTTTATAGCACCTTATTCAACTTGAATTGCTCTAAGGCAGTCTAAAACATAATTAAAACATCTTCTAACCTCATATAGCATTTTATAAATAAATACACTAGCTTACAAAATATTTCTTTACTTGTTGCAAGTTTAATATGGTTTGGCAACTTATTCCACAGCCTGAGAGCTGATAATCAGAAGGATTTTTCTTCATACATTGCTGTGTGGCTTTTTAGTACCACCAAAAGTGAACAGGTCTCATACTATTGGATCAGATCACCTAGGTAGAGTGGTGTTATTCCACTCAGTACTTTGAATGTCTGAATCAGGATCTTGTACGTGATCTGAAACATATAAGAAGCCAGTGCAGCTGGAACAAAACTGGTCTTATATGTTCCCTTTTGCAAGTGCATGTCGCCAGGCGTGCAGCACAGTTCTGCACTTGCTGTAGGCAGTTTGTCAGAGATAGGGGGATATTATATAACAATGCAATAACATAGTCCAGTTGAGAAATAATAAAGGCTGGGACAAAGTCTTGCATGTCCCATCATTTAAGTACTTATGAATAAGTCCTATATTTCATATTTGATAATAATGTTACTTACATATAGAATTCAACTGGTTCTCCATTTTAATAATTGGAACCTGCCTTAATGCGACAGTTCTCAGATTTGTTCACATGTTGCTTGAATGAGAAAACAATGAATTCAATAATATCTAACTTTTATGGAAGATTTCCATATGCTTTATTCTGTATAAGTTGAAGTTTACAATTAATGTCACAGTATAACTAATTATGTTTAAATTTAAGTTTAATTAATTATGTATTTTGTCACAAAACTGCTTCTGTGCAGTTTACTAAAGCCAATTATTTCCTTGTTTATTTTTAGGAACATCAATACAAAAACATATTTCTGTTAACTATACATAGTTTTTATATGCTGATCATAGTGATGGCTAAGATAAGTGCTGTAAATTGGCTATTCAGTAATGAAAAGGGTATGTCTAATTATGCTTGGATAATTCTAGTGATGGATTCTAGTATGTAGTATTAGCCATACTCTACCATAAAAAGATCTAATAGTGTAGATATGGATGAATTAATTATGATAAACTTCATATTTACATAAACCTTAATAAGACATTGATCTATTGGTTGGTGATGAATAAATTTTAGTTATTCTTGATCAGATATAATTGAGCCAGTTACATGTAGTAATACAAGTTGCATGTTGGCAGGCAATTGCATTACACAGTGGAAATCACCTTGGCAACAATACGTTATCCAATTTTGAAATTCAGAACTCTTTACTGAGTTGATTTAAAAATTGACTACACAGAATACTCTGATGAATATTATCTAATTTAGATTCTGTTATTTGATCTTTTTGTAATGTAAATCAATTTTGTTTTGTTTTTATTGACTTTAAATCTATTAAGATTAATTTTTCTTTTTAACTGGATAAGTGAATGAGTTCACTAATTAATTAATATATAAAAATAAGCAAATATTTTGGTATTGTTTTTGTTTATGGTTAATTTGTGTACTATTAAACAAATATGACTGGTGTATCTCACCAGCTGGTTAAAGTGGCTAGATCTGATCGACAAACGTGGATCTTTGGCTAAATAATAAAATTAAAATAACTGTATGTTTGTGTCATGCTTTAAATCTGACCAACTGTTTATATAAATACATATGTACAGTTGTAGGAAACATTATAATGTTATCATTCAGAGTTAATTAAAAGCTAAAAAAATTACGATAAAGTGGGTTTACTTTGATTGGACACATTTTCTGTTTTAAGCTGTATTTGATCTCAGAGAACATGTTAGTATCATAATACTGTTATTCTTATTTATGGCAGCGATTGGATCGAGCTGAAGCCGAGGGATTATCTATCACTTCTGATGTAGATTCTCGTCGTGGTGAAAGAGAAGGTAAAAATAAAGATGATTACTGCAACTACCTTAGTACTCTAGTATAATTAATGGAGAAATTGGCAGTTGAAAAGAGAGTGGGGGGGGGGGGCCTAACTCAATATCCCTATTCCTCAACTTTCATTTATAGTGCTCCTGATTACCTATGATTGCAATTTTTATTTAGCATGAGCTTAATTTGGATTTTGCTGTCATCTAAAAAAATTATTATTAAGTGTTTATGGCCATATAAATATTTTTGATAAATCAAAGTTTGACAGTTATTTTCTATGGTATACCAGCTGACATTTAGCATTTAGAATTGTTAATCTCATGTTGATATTCAACTAGGTAACTACACTCAGCATGTATTGGATTATCTCTTGTGATAACTAGTAAAGAGGTATTTTCTCAACTTCTGATAAAGGTAAGATCATATTAGAAGGAACAGTGGCACAGAGACTGGATCAGTTGGATAAACGTGAGACTGAGTTACTTGAAGAATTAGACAAACAGCGTGAGGTAATCAAACGACTGAAGGAAGATCGTGCTCACTACAGGAAGAAGTGTGATGAAAAAGAGTTAGTTATTATTATTTATGCCACTTTTTCTCTGTGTTTTTGTACTTTTTTCTCTTCGTTAACAATTTTATAAGAGCACTGTACTCTATTGTGCTGTATTGCAAACGATCAGATCAGGGTTTCATTCCTATTGATATCTGTGTTGGTGTGATATTTCATGATGCAGTTGTCCCTTGGACATATGTTCCAGATGTCACTAGCAGCGATGAGGCTAATTAAACCACTCACTCACTATTTCCAATAATCAAGTACAGTTATGGTGATTCAAATGCATATGACCTTGTCTGTTTGTTTCACCGTAGCCGAGAGGTGAAGGCTCTAAAGAAAGAAATAGAGGACTTACAAAAAGAACTTGATAGCTTTTATGACAGAGATAAGTCAGAGACACCTCGACGCCCATCAAGGCAGCCATCTCCTAGACAGCCTACTCCAAGGGCTAAACCAAAGAGGTATGTTTGTGATATGAAATGTTTAAGGTACAGTGTGCATGTTCCTCCTATTGATACAGGTCTCTTCCTCTCTCTCTCTATGTCTCTCTCTCTTTCTCTCTCTCTCTCTGTATATATATGTGTGTGTGTGTGTGTGTGTGTGTCTGTCTGTCTGTCTATCTCTGTGTGTGTGTCTCTCTTTCTCTGTGTGTGTGTGTCTGTGTCTCTGTGTGTGTGTCTCTCTCTCTCTCTCTCTCTCTCTCTCTCTCTTGTGTGTGTGTGTGTGTGTGTTAGGTGAAGCAGAGGCACAGATAAAGTATATTGTACAATCCTGTTTCCTTTTTGATAACTAAATGTTTGTCATCTTTGTTGACACTGCTGGTGGTGGTGCATATTTAAAAAAAGCATATCTCACTTCAGTCGTGCAGGTTCAGTGGCATCTTCTGAACAGATTAAAAAGGTGGAGACATTCCGTGAGAATTATGCAGCAAAAAAAATTCAGAAGCAGTGGAGACATCACAGAGAAGATGAAGAAGTAAGTGTTTGACTGAAATATTTGTCAATTTTATCACTATTATTCAGTCACTAAGTCAGTCACAATAACTGAACAAATGATGTACCTCTGTAACCTATATATACACCTTGATATCATACATAACAGATTTGATCTAAATCAATTAGTTCTATCTAATATTTGCTGATGGCAATAGACAATCTACTTATTACATTAACCTTGGGATCACAGAATGCTTCAGTATTGGGAAATGGTAGATTGTCACAATAGTTTTAGGCATCATGTTAGGTCCTAGTTGCTAATAATTATAATTCCTTGGATTAAAGTTGTTCAAATTAAATTAACTGAACATGTGAATACTTAATAAAAATATCCCATAACATGATGAAGCGACGATGAAGTGCCTAACTGACTTGCTGCATGATTGAACAGTACCATGTTATGTCAGAATTAATAACATGATCTTATTAACTGCTATTTAAGAATTAGCTCATTTGACGTGTATAAGTGACTTTTTTGGAATTTCTTCACTAAAATAAGTGCACTGTTTTAAATCATAATAGTACACATGGAGTTCAGCACACATATCAGATCATTCAGTTGTAGTTACAGACATGAAATAATGTTTCATTGTTTCTCCTGCTGATGCTATGCATGTATATGAGTCATTCCATATAAAATGGACCAAATTCTGAAAAAGTTCCCGCCGACCACTTCATATCTATGATATCAGGTATATTTCTTGATTATTATTGTGAAATTTTTGGTTACTGTTCTAAGTATTACGTATTTTAAAAAAAATTCTGAGGGTGGTGATTCCTAATACATATGTCAGGTAGTACATAATAATAAGTGACATTTATATAGCGTCCTATCCAGCTATATAGCTGCTCTAAGCCATCCACAGATCACTACCACCTGTTTTCAAATCTTGGCATGGGCATATCTGAAGGTTGTTTCATCTTTGACTTCGCTTCATTACCTTTGGAGAATGTAGTTGTTCAATGGTACATTTGATCACTGCCTCAGCAAAATGGTAATGTTGCATTAAGTCCATTTTGTGTGGTGCAGTTATGTCATCAGCATAGTGTAATCCTGATAAATTTGTGTACAGTGTTTTGTTGATATCACAAGAAGCTTAGTCCCTCTATGATCATCAGAGATCTGCTACTTTGTGTTTTCTGCTTCTGGGAGGGTGGACCTAAGAATAACCCATATAATTAGATTGCCAAAACTAGAATCTATGGGGTCCAGGGAAGTTATCCCAGTTAACCATACCTAAAGGACTGGCCCAGTTGTGCGACTCATTACCCCTTCCTTAACCAATCACATGCTTATTACGTCTGACAAATAAAGCTGTTGGTAAACAGTCTGATGTAATCATAAATAAGCACCCATATATGTGACGTGATCAAAATATTACTGCCATCCGATAGGAAGTGGCATAAATAGTAGCTGATAATGGGTAATTGATAATTATCATGAAGTTTTCTGGTTGGTAGAGTGTCTGTTTCATGGTATTTGACTAAACACATCGTTAAACACATCGTTAATAATACCACCAAACCAGAATTAATCTGTGATTGAGTTGATAAACACATGAAAGTTGTTGGTTTGGGATCCATTGCTGTCATTAGATATGTGTGCCAACAGAATTGAGATAGTGGTTTATTTAGCCCTGATCACGTGTACCGAGTAAGACTGCCCCAGAGGAACATCTCACAAACACTATATTCTATTTAAATCTTGGAGATCTGAAGGTTTGCACGGCACTATAGAAATGTCCAAGTGAGCAAAAGTAAATGAAAGATCGTTGTGGAGATATATTGCCCAGTAGAAGCAGACTTTTAGTTAGCTATGAAATTGTAGTTGTCTAAATTAAAGATTAAATTAAAGTGCTGACACGAGTTGACCATACTTTTAACCAGAATTTGGAGGTCCTAGATGGTATTTGGTGGCATTCTGAGCTGGTATTTTCTTTGTATTAACTGCATCCACCACCACCATTCATCCTGATGAATGTCCCATCTATCAACAGATAGCTGTCCTGATCAAAGTCAGTCAGCCACACCTGGAGTTGAACATGTATTGTATACAGGGGACAGTATCAATAAATTATTCAGAATTATTTGAGTCATATATTAGATAGCAAGTAATCAGGTAAAGCATGTCACGAGATATACTGATTGATCACGCTATTCTTGTCTATATGGTAAATATGGATGTGATGAATACTGATTGAAATGGTGTACAATATGTGGTTCTCTGTTGTGTAACTGTACTTGATATATATATATATATATATATATATATATATATATATATATATATATATATATATATGAACAGGAAAGAGAAAAGTTCGTCAGTTTGCTGAAAATCATGCTGCACATAGAATCCAGAGTGGCTGGAGAAAACATAGAGAGCATAAAGCTGAAGGAGATATGGATGGTGTATGCATTTGTTTTGGATGAAACAATGTTGATTGTCAATATGATTAGTGGTATAAGGTGTTGCTATTCAGCTGGCAGCTGTATGCTTCTATCTAGTTAATGAAGATGAAGAATAATTTGCATATTGTGTGCTATATCAGCAATCATTTCTTCTTTATATAGCTGTTTCTATTACTGTTGCTTTGGTCTTTAGTTAGTACAATGATAACTTGGCACTGCTATTGCTATATATATATATATATATATATATATATATGTGTGTGTGTGTGTGTGTGTGTGTGTGTAGTGTGTGTGTGTGTGTTGTGTGTGTGTGTGTGTATGTCTGTGTGAGGATGTTGTTCTCTGAATTCTTGATTTTTGGTTTGCTTATCTAATAAGAGTTAGCTTCTGCTTGTTAGAATAAACACACATTGAGAATTATATATATTGAAGTGCACATTGTGGAGTGGCTTTTCTGATGAAACGGTTTCACTAAATGCCAGCCATATGGAGAGTTTTATTTATTACTGTGAAAAGTATCTGATGTAGTGGTGTTTTATGTACCAGAGTAACCTGACAGAGCTTTCTTAACCAAAGCTGTAGCTTTCTTCTGATACCACTGTAGCTTATTTGAATTGTGAATGAATCAATAAATGTTAGTATTGGTTATACCAAGAAAAGTATATTTAATTATTGATTGGCATAATTATTCCTGTCACAATAATATTTAATTACAGTACTACTTAGTACTTATGTGCTTAAAACACGATGCATTACAATTATTTAAATGATTGTCGCTATTATAAATATGTGATGGATATTGCATGCATGCCCACACGTGCGTACACACACACACACACACAACATTATTTTATTTTGTTACAGGAATAAATTAATTTATTCCCAGTTCCTAAAAAAGAAACTTTATCAGACTTATATGCTGCTACTTGTATCTTGCTTGTGGTGTTTTTTTTGTGTGCCGTGTGTTTTTCATCCTTAGTCTGACAAATACCAGAGAAAAATTATTTTAATTATTGCTAAATACATAGTAATGCACTAAGTAATATTATTTATTTTCTTTAACATTGCTGCAAAATATTTTGTTGAAGTCATCATGGTCTCTAACAGTAACAGTAGTCCATTTAAATAGTGATTTTCACACAGACAAGCAGATAAACACACACAGACACTTTGTTGTTTGATATGTAGGTCCTATTAAGACTATATCTTTGATGTGTTATTTAGGCTGCTGAGCTGATCCAGGGTGCCTTGCGAGGTCACAAATCACGTCGGATGAACCTAACTCGTATGCGTGGTTATGTAGCAGAAGGTGACTCGGTCACAGACACAGTCACAGCAACTGAGAGTGAATTAGAAGATGCAGCTGATGTAATCCAGACGAGTCTCAGGGGATACAACTATAGAAAGCAACAGATTAATAAGTAGGTGTATTCTAATTAGTGGTGGTTTTCTTTCGGTGTATACTTTAGCAGCATTTCCTGATTTTATTTCCGTGATACATTTTAGTTGCTCCTTTCAGATGTACTAATCCTAGATATTTACATTTATTTTTTCAAAATAAAGTCATTAACATTTTAATAATTTATGTAACAGATATAAGTAGCACGATAGGAGACTTCATGTATTGTCATGCATGACATACTACAGGCTTAAATGTTGACTGGAATCAGATAGCCTATTTGAACCTTTTCATTTCATGAAATATTTGCACTTTGATATGTACTTTATTTTAGGTAATACTGCAATTTAAATGTATTTGATTTATATCTGAGGTAATACTGCAATTTATATGCAGTTGATTTTTGTATGTTTGTGGATTGTGTGATCAATGTTTCAGTCATTCATTTATCTGCTTTGTAGCAGTTAGTAGTGCCCCATGTTACAGATATCCATACTAAGGTTTGAATTTCACTGTTAAACATGTTTTGCAGTGTTTCATCCGATATTCATCTTATATTGTGAGGGAGCAGCCCCACGTCATATGTTCATATGTTCAGGGTGTGAAAATCAGTTACATACTCTCATTTAACTGATTTATGAATTGTTTTAAATGTTAATTTCATCGTAATAATGAAAACTTTGAATCTGAGCTTTTTCTATTTCCTGTTTGATAATAAATTAGCCAGACCATTTATAGTTTACTATCAGCATTTAATATTATGGAGTTCAAACACATATAATTCTCGTTTATACCAACATGGTTTCTACCTTACAACTATAAAACACAAAATATACTGGAAATACATTGAAATCCACTGAACTCAACAATTTATTACTCTTTTTGTAGAATTTGGGTTTAAAGGCCCCCTGATAATTATATATTATCCATATTACATATAATACCTCAGGAAAACTCTGGAAATATATTTTGATGCTACTCTATAAACCCTGTGATAATGTTTTTTATAATTTAGAGGTAACACAGTATTTATATTTGTTTGTGTTTTTTCTTTATTGATTTCTTCAGCAGTCCTTTCTATAACTGCTCTATTTTGTGTCATATGCAATTTATATTTTGCTACAGAACTGTCTTAGTGATGTACTCTGACAATTTTATTATTTTAGGCATTTCAAGTTTTCTTTTAGCTAAATGATGAATGGAAACTGAGTGCGAAATGTGTAGAGTTGTTTTAGTAATTGTATTCTTTTTCCTAAACATTTCAGATTGAAAAATATTGATCAATGTCACGATGATGATCTTGATATTGGCAGCATTATCTATATACAAGGTGTATTACGAGGCCATTTGACCCGTAACCAGTTTGTAAAATGTCACAGACAGAGGTTGGGTTCAGTATGGCATGTTTCCTCCCAGCTTTAACTGTGTTGTTAGCATATGTTTATGGATAGATCTGTACTGGCATGCAGTTCCTTATTTGTTAAGAAACCGAATCACTATTTGATACTGTAATCATTCAGGTGGCATGTATGTATCAGGGTTCCCATGGACAGGGAAAATCAAGGAATTTGAAAATTTGGAAAAAATCAGGGAATTTTATTTTGAAATGCTCAAGATTTTTAATACTATCGATTTTCAGAATGTTGCGATTTTGCGACATAATCTATGATTAAGATTGATCATGTTGCCTGATTATGACAATAAACCAAAATAGATTCTCTTCTTATCTCAACATTATTACTGAAACACTGAACTTAAGAAATATTTCTCAATCAGTAGTGATATAATAGCCAATTAATTATGTAATCAAGCTATCAGCAGACAAGATGATTCTCTGAAAAAAGTTTGTGTTACTAGCTTACTCTGTGGCATTACGAGATAAGGTCACAAAGCTGTAGAAAGACATTGGGGATCAAAGAAAAGTAGTCAGTAAACTAAATAGTGGAATCTTTAAGTTAATGATTCAGAATCATTCATTTACCAGTAATTAACTGAACAGTGGGTTTATTCGATGTACGGATAAATTGTTTTCATATAAAGACACATCGCAGTGCAGTTTTAATTGAACTTTCTAAATCTAACTGATGTTGTATTAATAATCTGTTGGATTATACAAAATATGATATGTTTTGTGATTATTGATAAATAAATGCACATATTTTTTTTCAAGTTTAATATGATCTTCATTTTTTTGCCACATTAATTGTGACCCACTAGTTTTAAAAATCAAGGATGTGACCAATTCAATGACTTTGAACTGTTATTTTTATATTAATTCTAAATGGGCTTCAGAATGCATGATTTGCAGCCTAATTTACATAATTTTCTGGGGGGATTCCCCTTGCATCGTGACATCCAGACAATCAATTAATAGTACTGATGATGCTCAGAGGGTTCAATATAAAATTATGCAGGTGGATTGCACAAAATATCAAAATAACAACCTAAAATATTTAACTTATTTTTAGGTTTAGAATGCTCAATTTGCAGTATAATTTTGCAAAAGTATTTTTGGGGACCATGTCCGTCGACCACCTTCCGAGGCTTGTCATTTCATTTTGGTCTGGAAAAGCAGAGAAAAATCAAGGATTTCAAATGAATTCCCTGTGGGAACCCTGAGTATTCACTGACTGTTGTTTGATTGAAATAAATTCATTATCTCCTTCAGAATAACCCAATAATGACCCGTAATGGAACAACAATTATTTAATCCATCTGACACCAGTCCCCGTTTGTTGTTTCTTTTTAGTCCTAAGTAAAATACTTGTTCATTCCCATTAGTCAACCTTGGTCCCCACCTTTCATGTCACCAGCATGTACATAATACTTTATTAAAAATAGATGTTGAGCTTAAATATTGTCTTTTTTCCAGTATACCGGTAATGCTTTCATATGGCAACAGCTGGAATGAGGAAGTGCTAACTTATTGTGTGTCTGTCTATGTGTGTGTGAGGGAGAGCCTTATGTTTAGTTAAAAGCATACCATTTAGTTCATAAGATCCATTTGTATATACACTGTAGTATGAAATCTGTAGTACTTCTTAATGATATTAATTCATTTTCTTTGTCCTAATTGTTATTATTTACATATCACCCATTTGTTATGTTTACATGTGTTATTTGTTATGATTTGTAGATAAATATTCTGAACTATTCATTCTGTTGGGTTTTGTTTGTGTAAAAACAATTTAACTCTGATGTAGCTCTTTTTTCGGTAACTTGTCAGTATTTCTTAAAAATAGACTGATCAAGCAATTTAAGGAAATTAGCTAATCAACTTGTTGTTTATTGCAGGATTGGTACATCGAGAACCTCCTTCTCGAAGTCATCACCAACTAGAAGTAAGACTTAAAACAGTTTCTAATAACAGTTTGCGCGTTTCACCCGTTTATTTCATAAAGTATTGAGGAATGAGTCCGATTTAATGACGTACTGTCACAGAAGAGTAATTTAGTGTCACCTTCCTACATTAAAACATTCAGCACACTACAGAAGACTGATTCCCAACTTCAAACCCAAGAGAGGTCGGTGGCCAAAGCTAATGTACAGCGATCTCTGGCTAGTAAATTAGAAGAGTTAAAAATAATAAAAATGCCACTTTATACACAATCCAGTAGATAATATGGAGTGTACAGTTATATATTGAAAGGCTATTTGGGAACCTGCTACAAAGAAGAATCAAGAAGAATTGCATACAGCACTGACTCAGGACAGCTCTAAGCCATGACCCAAACAGCATGCTGAACCAACTACTTGACCGAATGAGTGTCCCTGCCTTAAGACAATAGGATAGTCCTAGGGTATAGTTATTGGATCCTCAAGATGTATAAAAGACATACTGTCTAGACCTCATGGTGATATACTGTCTAAACAACAAAAGGTCTCGAGGCATTGAAGAAGAAGTCAAAGCTGCCTTTCAGAATGGCTGAACTGCTGGCCCTAAAAACATCAAGAGTGAACTATTTAAATACTAAACAAACCTCATCTTAAGTTCTATAGCAGAAAATATCAACTCTTCATTTGGGTGTAACATATATATAGAAACATTAGGAGGCCCAGGCCTTCTAGCAACCTCCTGTCAATCATCTTACTAAACAGCATTAGGAAGATCCCATCTATAATCACACTACACTGTATCAGAAACAGTGTTTATCATTATACAGGATCCTATTGGATGGGCTTCTAACAAGGCAGGAGCTTTGCATATATACAACGTATGCTAGGTTCAGTAGTTATGACTAGAAAGAGGGACTTCCACAAGATTGATATGTCCCAGGCTTTTAACAAGCATATGCTGGACATCTAAACAGGCTGCAGTGAGGATGAATTGAGACTTTCACCAGTCCTCTTCGCCAGTTTTAAGTAATGGTAATGTATGATACTTGAAATGGAGTACACAGGTGATGAGGACTTCCATGATGATGAAAAGCAACCCCTTGATCAGCTACAACCACTGGCAGCTGATATATTGAAGAGCAACAACCTATTCATGAAAGAAAGTTCAACTATGTATACCTAGAAGAAGTTACAAAACAGATGCAGATGAAACAGCTGCTGAGGCAATGAGAAGTGGAGCTGGATATCAAATATTCTATTGAAGACAAGGTTATGGCTGCATGATGTGTACTGGCGTCAGTGGCTGCTCTAAAACTGCAACAGCAGGACAGCACCAAAAACATTAGTCGACAAACTTAAAGGGAAAGCCCTCCTTCATTTCATATTTTCAGGGCTAATACAGCCATGCTCACAGATATCATAAATAATGTTAAAATGATCACCCACATATTAAATAATAAGTGCTGATTAATCGACTTTTAAAGGCCTGTGGTCGTCGCCATTTTGAAGCTAGACAGAGATAGGAAGGTCCTGAATGCTAATGTCACTTGAACCCAGCAGTTTGACCAGAAGTCTGTAGAGCCCGTACAGAAAGCATGTAAACAAGTGTGAGCAAAGAATTATTCCAGAACAAAATGCAATTATCTTGTTAAAACTACATCATGAAATACATACAATCTTATAATTTTGAGCTGGAAGGAACCTTAGAAGAGGAAGATGATTAAAAATGGCCGAGATATTAATGCTCCAGAGTAACTATAATCTGCGTCAGTCTAGAGAGGGCTCATGTGACGTCAGAGCATTTGAGTTTTCTCCTTCCCACCTTTGAATCTGGCTCCCGGTGCAGCCATAATGGCAGCCCTCCAGTAATATGGATTATTTCCTTATATATCAACTGAGCGAGCAACCATTAATTGGTGAGATGGCATACTTTTCCCATGTCTATTTTTCAGAAGTGGACCTTTATATCTGTAGGCAGGTAAACTGGATACTGCAACTGCAGTAGTCTCATGACAACCTACAGGCATATTTCGTGATTATTATTATTGTGGAATTTTTGGTTACTCTTCTAAGCATTACATATTTAAGAACCTTTACTGGACACTTGGCCTAATAGTCTGATAACCAACCAGGCCCTTTACAAACCAGAGAACCTCTTTCTAGAAAGATTGCCAGACAAAGGCCCATGTCCTACACACCCATCTTGATACACCAGCACAAAAGTCCTTTCAGTTTGTTGTGATAGGATACAGTAGATATAAAGCGTCAAAATGCCATCACTGCACAAATTTACTGGAAGTCATATTTCCAGACCTAAAGCAATCAGGACTGAGGCCTCTCTTCAAACAAAAGGGCATCTGAAACAAATAAAACATCTTGCAGAAGACAAGGCTAGAAGTTTGAGGGAATGATTGCAACTGTAGGTTGTCATGAGACTACTGCAGTTGCAGTATCCAGTTTACCTGCCTACAGATATAAAGGTCCACTTCTGAAAAATAGACATGGGAAAAGTATGCCATCTCACCAATTAATGGTTGCTCGCTCAGTTGATATCCATTATTCCAGAATATATAATGCCTGAATATTATATGTTGGGATTAATTATATCAACGGTCTCCAGAGTATGTGTTAAAATAGATGATGAAACAGTCATTATTATTTTGGCCAGTTTTAATACTTGTCATCTTTGGGTTTTTCAGAGTTAGACTCAGAGGGCGAAGAAGAGGATCTGGAAGAGACATCTCTACCATCATCAAGGAGGATGTCAGGTGAAAAATATATTCTTAATTAATGTGCGAGATAACTAAATGGTATGATAGTGTATGGATATTTGGGGACAGATGAGACAATACTAGCATGAAATGTGGCTTCTATCCATTTAGTTCCCTGATGATTTTCACTATACATGATGATTATCTGTGCCAGTTCCTTTCCACACGTTACTAATGCGCACACACACTTTAAAGCCAGATAGTTAATTAATATTAATTTTTTTCTTTTCGCCTACAGGAAAGTCCAGTCAACAGATGGTTTGTATATAGTGTGTTTGTGTGTGAGTGGAATGACATAAATTCAGTAAAAATCTGATAGATTATAAAAGTTTGATGAATATAATATGTTGCATCACTTTTAATTTTTGAGTAACTCATTTTACAGCGGAGACCATCGTCTGGACAGAGTAGTACAGCCTCAAACAGACAGAACTCGCTGTCATTGCGCAAGACTCCACCCCCTCGTAAAACACCAACACCTAGATATGGGATGGATGATGATGATGACGATAGTGATTGTGATATTGTGGTAGCACCGAAAAGAAAAGGTCGCCTGTTTTAATCCTTTTTTGAACAGCAATGGAATGTGGTAAATAACAAACAAAGCTCTTGGTTGTGATATGTCATTTGATTTATTTATAATTGCTAAATAATGCTTTGGATAGGATTCCTATGGCACAGTTGTGATGTTGTCATAATATCTCTGGTAAAGTTGATGTACATATGATCTTTGACTAGTAGCTTTTTATCATAACGTTTACTTGATGCATACATCATTATGGTTGGTGCGTGCTGTTATTTGATAATGCTGCCGCAATTCTGGCTCATTTCAAGCTGTTGTATATATCTATTCGGTTAGTGGCGTGGTGTTCAGTATATATTGTTTTGCGTGGTCTGTAATTTTCATATGCCGATATTTGAGATTTATCAAGTTATTGTGCTTATATTAATAACGTAGTGATTGTGTACATATTTCTAGTATATATTGTGTATTTCTGAGAGTTATTTATATGTAAATCTTCTATTATTGGACCTGGATCTTGTTAAATAATTTTTATTATCTCTAAGAGTTACTTGGCTGATGATTAAAAATGCTACATTTTTCATATTGGTCTGTGATATTTAACTAGTTGGCAATTTTAAAAATATTAAAATATGGTTATGGTATTTGAGATTTTTAGGTAAATCTCTGCTGCACTTATGAAGTGTTTTTTAAAAATAAATTTGTCTTATAAATCACACTGATTTTGAAGTGCCACTTTTTATGTTTGGTTATAATGAAAGGTAGTGTATATTATTATGCTTGTGGAAAGATTAAGTAAACTTTAGAGTACAAGTTTCTTAGATTAAGTGAATATTGGAATAGTAATTTGGCATAATCCTGGTTTAGCAGATGCTAAAATATGCCACATGACAACCATTCTAGTAATAAAACATGCCATGCAAGTGTGTTTTAATTTTTTGTTCAGTAGTAAAAACATTCATTTTTTTAAAGATTCCACCTTTATCAAATTGGTGGCAGCAATATTTTACTATATTTATTCCATCTTTTTGTATGCAATTAAATAAATACATTTATCTTTGTACTAAAGAAAAGGGTAAATAAACTTGTATTCAATAATGTTATTCAAATTATTATGTTATCTTCAACTTAACTGCAGTGTAGATGATTTATCATGTAAACTGCATGAAGCATTACTTTAGTGTAGGAGGAAGCTGCTAACCATGTTTATACATCAACTGGTTTTATATATGCGATAAATATAAATTTCATAGCGGATCTAAATAAATGTCACACTTAATACTAGACATACGTAGTCCAGTTAAAAATAATGAACACTATGCATACTTTAGATCACGAAACTAGTTCATTGTGTGTGTGTGTCTCCCAAAGCCGATTTCACACACGAGCACTCATAAAAGTGGAATGTAACATACACCAGTCAATTCACTTATAACAACCTACTGATTTACCAAGAAGTTTGTCAGTGCTGTTATCCACATCCTTATTTTTGGCTTAAGAAATGATTATAATTGTGGTTATTCACAAGTATCCCATAAAATGTAATCAGATATTGTCCAACAAGAAACCGCCGAAAACTTAAACTTATTCCAAAATACAGAAGGCATTAAATATCCCACCCTTTTAGAGATGACAAATATGGTAAATTAGAAGAAATTACTAATAACAATAAAGAGCCATTTGTGTAGATGTATTAATGAAGAATGGAATAAGAATATCAAGATGTAACAATGCACACACACACACACACACACACCAGATATGCAACACTAAATATGCACCACACCAATAAATTGACAACACTTTATTGTCAGAAAGACAGCCATACAGCTTACCATAACCACAAACCCTGTATGGTTGCTTTCTTTGCATTTATATGACTATCTGAACAGGACCGAGTCCTGCAAAATAGACCACTCACCACGTATGAACATACACGATGGGCCTTGTATAAATGACCACTGGTTAGCCAGCAAAAACTGTGCCACCATAGCAAACCGCTCAATGTATATTTTATCATTGATATACGTCATGAAATGATGTTGAGCAGGTATGTCTACGTTTTTACAACTTCCACTAATTAGGCGCTTATTTAAATAACACGGTATATACTTCATCAAGAGACGCATGGGTCTGCCTACTACCAATACCAATAACTGTGTACTTGAAGCAGGGCAAGTGTTCCCAGATAACGGATGCAAGAACGGACATCGAAGCAAGAAAAGGTGACGGTGGACAAACTGATTGCCGATAATAACGACGACTATAACTACAGGAAGGCTCACTTCAGAATCTGACAGAACACTTAGTTAAGGTTAATTTTGAGGACTGTCCACTTTCACCATCGAGTACTATATAACACTGGCCATTGGTAACTCATCATCAAATGGATCTCATCATACATGCAGAGTAACCTTAAAATTAAATCAACAGTTGGCGTACCTAACATAACAGCAATAAGATAGCATCACGTTTCGAATATTGGTAAACCATCACATTTTGTATGCCTAGACATAAACTCCATATCCTTATGTATCGCAAGTGTTCTTTTGGAATTGTTCATGAATCGCATAACATCAATTCCAGTGCATGTGTGCGTGCTCCTCACTTGATGGTCAGTCAAACCTGTCATCCTTTTTATTATATATCATGATACAGCAGCTACAGTTATATATTGGATGGTATGGTCCAATTATCCCACATCTGAAAAATTCAAGAAAATATACATCAGACTCCACCTTTGTGACGAGAAAACGATTTCGACATCACTTTAACTGAATGAGGTAAAATAAATCAGTTACCATTAAGCCATTATTAAAATAAAATGAGAGTAAATATTCTAAAACAAAGGTACTCATTTACCAAAATAAAAGATGGCTTACAGATTTAGGGTCCGATTCTCCTGATTCTGTGCTGCCCAGTGACAGGTGACCTGAACTTGGTGGGGGTTGTGTCCACACGTTGCCGAGATTGTCGCCAGGTAATCCAACGCCAGAACCACTGACGGCACCAGTAGACAGACCAACGTTGTTCTGCATGCCATCAACTGGTGGATAGACTTTAGACATTGGCATTGGACCAGCACTAGGTGTTGCCACACCACCTGCAAACAGAGTGCCGCCACCATTAGACACCATGAGAGGTGGGTTATGTAAGGAGGAGGGCTCAACAGCAGGATGGTCCAACATACCAGATGCTTCCAATCGCATCAAGCTAGGTAGTATGCCACCTGGTGGCAAGCCGTGGTGATTCTCATCCATGTCAGATGGTAGACCATGTGACATACGAGATGAGTTGCTTCCTACTGCTGATGGATTTCCCATCATCCACTCGTGACTCATTTCTGAAACACCAATGAATAAGTGATGGTTAGAACTCTGATAACAACATGTAACCAGTGAGCAAACAAGTTTTTAATACAACTCGATGTTAGTTTTAGGTAACAATTCAACTCACCCATATCTGGTGCTATGCCCCACAGATGACTGGCTGATGAGGGATCTGCTATTTCACCATAAGGCTGAGTACATCTATCCTTCTTTGTAGTACGACCTGTACCAATTGGTCGGAGACTAGCCTGTTGCTGACTTGACTGTAAATTCTCATCCATGTATTGTGGTAGGTGACCAGTTGGTGAAGGGGCACTACTTGAGTGAGGTGATGATTCACCCGACACATGGGGAACTGGTGAACTCTCTCCTAAGAAAGAAATGAATAAGCATAGGTTAAACCTTGATAAGTTTTACAACAATAATAATATTACAGTTATCGACCACAAAGTTTGAACATCCACTTTTCATTTGCAGCTATTTCTGACAGTTTTTGTTTTAGATGAACTTTTAATATATCATTGCTCCACCCAAGTTCTAATGAGACAAGCTGAGAAAAGATGTCTTCACATTCTTCTTTACTTGTGGCATTACCTAGTTGATAATGAGCAATAACACACAAAGATGTGCTATCAGGTAAGTTTTTTTATTTCCAACTGGTATATCTTTATCAGTACCCATAATAGCATCCACAGGTGTGTGTGTGTGTTGAAGCCCTAACATAAACCTAACAAAATAAACAACCACGCCTCACCTTTAGATGATGTTCCAACAGATGATGCAACACTTTCTGATCTGGCAGCATTAGGTGGCATCGGACTAAACTGGCGGTTGCCAGGTGAGAGTCCACTGCTTCCACTGTCACCCAAACCACCAGAGCCCATGCTGTGAAATGAGCCACCGGCCCCAAACCCACCCATCTGTGAGACTGAATCAGGTAAACTCTGACCGACACCACTCGCACTAAGGTCAACTAAACCATGCTGGCCAAGAACAAAGGGTGGAGGGAGACGCATGTTTGGAGGAAGAAAAGGCAAGCTGTTACAAGCATTTGATGTGACTGTGCCGAGAGCATTGAAAGACTGCTGCTGATGTTGTTGCTGCTGCTGTTGCTGTACAAAGATCTGTGCAGCAAGCAGTTGGCGCTGGAGTTGTTGATTGGCCTGGAGACGGAAAGTGAAGTCTGGAGCGTTTGGATTCAAGTTACTTTCTATTTTGGGGAGTGTCATTGGCTGATCTGGTGTTGTATATTCATCTCTGAAGTTTGAGGCAGTGGGAAGGACAGGCTGATGTGGTGACTGGATGCTGGCTGGAGCTGATGATGCTGAATGAGGAGACATGCTATCGGCCATCTGTGGCACATGAATCATTTCCTTTTGCTGCTCAGCAACCTGCTGCACCTTCTGCATCACATATTGACTGTACTCATTTGGCAGACTGGACATATCACTCTCACTAATGCCCATAAATGGTGCAGGCTTGTAAGTCGGCAATCTTCCTACATCCATATCGGGAGGACCAATTCGGTATCCTGGTGCTCTAGCAGCTATATCCGGATCATTAATCAAAGGGGATGTCGTCCTCTGTGCTCCAGGAGCCTTGTATCCTGGGGCTTTGGCCTGCAGTGATGGATCCATGTCTCTGCCTTGCTGAGAGGTAGTAGGACCCTGTGGCATAGGAGGGGTAGAAGCAATGGTTGGGATCACACCAGCTGCAGCTACGCTGGCAAAATTCATCTTGCCTTCAGCTTCTTCCTTCTTCCCAAGTACCCGCTCCGCAAAAGGACTAAACGTGTTATTGAAGGGTGAGTAAAATTCTGCTTGTGAGGAACTCAGAGACTTATTACTAAGGGAACCTGACACTACTGATGCTTTGATTGGCAAAGGCTCCTTGTTAGGATATGGGACACTTGACTGAAGTGGTCTACTTGGACTTCCAGTTACTGACTGGGAAGATACTAATGAGTCACGGGCAAAAGACCCACAAGATGAAGAATTTGTGTCTTTCATCTCTCTACAGCTCACACCAGGACTGGCAGTATTAACAACTTTTGTTTTAGCCATTGAAGGGCTAGAGTAAGTAGCTGGCTTGTTGGCAGGAGTCACACTGCTAGCCAAGCTTGCCTGTCTATCACCAGGGAAAAGCTGTCGCCTGGCCTGTACCGACTGTGGTGATGAAACTGTCAATTGATGGTTGTTCCCAGTAGCTGGTGATGTCTGGGCCATGCTGGCATTCCACACCCCTATCGGTGCATGAAACACTCCAATATTGGACAGAGGATTCATCTGTGGTCTTGCACCGCTGCTCGTTACAGTTGCACCCTTGTTTGGCACAGACTCAGATAGGGTTGTTGTCACTAATGTCACAGAACCTGCAGCCTTTGTCACGGCAGTGGTCATCTTTGGCATGTTACCTTTTTGAGCTGCAACCAGTGTTGTGGTGACAGTGCTGATGACAGTTGTCGTCAGTGTTGCTGATGACTGTAAAGTCTGTGGTATTCCATTAATCAAGCTGTTATGCCACATGCTGGTGGAGAGGGTCAGTGTATTTGTGCCGACAACTCTATTCTTTAACTTTGGTATAATCTGCTCCAGCTCCTTATCCGGGTCCTTTATCAGAGCCATGATTAAGTTGTGAGCCTGTCTTGTTGCATCTGCTGAGCCTCTGCAAAACAACCAAATCATATAACAAATGATTAAAACAACATGTTTCTGAAACATTTTAAAAGGCTTACTATGGCAGATCTGCAATACATTAAACAGAAACAAAATAATTATATAATAACTGTCACAGTCCACATACAATAACAGAACAATCTGCCATTTAAATTACTCACCTGATAGTGATGTTCCTATCACCCGATGATCTCGCTTTGTCTATCTCAATGTGAGCTCCAGACACCTCTCTGATAGCATTGATGTTACACCCATTACGACCAATAACTCGGCTAATAGCACTGCTTGCCACCATCACCTTCTTAGATCTGAACAAACAAAATAATACAACATACCCTATATTCCAGGCTAGTATAAAATATACAGTAGTTATCCCCATTAACTGTATTTGGTTACATCTGTTAAAAAACCTCATTGTCATCTACTTACTTTCTTATCACTTCCTTCCAGCCTTCATCTTTCTTCTGACCTCGCTTGCCAGCATTAGGTCCTCCGGGTGACTTCAGCGCATTAGTTTTGGCAGGCGAGAGCACGCTGTACGTATCCCTGTCAAAGCATAAAATGGTTCTATAAACTATATATGACTACATCATGCCAGAGTGTACTATCAAAACCCACTGGTCAAATCTCATTATAACAACAAAAATAAATTTAAAACAATCCAAAAGAAGCACAAGCCAAAAATATGGAAAGATAATAACAGGCCAGTGAGCTTACATTGGGAGACGCATTTTATCTGGAGTTTTTTTCTCTTTATCCTTCATGGGTGTAACCTTGACAGGTGCCACAGGAAGTGAGCCGAAGTCATCAAGATCACCAATACCTGGACAGGTAAAAAACAAATTAGATAGCTATTAACGATGTCCAAAATTAAAATGGTTTTGCGTTACATAAAATAAAATTCATGTGTAACACCTTCCTTGGAATGTTTATCAAAACTAAAATTGTCAGAGATGCCAACCAGAAAAACATCATGAACTCAATTAACTCACCAGTATTACTAATTTTGGGAATATTTCTTGGTGACTGCTTCATGTTGGGTATGTTGCCATTGCCAATGGCATCACCAGCTCCACTGCTGTGTATCAGTGATCTAGTATTGTTGTGTTCAACAGAATCCCTGTTATTGTGATACATTCTGGATGAAGTCCCTCCACCATGTGCCTTTGACTGTAGATTGTCGCTGTTGTTCTGGACACTCTCCCGTGCCGTGTTTGTCCTCCCCATACCAGATCCCTGATTTTTATCCGATATATTCTCTTTATCTTTATCCTGGCTGTGAATGCCTCTCTCCTTATCACGCTGTTTACGTTTAGATTTGCCCCTTGCTGATACCACGCTGTTACTGGCCACAGGCTTGTTGGTATTGCACCCATCAGCGTTGACTGATGATGAAGCTGAAAGATTACTCTTTGTTGGCTGTGATTTAGCTACAACTGAAGACTGACTACCTTTCTGATGTGCCTGTAATTGGCTTTCTGATAAAAGGCTCTCACTAGCTAATGCCTGATTCTTCTTGTTTTTGTTGGTTACATTACTGGACACAGTAATTCCTGCTGAATCTGATGTTCGAGCATTTCTGGACAGCTGAGCTGCTCATAGAAAATCAGAAATCAAATATGAAGCTAACAGTAAGTATATAAAAATACTGAACCACTGGATGAATACACATCACAGACAACAGACCACTAAAGAATGCACTGTGACGAAATGCTAAATTATCATCTATTTTAAATTTTATTGATCAAAGCTCATACCATTATTGGTGCTGTCACTAATATTTTTCTTCTTAGATTTAGGCTCTGTCTGCTTCTTAGTGATTTCTTCCTCCTCTTCGTCATCTTCATCATCGTCATCATCATCTATTTCTTTACTGGCTGGCTCAGGACTACTGCTCTTGCTGCATTTAACAAAACAAGAAAAAGTATATAAATTACTTTTCAGTATTTTACTGCCCAGAATTGAGAATAAATATATACACTACACCCACCCTACCCTGTAAGATAATTTGCTGACCATTTTAACAAAATGTTGGACACTCCGATGTTTTCCCAAAAAAACTGTTAAAAGCAATTATAAAGAATTTCACCATATTATTTAATTATTTCTGAATACAAATATCTTGTAATACACTCTGTAATTGTGACTGGCCATAAACCTAGAATTTAAAAAAAAATTATTGACAGTGGCAAAACATCACCTAATATACAGCTACTAAATGTGAATTTTATTCAAATGTACACTAAACAGGAGCAAAGAAATAGATGTTTATCTTGTGTTAATTGCAATGTTGAACAATTATTTAGAATTGAATAATAACAATAATAATGTCAAACATGAGATAAAGACACTGATATTAGCCATGGATCAAATCAGCAAATTATCTAACCAAAAGATATATCTTTATCAGTCATAAACAAAGATAAGTCTTTGCAAAGCATAGCATCACAAGCTTATTAAGAATGAGTATATGTGACCCATCCTTACAAAATGAGTTGGATGTCAGTCATATTTATTTTCCGTAAATGCCATTTTTGTGAAAAAATCCTAAATTCATAAATTTTGAGATTTTCTCTGAAAACGAATATATAATATTTCTTTTATCAATTCCCACCATTGTTATCATCTAATTATAACTATTTCATATATTTTAAAGAGATTTTTTGGTAAAGCTGTCCACTCAATTTCTTTAAAACTAAGCAGAAATGCAAGTAATTGCATTGCATCTGCTATATTTCAATAATTTTGAGACTTTCCCTAAAAAAGTTAGTGAGCAAGACGAAGGGAAAAATGGGGTTTAACATTGCAAAATTACTTAATTCAGATGACATGGAGCGGGCATAGCTAGACAGTTTGATTGAGAAGTACTTTTTGGAAGACGAGGATGAAAACTTGTTACGTGACAGACGAAGACGACCTCTACTTTCGCCAGAATGGAAGCGCTGACCCATAAAGATGATGTGGGGTTGAATAAAATGTTATTTAATCCGCTATTTTTTTCTTCTAATAAAAATATTGCAGTAATATTATCTTAAGAATGACATTTTCTTCCAACCCAGCAAATATCAGTAAGATCAATTGATGGTAAGTAAGGTAACTTTTATAAAATGTAACAAATATTTTACATCAACTTTGAAGGTCATTTTCTCACTTCAAAGGTTTCTACCCCACCTGTGTTTGTCAAGCAATAACTTCAGATATAATCGAGATATTATATATCATATGAAAGGAGAGAATTTGCTCTTTCTGGTGATACTAATAACTCACTTTTCAAAACTGTCGACATCCGACTCATTTTGTAAGGATGGGTCATATATATCATAGAAATGAAGCCAATTGGAATTGATCTGGAAATGCTCTGGGGTCGGAATATAAAATTATCATATTCTCTCAAAAATAGTATCACTGAATACAGCAAGAATAAAAGCCCCCACAAAAGTTATTCATAAAAAATAGTTTTCAAAACCACCTATGCAAACTTCCAACTAACACCAAGTATCACTTGTTAAAACTGCTACATTTACCATATATATATATATATATATATATATATATATATATATATATACATACACACATACACTTGTGTATAGGCTGGACATTTAATACCACAAAATAGCCATCAAAAGTGAGTGAGTTTGATACGAACAATAAACAAATTAATTAGGTGTGTTTTCGCTGTTGTCTTTTGATGCCAAACTTAATCGTGATGCTCTAATTAGTGACCACAAAGGTGTAGGTCCAAATCAGCTTACAGCAAACATTGTGTTAATTGCTTCCAAAGCTGGCACATGGGAACTACTAATAAACTACTTCAAACAGCATTACGGAAACAAACACACAGCAGTAGACAACCTGAAGGGGATAGGTTGTTACCTATCGTCACACAGTATTGGTCTTAAAACCTGGTGCATCTCATTGTCATACACTAGTGCAGCCTATACATGAGTATATACGATATCTAGCCAATACAATTTCCACAATATAGGTACAATACAAGACCTCTGTTATCTTACCTGTGTCCATCAGGATACACCTTCTCCTTCTGGTCTTTCTTCTCCAATTCTCGTTCTCTTTCTTGCTTCTCCTTCTTCTTCTTGCGTTTCTTTTCCCTTTTACGTGCAGCGGCAGCTTTTTTGCTCTCCTCGCGGCTCCTCTCCGCATCTATCTCCTCAAGGAGGATAGAAGCATTACGATTAGCCTCTGCTGCCTGGCGTGCCTTGGCACTGACGATTATCTCCATACACTGGTGACATTTCTTCAGCAGCTCCTGTAATATCAGAGTAGTGACAAATGTTACAATAAAATAAAACACATACAACAAGAATAAAGAGCCTGAGTGACGTTCAGGGTAAATCTATTCCAATCAAATAAGAGACACCACAAAGATATAGAGCCTCAGAACAGAATACAAGTAATAAAAAACAAATGTTTTATGTACATCATAAAGGAATACACCAAGTATGGTGAAAGAGTGAGAAAGATTTAATGATCCCAAAAATTTCCATTCCTATTTAGTTGCTTCTTGCAACATGCAGGAAAATACAAAAAGTCACTTTTAAAACTTGAAACTAAAAAGGCTGTCCTAGATAAAGACTGCAGTCTATACATGCCATTATATAAGTATAATTGCATTGCAGTGTTGTACTCACTCTGTTATCAAAGTGCCAGTATCAATATGGAGCAATACATACTTTCTGCAATGAATGCACAACTTGCTACAATCTAGCAAGGCGCACTTTCCACAAAGTTAAACACAAACTCTGGAAGGTCGTTATTTTGAACCATCTGATAAAACCATTCTTTTCATCTATCACCAAATCACAGAAGGCCCAACACGTTCACCTGTTGGTAACTTGTCTATTACAGTTCCCAGCTTGATGATTTTAAAAGTAATTACAGATTTATTTACCCTCATGAACATTTAACACAACATTGGTGTACTTGTCATTCACATATGTTATGCCACTGTTTCATTCCTGTTTATTTTTTATTAAATACATAACTGTGGTTTTAGAATATATCATATTTTAGTTATAGTATGTACTAATTTATCATGACAAAGTGATTCAGTGATTTATTTAGCCACAGCACTGACAATACCATGGGCATATGATCAAGGGGTTACTCCCTCCACAAGTATTTGATTAAATTCACTCACACCTGGAGGTTTGCAGCATGATACTATAGCCACTACGCTGTCACAGTACCTTTTATCATCTTAAGGATGAGTGGAAAGGTTGTAAATTTTAAGTGACAAATGTGAACAATAGGGCGAACAAAAATTATTCTAAACAATATTTCAATTATTTTTGTGAGATCAAGAGCCTTATAATGAAACTTACATATCTGAGATAAATAAACTTTGCTGGTGTTTGATTTAACATTATTCGTCATCAGATATTCAGAGTTTATCATCACAAGAATTGACTTGCAATGGAACATTCATTGCTTTGCTGTTCAGTGATGAAAACTGACTTTATCTGACAAATATTCCTATCTACTGGCCAAAATAAACAAGAAAATATGTTTAACATAACGGACGTTTCATGAAATTGACACAAGAATTATTCTAGTTTTTTGAAAATAATTTAGAATTTACAAATTTCAGTGTGTACACAGCTTCAGGAACAATAAGTTGACATTGAAACCAAATATGATCTCAAGACCATGCAATGCACATGTCTTGTTTTCTGAATGCTATATTCAGATATCTCATCAAAGCGAAGGATGAATGCTAATTGTATGGAAGAAAATAAATCAGTACCCTGTATCATTCACTAATACAAACAAACCTGGAAAGGAATCTTATCCAACATTGAGAATATATGACAAATCTTAACATTCTCTACAAATATGTCAAACGTACATACGTTTAATAAAAATAACAATATTTTAGCCTGTTCACTAATGAAAAAATTATTAGAAAAAAATGGATAAATTGGTACAATGGGCAGTGCTAATCCCAATCGTGGGTGCCCAGTGGGCACCCAGGATTAGTATGCTAGTGACTGATCCAACATACTAACCAGAATGACTGTGCCTATTTGAGGCAAAATATGTGGCAGTTTTATGATAATTTTGTGTGCTATGATTTTTAGTTGTCCAGGAGTAGTTTCAGAGAGAAAAAACTGCACAGAAATTGATGGCTCGGTCAATAAAAATGTGCCCGCGACAAATATATAAATATAAATATGCTAATATTTTAGATAGATAATGTATTTTTTTTACATTTCACAGTAACTAAACATGATGATTGAAACAAATATTTTCATGACAAATAAAGATTGGTTTAATTTAAACAACTAATTGTATGAATCAGCTCATTCATAAATCTTTACTGGTAAAGCTTGAAAATAGCATGCAACACTATTGGTGCCTGTTTCGTATTAACAATTACAACATTGAGTGCCCAACTTAACACTCTTAACAGTAAAATGCACTTGATTTTGAGGGGTGGAGTTTATTATTCTGACATTAATATCAATGATGTGGTCATGGTGCCGTTATTTGAGTTTTTCATCAGTTTCTAAAAAATATATTGAGTAACTAAATGCTTCACAGGAAATGCTACATAACTTTCAGAATACCTTCGAGTGGCCTTTGGTAGTAAGGGCACTTTGTTAAATAAACATTATTAGTATTTGTATTATTAATTTCAATTGTTTGGACTAGTGAAAATACTTATTAGACTAGAACAAAATTTATTGCACTAGTGGATCTTAAATTTTACTAGCCATGGGACTGGTGAGGTGAAGAAATATTTGTTCTGGTTGTGAGTATTGTGGTGCTTGGAAAAACATTAGATGTCTCAATAATAAAAGTGTGTCACGGAAGTTACACAATATAATTTAAGGGGATATTTCAGTAAGGTTGTATTTATTGATTTTTAATTCCCATAAACCTGCCTGCAAGCTATGGTACACAAACAACTGACACAAAGAGCCAGAGTTAAAACAGCAGTCACAGCTGAACCAAGGACAGGAACAAAACACCACAGGTATCAACAATACCATGCCAGACAAAACACAGAAGGGTTCCACCTGAATGACTACATTCTCCCTTTCTTTATTACATCTACTATCAAAAAGCCATTATGGTACCAGATCTCTGCTCAGTGTGGAATGTATAACACACAAACTAGAGACATTATGACAGCCCTGAGGAAATATCTTTTGAAGCGTACATTCTGATGATTATAGCAATTTGGCATCTCAGACCAGTAACATGTTCACATAAAGAATAAATGAATCAGAGGAATTGTGGAGATGCCTTAATTCTGACGGCAAACTATCACATCATCCAGTATTCTAATCAGTATCCATAAAGCACACCAACTGCCACAATCTCACATTACATAGTAGAAAATGGCGTGAATATCACAGGTGTGGTCACCATATTATATATGTACACCAGGGCTTATCATACAACACAACATTATAACATTTGTACACCAGCTAATTGTTGGTATTCTCATTATGGTGTTGACCCAATGTTAGTATATAGTAATAACATATCTGCAGTGGCATGATTGTACACACACCACACATACTAATTAATATAACCTAATAACACTTCCCATTATAATTAAACCACAACACTCAACACAGGTAACCAACTACACTAACACTGCAGTAACCGGAAACGTAGGCCCACGGTGACAAGTATTTGATAAGAGGTTGTCAATAGTGGTACGAAGATACCATACAGGCATATGACTTGTCACTTAATACACATAATAACATATTTCACAGAAGTGTGCATGACTGTAAACATGAAGCTAACAATCACCGCATATTTTAACGTATGACTAAGCAGGCTGCACCTAACCAGAATACCGAATGTGACTGATCAATAGAAGTGAAAACGTCAAAATAAAGGAGACTATATAACCATGGTGACACCAATACACTAACTACTACAACAAGTGACAGACATGTTTAACTGGATATTATCACCAGTATACCGGAAACAGCTATAGCACAGTCAGCACACAGTTCTGTATACATATAAACATCTCTCGCCCACTCTCCCGCCATGGCCGTAAACCTACCTCCTCATTGCTGTGTAAATAATTGAAAACCTCATTAACTCGGAGACTAATCATTCTATAATCCTGCATTAATGCCAGATTCCTCATTCACTGGCCACACAAAAATATCCACCGTAAACAGTAGTATGTGTATGTACGAAAACAGGCAACATCCGAAAATTTCTGATGATCTAAGACAGCTCGGGCCTTTTATCAATACATTCTGGGTCTTTGTGCAATCTAGACAAGTAGGTCACTGTTTGGAGGGAAATTCAGATAGCTGTTCGATGATTGGCCAGCTATGTCTATGCTCATTTGAATATTGATGAGCTACACTGCTGATTTAACACACCGGCCCGGGCTAGATGTTTCTTGGAGACTGTGCGCAGGCAGACATCAACACTAAGCAGCAAATGACTAGCCCAGTCCGAACAGATGGAGTGAGCGCAAAACAGCAAGCAAGCCAATATCCAGTGACAGATGGCTAGCTAGGGCTGACCTACAACTGGCAACTGTTTAGACTAGACCAGGACAGAGAGGCCAGAGTAATAATAGCTATCTAATCTCGTATGTAACTGGGTCCAGTCGGGACAAAAAAGTCCCGCCAATGTAAACATACCCACATGGCTGGCAATTTACTGAACAAGCCACGCCCACTGCTCTACAACACAGGACCTGTTTAACCTAACTACGCCCCGACTCCTCAATCTGGCAACTCAGTACGCATTTATAATGAGAAGGCCAGTCTAATTTAGCGACCTACATTTGTCGGCACATATGCACACATCGTAAAACCCAAAGGAACAAATTATATTATCATACATAAACAGTGCGTACTACTAGATGTTTCTCAAAATTTAGAAGAAGACTATCTATACACCAGTGACACAAAATAATTCTAGTACTAGACTACACATGTACATTAGCGGCACAAAAACCTCCAGGCACTGTAGTTAGTTTAACAGCGTGCTACTTGCTTGTCCTGTAACTTGCCTATTGCACAATTTGCAGAAAATGGGTCAGATGTTTCAACGATCTCTAAATACTATGAAATAAATTACAAAAATATTTTAAATCAAAGATACACGGTAAGTGGCTAGGGAGCAATATACAAAAGAATATATGTATTCTCTTTTGCCAAATACTAACAACATTACAGTCAGCCGATTGACGACATTAATAAAATTGAACACAAAGATTATCTACCAATCCAAAGGACAAAAAACGTACATACTTACGTCATCATTATCCTACAGCCAATAAAGACTGACTCATCAAATAGTTTTCATAAAATAGTAAACTAGAGTTCATTCATGAACGTAGTTCACTCATAAACGATGGCTAAATTTGTACCGGTTAACAATAACCTAGTGTATATCTATAGCCACACCCTCAGATGTCACTGCATATAAGAGCTGTTCATTTTTAGTCCATCCATCTATGACTGCAGTAAATATTAACTCAGGTCATTCACCTTAAGGTCACCGACATGTACAACATGGTCGACGCGGAAAAACTATGTTGTGAATATGAACAGCCTTAAACACTTATCATCTCCCAGGTTAAATATTCGCTTTGTACATCACTGTCAATTGTTAAAACAATAAACTACCGAACACACAGGTCACCAACAATTGTTCTCCTATGTTAAACATAGATTGTGGTATGTCTCATATGGCAGTCGGTGAACGGCCATAATTTCAATCGTATTAAGCACAACAATAGATCTGAGGTCATAGACAGGCAAAAGCCAATACACATATCTTTTTACCAAACTGGATGCAGTAATGGTTGTTCATTTGATTATACTCTGGGGACATTTAGGGGTAGCAGAGCACACCCTCATAGCCGCACATAATACAATAACTCCACAATCTATCACCGTAAAGTGAGATAGAGACACATACAATAATGTGTTTTGATTGTTTCTGTTGATGGTGACCATCAAAACAATTACTGGTACGTGCCTAAACTGTTATATCAATACCAGTGGATGAAACTGGCTCATCAATTGCTCATCAATGACTGCTGCATTACATCAGTGTTTACATCCTGATGGGCTATTGTAAATATTGCATGTTAGCATCATAACAATTGAATTCTGTGATATAAACCTGATCACGTGTGCCTGAACCTTGCTATGACACCTTTCCCAACCAATGCTTAAATGATCTGGTTAATGATGTTCTATTTCAATCTCAGGCATGGGAGGGTCATTTTACCATAACCATAAATCATGGTTCCCACAGTGAAGGAAATAATATTTTCCAGGATATTTCCAGGACAAAATTAACATTTTCCAGGACAAATTATACAACTACAAGATTTAAAGGTAATATATCAAGATATGTGCGAAAAAGCATATCATATTTAGTCAATGTATTATCGGTTATTGATATTTTTATGGTAAAGCCTCCCTCTCACTCCTTCTAGCTGTCTAATTCACCCACTTTCATATAAATGTTAACGAACATGGGATAGCAAGACTAGGTGCTGGTACCCTTTTTTCAACAATCAAAATATTTATGTATGGACTTTTTTGTTCTAAGTGGATTTTTTCACAGGGAATATTTAATCAGGACATTTCCAGATTTGGTCAAATTCAAGGACATATCCAGGATCTGGAAAATAATTTTTTTATTTTCCAGTACACATGGAAACCCTGTAAATGCTAACAAACTAAAATGGGGTTTCATCCATTTTAGGACTATCTGAGACTACTAGAGTACTTTCATAATAGAATTTATTAAAAAAATCAGTTTAACCGAAACCCCATCTCCAAAAACTGTATTTTTGGCTCTGGAAAAACGGAAATCCAGTAAAAGCTGGAAAACTCTCATCCGTGTTTTAATGAAGGGAACAAGTTAGATATCTGACTGCCGCATGTACTGGCATATCAACCGGAAAATGCTCATCCCTTAAGGATGCAGCAAAAACTCACTGACCTACAAACAGAAAGTACAGTATTCTACAACAATGAACTGGTAACTCATTGTAACACTTTCAATCTTATTAAACTATTTTGTTACTTTCATTGTTACTATTATAATGAAATGTTCATAGTAATAAACAATTTAAGATAACTAACTACTAAATTTAACTTGTATTTCTGTTCATATTTCTTTCCTATAGTTATGTATCAAGCAGTAACCCACAGTAAAAAAAAAAACTCAATTATGTCACCCCAAATTGTCATAAATTCTAATTCTGACAATAACACTGTATATTCTATAGCACTGGAAACATCAGAAAAAAACTTTCCTCAAACTGAACTGCCAACACAATGACCTAAATCATAACAACAGACCAATACAGTAAAATGATAATAAAATAAAATAAATAATGGGTTTATTATAAAGTACCAGATTCAAAAGACTGGACACTAAATTATAAGTGAAGATGATAATGACTGATGTTTTACGGCCACTTTTGTGCACATGCTAGGCTAAATGGGCCGAGTGACCTCCAAAGGTAATGAAATGAAGTCAAAGATGAAACAACCTTCAGATATGCCCACGCTGGGATTCGAACAAGGGTAGTAGTGCAAAATATATGAGTAATTAATGATGCCAATACAAGTCATTATTAGAATTGTCTAAAAAAGTTACTAGCCACCAAGGACTGCTTTAAAATAGCTCACCTTTTTAGTATAAACAAAGCACACTATACCTATATTTCAGGTATACATGCTCATGTAATATTCGTAGAAATTATAGATCTAACCAAGTTAGAAAGACATATTATTAGCAACCATTGGACCTATTTAAAACAAATCAATCAGATCTGACTACTGAAAGTATATGGTTTGTTTCAGCATTTGACTCCAATGATGTCACATACCAACTCCCACCAAATGAACAAGAAAGAAATTCACCATCTCCAGAATTATTCTGCAACATACTATACCTTTAAGTAGCCCAAATATATTAACAGGGGTGGTTCTAATCTGTTTAGTCCATAAGAATTGCACATAGGATCCAACTGCAGCTGACTTCCAACACTATACACTGTCTATTTTACAGTCATCTGTCGACTACATTGGTTTTGGGGAAAAGGTTGCTTAGAATGCACCAAATACTCCATTTCCGCAAACTTTTTCAGGGGAGAGCCCCCATGCCCCCTCCCATTCCTTGATGAAGGGCCACTACTTTGTTAGTGTGACTACCACTAACCCACAGACAGTGCTTCACAACCCACCACATCCACATCTCCCTTTAGCAATGCTGTCGCAGTGATTTTACAGGCCACCACAAGTGAGCTGCTGCTTACTTTTTGTAAGGGATCATCTTCTCTATTCCCTATTGAAAAGGCGGATATCTGTCCAAGAGTAATTAAAAAATTAATATCCATCAACTGCTTATGAACTGCAATGATTTTCTCATGTGACTATCTACAGGAATGAGATTCCCGAGTTGTGGTGTGGCAACACATCAAATGGTAACAGATTCTTCTACAAGAATGTCATGTTTTATCCTTTCTTAGTCTTTTCCAACAAGTTATATACAAATGAACAAATACTCTGAGAATTTACTACCAGTCTGGCAACACCTGTGAACTACAGCTGAAAATAATATGCATGCAAGAAATCAAGGAATTCCAAAATATTTATAATGGGAGAAACAATGCTAATTAGTGATCATAGAAGCAGACAAAATTCCTCTAAACGTTAGACCTGGGATGCATACAAAACAATTTCATATGCAAACAAATATTATATTAATGTATTATCCTCCCTCAAGCCTCCTAATATAAGCTGTGATAACTAACCTGGTCTGTCACTGTAGAGATGTACCGCAGACACTCTTGATCTGAAGGGAACTGTGTCACATGCTTCACCAGCCATTTAATCACCTTCACATGGCCTTTTCTGAAGGCAGCCATCAGGCAAGACACTTTGCGATTATCCTGGCTGTCCACATCAGCACCAGCCTGCACCAGCCGCTGTACAACATCCAGATGACCACCTGCAACATCACAAGTTTTTAAAGGAACATTTCACCCTCGAATAATACAATTTAAATGTGCTATGCTTATAAAAATAACCCCAAATCCTCGAATAATAACTCTACCTGATATCATAGCTATAAAGAAATAATCCTAATTACTGGAGGGTAGCCATTACCACTTCATCAAAAGTCAGATTGTATAGTGGGAAGGAAAAAGTCACATGTTTTGACCTCAGATGGCTCAAGGATTACGTAGCCATCTCAATTTTGATCGAGTCAGGTCACAGATGTTCTGACTTAGCCATCATTGTGACCATACCAGCCACGTTGCTCAACCTAACTACTACTAACTGATGCCATCTTGAGCTCATTTACATAAATCTGACAGCTTGACAGATGTTTCTTGTTACAAAAGTACAAAACAATAATTTTAAGGAATTTTACTATACGCTTTCTTTAGGCATTTCAGTAACTAGGCTGTAATGTTCATAAATACACTTTTGTTGCAAAAATACAGGTCTGGTTTACACCTGTTTACATTGTCATAACTGAGTGATACAAGCTGTTTGTATTGACATCAGATTTCAGGAGCATCCGCTCTGTGTCTGGCTTCAAAATGACAGTGCATACAGATCATTAACAGTCCATTAATCAGCACTTTAAACTGGATTATGCCTACTTACCATTACATGCCAACCACAAGGGAGAGTTGCCCTTCTTGTTTTTCACATCAATGGCTGCGTTTCTGCAAGAAACAGAAAAAGGCCATCTTTAATGAATGGGATAAATCATTCATGGTAACAATTGAATCATTTTTAAACATAAATATTACTGCACCTACAACAGCTATTCACTACCATTTTCCATACCGAACACTCTACAAATACACAAATGTGTAAAAGAAATCTGAATATCTGACATTGCATAAATAAGAATAAATTTTTATTTATCATTCCCAGCTAACATACAACTCAAATACTGGTCAATATCTGCACATGAACAATAATATACCAACCACATACCTAAATAAATCTGCAAAGTGACACAAAGTCTCTGATCATTTCAGCAAACTTACAGCACTGTAAAGGCTATGTTCTTCACATTTCTACTACCATCAGTACCCAACTTTATCAAGATAATGATAACAAACTGATTATCAACCACAGAGTCATCAGCAAAAGCTTACCTAGTAAGAAGCAGATCAACAAATCGATAATGTCCTTTGTCTGCAGCTATGGTCAGTGCTGTATCTCTGGATGATGGAACTGGTGGCGCATTGACATCAGCTCCTTTATCCAAGAGAACGCGGCCAACTTCTACATAGCCACCAGAGGCTGCCTCCATCAGTGGTGTTAATCCAGTCTGTTTACAATAGACGACAGAAAAGGATTAAAAAGCTGTTAAATATCCAGCAAATGAAATTTCACCTAAATATTATCCTTAAAAAAGATACTAACCTTAGCCCTGTGCTCAATATTTGCTCGTCTGTCCACCAGCAGGCTGACAACTTCATGTCTTCCCTGGAAGCAAGCTAATGTGAGAGCCGTATTCTTATTGGTCTCAATCTGTAAAACAGTTACCAGGCTCATGAGCTACTGACACTAGCATTAAAAACAAGTATTATACAGCTGTTATATGGTGCAGAACGCAATACCATTCAAATATTAGATAGATAAGGACTGATCATCATTAAGCTATATAAAGTCCAGCTTCTTTATAATGGAGTTCACTATACTGTGGAAGTGGATATAACAAAGAGGGTGTTTGGCCCATGATTATTTAGACTGAAAATACTTCTGTATCACACAAAAATACTATATTTGTCATAACACAAAATGTTACCAACAGTCATTAATTACCCAGTGTATCATGTAGTTGATTTAATTATAGAAATGTGTATTTAATTGGAGCGAAATTGTATATGTGGATGCTTATGTGGATGGTTTCATCTGTTCTAGTGAAACCGACAAGCAAATCACTACTATTCACTGCACATGGCTCCAACCATAAAATAAATCCCAATTACTTTTACCTCAATTCACACTAATTAATTACGTGTAGAGAAAGTATTTCCATATAAAGAGTGCTGAATTTCCATATTGAACAGATAACACAATGATAGATCTCAAGCTAGAGATGCCTATACAAAACTCTTACTCCTTTGGAGAGAAACTGGAGATTATCGTTAAAAATACAGCACAGTGAATCACAAATCAGAGTATACCCTGATATGTTCCAAACCCTCTCCCCCCCTCCCCCCAAATAAGACTGGAAATGGATATTTCATTTATACCAAGTTCGTATTAAAATGTCACAGAATTTAATAAAGAAATAAGCATCCTTTTAATTACCAATACAACTGCTAACTCTGACAGGATTTCCAGTATAAGAATAATGGTGGAGCAGAATTAAGTTAAGCAAAAGGTTGTACCAGGGCACCTCCCTGTCCACCACTAATGCCCACAGACTGTTGCTATTTGTAGTCTGCTCATAATGTGGTTCACGTCCATGGATACCAAACACCACATTTTAATGGAGCCAGATAGTCTTTACAAATATGGGAATAATCACATTACTTTGTACACTGAAATTACCTGTGCATTTATATCACTGCCCATATCCAAGAGCAGTTTGACAGCAGGTGTATGGCCATTCATAGCTGCTAACATGAGTGGAGATATACCAAGCTTACTGCCAGTTCTGAAACAGAAATGAAAAATATGAATGTATGGGTTTCTGATGTTCAGTGAAAATAACAATGGGAGTTACAACTTTTATTCACTTAAAAATGCTACATGCTACACTAAATGGCTTGTTCTGATCATGTAAAGGTGATATATATTGTACATCCATGTCATGCAAACATTTGCATATCATAATCTAATTCAGCTAGACACAAACTTGATCAAAATCAGTTTCATGTGCATATATATTCTGTTTACAGCGTTTGCCATTAATCTATTTGAAGGAAAACAAACACCAATCATACTCATGATTATCACACCGAATTTAGTTAAATACTTTTAAACAATTGATAAATTATAGAAGAATAACTACAATGGCAGCAGAGTTTTAAGGCGACAATATATACCAAACTGATTCAAAGAATATACTTACTTATTGACTACAGAATCCTCAAATGAACATTAACTTGTAGACATGTTTATGAGCATGATATGACTGATGGCAGTCAAGTTATCAGACCAACTAACAAGCACCCTTTATTAATTCATCTATGAATGCCAAGTACCAAGAGTGCACAAACTCCTTAGCCAAATATCCAATCTGCAGACACTCAGGTCATATTTGGCAGTGGTCATTCCATGTATAGCACAATTTTACTGTGCAGACTTATTATTAAAAGTCACTTTTAAACCAAGAGTTTTAGCTTATTCCAAAAAGATGATATGCTAAACAAAGCTATCATGAACAGACCAACTAAATTTACAATCCAGAATTAATATTAAGAAAGTACCTGGAGTTAATCTCAGCTCCATGACTGAGCAGCAACTTGATGATGTTGACATATCCTCCAGAAGCAGCCAAACTCAGTGGCGTGTAGTCAGAAACATTACGGTGCTCCTTGTTAGCACCTCGGTTCAGAAGCAGTTCAACTACCTGTTTTAAAAATCAAATACAGCAGTCATTATCACAAGTCCCGTTCCTGGAAGCTCATATTTCCCCTGGTTTCTCGAATGATAAATTTCCACATGACCTAAAAACTGTCTGCTAGATTTCAAAACAGTTAATATTCAGACAGACAAGTTTACCTCATATCTTCCTCCTGAACAAGCCAATGACAGTGGTGTGTCCTTTGTACGCTCCGATTGGGCTTCAATCTCAGCTCCATGATTAAGCAGTATGTCTACAACATCAGCATGTCCTGCAGTTGCAGCCAAGATCAGTGGAGTGAATCCTAGAAAAGACAAAATTTTGACCAAATCAATTAAAAATTTAAGTCCTATGCTAAATCTAACTGCTTCCAAAAGGAGTCATATACCAAGAGGATGCTATAATAAGACATTATATATGCCATTTAAGCTTATACTTAACTGACTGGAACATTAATTAGTTATAACACCAAAGTGTGGAAAGCCTTTAAAAAACTATGATTCTTGGTTAAGTCATTCGAAGCCAGTTTATTAACTGGCACACCATAAAAGCAACCCACCTTAATAATAATAAAACCACACAGAAACTCACCTTTCTTATCCCGGTGTTCTATGTCGGAGCCTCTAGACAACAGAAGACTAACCAACTCTGCGTGACCTCCAGCACAAGCCAAAGTCAGCGCAGTATCATGATTACTCTCTGTCTCTGCATCAAGCTCAACAGCTGGGTATATAGGAGGTGAAATCTGAGGTGTAGCTGGAGAAGGATTAGGGGTGACAGGGGTTGAAGGTGAAGGGGTTATCAGCTCCAGGTAGTCATACACCGAGTTGGTACCGGTTGTCATGGTATTAGTGGATGCTGTGGTGTAATCTGCAAACTGCATGTTCAGCTGGTTGTTGACAAGAAGCTGCTGTGGAACAAACTGCTGTTGTTGCTGTGGTAACAGCTGATGTTTCTTTTTGCCTTTCTTCTGTCCATTACTGTTGGCTGTGGTAGCAGTGGTAGTGGTGCTAGTTGCGACTGGCCATCCATTCCCCTGATACTGCCCAAGGTGTTTCTGCTGAGCCAGCTGCTGCATCTGCTGTAGATGTTGAACTTTGTGAAGCTGCTGCTGCAGAACGTCTTGCTGGCTGAGCAGCTGTGTAGCAGCTGCAGTCGTCTGGGTGGATACCTGGCTAATCTGATCCCCTGACTGGTTGGTTGTTGTCACAGCAACGATGGCCTGCTGCTGCTGCTGTTGTAGGTGCTGTTGGTGTAGCAACTGCTGTCGGCGTTGTAGCTGTTGCTGTATTATAAGCTCTTGTTGGGACAACTGCTGATTGGCTGGCAGTTGTTGTTGTGTCTGCAACTGAAGCTGTTGGTGTAGATGTTGTAGCTTAAGTTGCTGGAGATCAGATGTGGCTAACTGCGTTTGACAGGTCACTGTAGTCTGTTGTTGGACATTGAGCTGCTGCTGGTACTTCACAGTTGCCTGGGGATTGTTTGTCTGTGAATAACCAAAGCACGTTAACATTTCAACGTCATTTATTTACACCAATTCTGTTGTTATGTAACAGCATTAATATTAAAACATTTATACAAACACTATGCTATAAAATGTTTCACTCCATATCAAATCCTACTAACCTTGATTTGCTTTTGCAACTGCAATTGTGCCTGCAGGGTTTTAGTTTTTGCCTGTTCCAGTTCCAGCTGTGCTTGCAGCTGTTGCCTCTGATGTTCCAGCTGCAGTTCCCTACAGCTAGAGTTCGTTCCATTGGTTGTGGTTGTTGTTGTGGTAACACTTTTAGCTGACAGCATGGCTGGCACAGGCAGCTGCTGCACCAGTGGCTCTAACTGGAGAGGATAACTCTGCACGCACTGCTGGGCCAGCTGTGTCAGCTGCTGCTGCTGTAACATTTGCTGCTGTTGGTGTTGTAGTTGTTGTTGCAAACTCAGAGCTATTTTGGTGGGATCTGAGAGAAACACATTTAAGATGTAATAAAGAAAAAAATTCTCAACCAAATAATGTACAACTTGCAAAAAAACGGCAACAGTACAAAATATATTCCCCACAAACCTGTGCCTGCCTTCAGCTGTTCTTGGACATGCTGTTGGAGCAGTTCGTGGTTATGCAAAACTTGTAGATGTTTATCTATTTGACTATCATCCCTGGCATCCATCACCGGTATGACATTGGTAAGATCAACCTCCTCACTACTAGCTCGACTACCTGATTCGCCACTGCTGGATCTGTTCTGAGTGGTATTTTCGGGTATTTGTGTAGGATTAGCAGAAGTTAACAAATCATAAGATATTCTAGCGGAAGCATCATTTTCACTGACACTGACTGTGGCAGGATCAAGAAGTGATGTCTCTGGCAAGTGGCTCCTGTCCTCTCCAGCTGAGCAATCATCATGTTGCTTTCCCGCCAAGTCTGATCTTGTGGCTAATGGTGGCCCATCCACTTCTGAACCTTCAATACAGATGCCATTAAAATCACTATTACCACAGCCTGAGTCTGCACTGCTGCTACTTGCATTGCTAGCACTGCTCAGTGACTCTTGTTTGGCCAACTGTGCTGTTTTCACCTCACTGCCTCCATGGGAAATGGTGCCCACATTATGAGCATCAGCTTCAAGTATCACAGCTGGGTCTTTAGCAGGTCTGGTAGACATCTGTAGAGAACACGGTTCTTTATCTGTCTCTGGGTTCTCCACAGCATTGCTGACACTGACTTCTTCAGAGTTGGCCTCACAAATCATGACAGGCAGAGTCATGCCATAAGGCTGATGACATTCTTCTTCATCATCATCAAAAGGCAGGTCCTCCTGCAGCAGGGCCATTTTTGACTGGTCAAGCATCATCTCCTGCTTTGACTGAGCATTCAACAACAGAAGCGGGTTCTTTGCTTTCTCTTGCAGTTCTTGCTCTACCTTCTGCAGCTCCTCAAGGATCTGCTGCTTCTGCAGCGACTGTTCCTCGCTGGTGGTATGCAACAGCTCTGCCCGCCTCATCATCTTACTGATGAATGCCTCCAGTCTTTCACTTGCCTTCATCATCTCATTCATTTTGTCCTCCGAATCAAATGGGATTAATGACGATGTTGAGGAAGATGTGGCCATCTCAGGCTGAGTCTGCTCACTCTCCCCACCATAATCACTGCCCATTTCGGACACCTGACTGCTACTTCCAGACAGACAACTGTCTACAATGCTGGCACTAGAGGTCTCAGTCATCACATTAGCTTTTGGGTTACCAGTTGACTTTTTGGGATCATTATTATTAAGTGCAGCAGTTACAGATGGTTTATTCGTGGGAGTGGTGGTTGCTTCTGCTGCCCCCATTGTGCTGCTCATATTTTCCTCTATAACCGTTTCTTGTGGGTAAGTACCATTTGATGTTGTAACAACAGAAGATTTTGAATCCAGTTTGGCTTTGGTTATTAATTTTTGCATTGTTGGTCGTGCTTGTTCTATGGACTTAGTTTGTATGTTAAAATCTTTCAGGTTCACCTGACCAGAAACTTGTGAAACACCTGAAATTAATTAACATAAATACATAAATCTTTGAAACATATTATAAGTCACAAGCTTCTTCTAATATTACAAGGCTAAGCTTTCATTTCCAAATATTCAATGCAGCTTCTTCTGATAGTACAAGGCTAAGCTTTTATTCCTAAATATTCAAGGTGAAAGAAACAAAAACTCATAATATTTATTGGTGTGATAAATTACTCCCAATGTGACTATAAATAAACACACCTGTGGTGAGCGGGATAGTTGAAAGGTTGTTAGTAGATGCTGGTACTTGATCAGGATCTTGTGGAGGCACAATGTTGGTTAAACCATGTATTGGCACACGTGGCATCTGTTAAAATAAAGAAAATTTACTTCATCTATGCATATTGCAATCAAACAAGCAAAATGGTGAAAAAAAATTACAATTTAAATAATACTTTTTAAAACAAAACAAAACTGATCTGGTACTGAATATACTTTTAAAAACTAAGCTGATGTACCACTCTTCATCAAGGTTCTGTGTTACTACCAGCATACTTACATCACTGATGTCAACTTTTGACTGTGGTGGTGAATGTTGCTCGAGATCAGGTGATGGTGACTGTACGTTGTTTGGCCAATCTAACAGCAGATTAACTACTGTTGTGTGGCCACCTTTTGCTGCTTCTATCAACATTGTTGACCCATCCTGATAATAATATTTCAAAATTATATTATTGAAAGCACATAATATTGTTAGTGGCAGAAAAACACACCCATGAGGCTCACTACCTCTTAATTAAATATTAAAATAAGTGAACATATAATATAAAATATGTTGTTTTTGTAAATGAAAACTAACTGCCAGTAACCTTGTACCTTTAAACGATGGTTTGGATTGGACCCATGCTTAAGAAGAAGATCCACCACAGCTCTATGCCCCCCAGCACTAGCAAGTGACAATGCTGTATGGTCATTGGTCGAGGTATGTTTGTTTATATCTGCACCTGTATTTGAAGTAATTATAAAATAAAATGAAAATCACATTAGAATAAAGTAATGTTCACTGGTGTTTACACAAAATGATGCCATGCTCAAAAGACATACCTCTTGATATGAGGAATTGCACAGTTTTATAATGGCCAGCCCTGGCTGCTTTCATAAGTGGCGTCCTCCCTCCCTCTGACTCATGCTCCTGTATAAATAACAAATGAACAGTTTTCATGTGTTGGAAAAATATTACAATTCTAGAAATTCAGATGTTAATCAGTATCTTTTAAATAATGTAGCTTCAGTACTCACAATATCACATTTCTCGTCCAAGAGAACTTCCACTACTTCAGTATGTCCATTTTCACAGGCATATGTCAGAGCTGTGTCTCCAGTCTGTGTCTGGGCATTTACATTGGCACCTACAACAGAACAATACACAACCATGAGTAGAGGAAAACTTAGCATATGACGCCCAAGTCCCCAGACAACCAACTACCAATTATAAAAACATGGGACTATATTTTACCTGCTTGGATAAGATATCGGACAAGTTCCAAGTGGCCTTCTTGTGCTGCTTCCATCAGTGGTGTACTACACCCAAGCTCTAAGTCAGCACCAGCCTTGATCAAGAACTTGGCAACATCCAGAAACCCACCACAGCAGGCCAACGTAAGTGCCGTCTCTTGTGTTTCCTCGGTCTGAGCATTGATATAGGCTTCTGAATAAGAGAGAGAAAGCTTCTTACTTACTGATGTCTACTATCACGACTACTAACATCTGGAGAGTGCTAAATTACCTACTAATAACAACACATCTTCATCTGACAAATACGCTTCTAGTACAAAATTATAACAAAACAAAAGGTGATTATAAGTTAGATGACAATACCACAATACTATACAGAACCAAAAGTAAAATATACATTAGCCAATAATAACATTGCACTAACCATGAGCCAGAAGCAAAACCACCATTTCTTCATGTCCTTCCCTGGCTGCTTCCATTAATGGTGTGTAGCCTTCATCATTCACCTCCTCCAAATTGGCCCCACGTTCAATTAATAGATTGGCTAGGTCCACATGACCTCCACAAGCTGCCAGTGTCAAGGGTGACTCAAAACTATCTGCTGGCATGTTTACCTAAGATAAAATGGACCATGATTGTTAATAAGACAAACATTACATAAAAGCTCATTGTTTAGGTCCTATATACTTGTGAAAACAGTCTTCCAAAACACATTAAAGACGATTTATTACCTGAGCTCCGTGATCCAGTAGCAGCCGAGCCACCTCAACATGACCATCCATTGAAGCTTCCATCAGTGCTGTGTGCATCTCATCTGTTTTGTGTTCTTGATCTGCACCAGCCTCCAGAAGAAACTTAACCATCTCAAGGTGACCTTCAAGAAAATTAAGAGTAAATAGAATTAAAAGAAAACAAAGGAAAGCAATACATCATATAACCAAACAATAAAAGAATGCATAAATGATTCTTACCCATCATTTGGCTAAGTGTTTCTTACCTTTATAACAAGCCAGTGTTAGTGCACTCTCCTTGAACTCATTGGAGTGAGTGTTAATACCTGCTCCCGCCTCTAAAAGTATTTTTGCAACGCCAACATGACCTGCACTAGATGCTTCCATCAGTGGGGTGTGTCCATTCTCATTGTGTTCCTCAACATTGGCAGTGGACTCAATCAGGGCAAGAACAACTTCCTCGTGACCACCACAAGCTGCATAGTGTAATGGTGTGTTGCCTAACAAGAAGACACGCCATTAATATTAGACCATGTGTGCTTTATCTGTTTCATAAACAAACGGATCACTGGGATCTCACAGCAATTGAGAGTGTTGATGATTTACTGCTCAACATGAAATACCAACTGGGAAGTCCACCAATTTTGGTAGAAATAAAAACTGCCTTGAAACTTCAATTACCTCTTGCAAATCTGAACATTTTAAATATACAACATAGGTAATTATAACAGCCTGCATTTCTCCCAATATATGTATTCGTAACTTACCTTTGCTAAAAATTTTGTCCATTGTATACTGCAGCACAATTTTTTTAAATGACCATCTTGTGTTTAAAAAAAATTACTTTCAATATTTAAAACATTTCTTTAATTTTACACTGGATCCTACTTTGATTTTCTTTTATTTAATTTTTTCAAAATTTTAATCCAAAAAGGATGATTCCATATTCATAGTAAACAAAATTCTACTCAATCAACAAGAGTTTCTAAAATACGTTACTTGTATGTTTAAAACCAACCTACCTGCTGATGACTGTGCATTAACATCAGCACCATTAACTATGAGTAGTTTGACAATATCAACATAACCACCGCTTGCAGCTTCCATTAAAGGCGTACAGTCGCCCTTAATGCCACGATCTTCAACATTGGCTCTCATTGCCAACAACACCTGCAAAGGGTAAACATCAGAATACACATTGCTAGATCAGACTGGTGACTTTTGTTTACAGTTACGTCTATCTACAGAGGTAAGCATGCTTCTACAAGTAACAAAATACCCATTCCTAACTACAGTAGCTCATGAAAACAGATAACGTGAATAGAAACTTGTAAATACAAATTATATTACATAACAATATCCCACGATAACAGCTTTATTTTTCTACAACATACCTGTGCAAGTTCATAATATCCTGCTGAACATGCCAAAGATAATAAACTTTCTCCTTCTTCTGTTGTCTCATTTACACTGCCTCCTTCATCTAGCAACTGCCTTACAGTGCCAACATCACCATTGCTACAAGCCTTGGCTAGAGACCTGCTAAAGAAACATAGTCACATTTCTTTAAAAAATAAGAAAGTACTTTATTTACTGGACCTCTTTTTGATATCATAGGCAGATTAATCTCCAAGGTTAATGAAATAAAATCAGTGATCTCAGCGACTGAACATACTACTGCAAATGTATGCATATGTGTGTGTGTGTGTGTGTGTGTACATAATCCCAAGTAAACCAAATCACCTATCAGCTGTTGCTCCCTCTGTCTGTTCAGCTCTCATTCTTGTTAATGCTGCTGCCGCCTCATCCAGTGCACAGCTAACAGAAGAAGTAAGACGCCTCAACACTTCAGGATCAGCATATGCCTTACCATCAGGTGTGGACAATTTACCGATACCTAGATCAAAATGAAATAAAATAAAATAAAATTGATATACAAATGTGAGAAGCCTAAATTTCATGACCATTATATTTTAACAGCTTCAGTACCGCATCTTCTGAGGCCAAATATTTAATACATGTAATACAAATAATAACACAAGATACAGATGCTGAATAAACATCTTCATAAATACACAATTGCAAAATATCCAAATCAGCATTTCTTGAACCCAAAAACACTGCAATGAGTTCTGCATGTATTTTTTGGCAAGACTGAGTACCAATGTTTGCTTTGTTTAGTCCTGACAATGGTCTCACCTGGGGCATTCTTTCTGACAGAGCAATGCCAAGTCATTAAATACAACTAAATACACAAAATAGCTATCTATCTATCTCCAGCCATTAAGCACATACTTGAGTACAATGAGAGTATTTAACATGAAAGTCTTTTGTTTCGACTTCACACTGGTGTTTGTTTGGACACATGGCCAAGAAGCTACTCTGTACACATATGATATAATCTTTCAGCGTTACTTCGGCCTCCATGACATGGCCACTTGGTAAGTCTGGAAGAATGACAAAAATGACCAACTCTGCAAGAAAATCTGAGGGACTACATCGGCAACATAACACCCAAGTTCTTGGTACACTGCTATGTAAAGCGACAGCAAGCAGCAAAGTACTCCAAAGAAAGGGAAGCTACTACATCACCTGATATTGATGCTTCAAGGGCTCTCCTGCAAGTTGACTACTCTGAAAACTATACCTGCATATGCCAAGAAACAAGTGCTCATTGAAAACAGCACCAAGTCAGTCTATTCACTGCTTTGGCACTCTGGACTCAAAGGTTGTTGCATTAGATAACAACCCATTCCAATGAGACACTTGTCGCATATGTAAGGGGACTACTTGATGATATATCAGTTAACTGTTAAAAGAGTGTCTCAATCTGGTCTGATAGACCGTCATCACAGATCAAAAACTGCTACATTGCAGCATCACTCCATGCACTCGAGAAGCACAGGATCAAGACTGTGTAGAATATTTCTGAAACTTCACATATAAAGGGACCTGCTGACGGAATCAGTGGTTCTGTCAAACATCATGTGGCTGGCTGTGAAGACCAGGAAGGTCATGGTGAATGATGTAGCATCATTTGTACTGGCCTGTGATGTGCCTAATTCAATGGTTGAGGTCTTCGAGATGTCAGCTCCAGACATCGCACAGAGGAATACGACCTTCAATCTTTACCAGGTCTTCAGTGATACTCCTGCCACTGAAGGCATATTGGCAGTTCATCATTTCTGTGTCAGTAATGATGCAACTGTGGCTTACCCATTGAACAAAGATGTATCAGCCACTGGAACTGGAAGTGATGAGGAAGAGACAGATAAAGTTGAAGCCTCTGGGATGCATGAAGAAGGCACAGATGAAGCTTTTGACATAACAGTGAAGGACTGGTCTGTTGTTATATATATAATGGCGAACTGTACCTCAGTGAAGTTCAGTCACAGCAATGAAACAGTTGGATGTCTTGCATCTTTTGATAACATAGTTAAGACTGGTTAACATCTGCGATGAACAGTTAAAACAGAGCCAATAAGCATACATGCAGGAGAAAGATTAGATCAATTTATAAAACATTGTGTCTGTGCAAAGCACATTTGTCCAAAAAGGCACTAAATTACATTCCAAGTTATGCTAATTGATTAGTTTTATTCAAGTTCTAAAATAAATTCAGAGGTTCTACTGGAACTAAAATTTTAGGTTAAGTATTAAAAAGAATAATCTGGGGAGTGAATGGATAGCTTGTGGTCAACCTGAGAAAGAACTTAATTTAGAAGTACTTATTAAAACAATTTTCAAAGAATCAACTAGGACACACCATTCTTAACATATGTGATTTGCATGTTTTCAGTGCCTATGATGAACACACCTGCCAATATTTGTAACGTCATTTTTATACTTTCAAGATTGCATTTTACATATTTTAGACATAATTCAGTAAACATTTCTATAACAACATGCAGACATGTTCTCTTGCGTGCTACTAGAGCCCTGTACAGGTTTGGCTGACCCATTCGGGTTAACTTTTCTTCAGGTCACGGGTTGAGTTTGGGTTTAAGTCTTGTAGGTTGGGTTCAGGTTGCTGTCTTGTGGGTTGGATATGAGTTGATTGAAGAAAACATGGGTTTTATTTACTTTTTAAATCCAAAAATAACCTGAATTATTAAAAATAAAGGGGGATGTTGACGACCCCTGAAGACATAAACACTCTGGCAGTGACCACCCTCAGGGTATTTTGGCTCCATTTTTCCATACTGTTCCCCTGTGGGTGGTGGTGGAGGAGAGGCTGTGCAGAATTAGGGACAGCCTGGGGATTCTCAAAACCAAGCAAGCAAGCAGTAGGTAGTTAGTGTCTGGGACTCTTCAGAGAGGTGCTGTGTTAGTATAGCTGTTAATTAGTAAGTAGTTTGACTGCTTATACATGTTTATGTGTACTCCTGATTGTTGTGTTCAAGTGCTATCAAGCAACACATATCTTGTTATATAAGATATGAGAAAAACTAAGTCAGTCACATTGCCTTCTTTCATTGTTGATACATGCTGCAGGACAACTGTTATTATTGGATATTAGTAGATATTGTGTTTTATTTCAACTATTGCTACTGATAACCATCGCTGCTGCCAAACTTACGGCTAGCTAATTAAATAGTCACTACAGAATACTATTATAAAAATGTGAATAAGTTACAATGGAAAAGCTGAGTTAGTTTTTCAATAAATTATCTTAATCTTACCTATTTAAATATTATTCAGATGGCAAAACTATTTTATTATTATTATTTAAAAACAAGGTAATGGCATTTAAGACAAAATCAAGGAATATTTTCATAGAAAAGTAATCATACTAAAAACACATAGAAAACAATGTTCATGATATACATGCATGAACTCAAACAGTCAGCATAAATAGTACTGTCTTCGATTTCAAGTACCGTTTTACCTACTTGTTATCAATAGCATTGTCATTTTGAGAAAAACCATACCAAGTATTATGTATTTTTACCACTAACCACTGGAAGTCATCACTGTACACCCATAAAATTTCCATTAATCACGGAATAAACTGCAGGCATTTCATACACAAACTATTTCATAACAATTGTCTAAAACTATTGTTGATTTGTACTAAGACTTCCATAAAGGTTATTTAAGTGCAACCTGACCTGAACTGCAGTAATTTCACTAATAGATTCTGACTTAATAAGCACTTCAATGCTTGGAAAAATAAGAAGTGGTCATTACACTAAACATATTTTGTTATGACCAGTTTGGTTATTCAGGAACAAGGTAAAACTGGTATATTAAACTGCAAAATACCAGCTGACTTCATTGGGATACAAATCATGTTACCATTGAGTACATTATGTTGCTTAGACATGACCAAGCCTAGGCTTTATAGAGTAGTATATGCACTCACTTTTTCCTTGCATTATTTAACCAATCCTTTTTCTATGCAGAACAAAAACCGGAATACCACTTTTCGGAAGACAACTGGCAAGGAGTACATGCCACAAAAATGTCTTATCTCACCCACTGTATGGTGAATTTATGTCTGCAAAAAATGGTTTCACTCATGACAATTAAGAAAATCACATCCAGTGAGTTACTCATTTAAGCAATTTCACTCTGATGTGCTTAAAAGTACTGAGTAGAAACAAAGGGTTGGTTTGGAACAACAAGAGTGAGGCCCAGTGACTACATATTTTATGGACAGGTGGGGAAACAGTTTTTTGCCAGTCTTTTGATACAAAACATTAGAATACATCAGAATATTTCTATGAGTACACACTTTTCCACTGGGTTTACCAGTCTGCAGATGTGGCCTATTGTTCTAGTGAACTGAGTTTTAGCTAATAGCCAAAACAAAAAAAGTTTTGTCTTATATCACTCAAAATTCTATTCATCATTCTACCTATCTTTTAAAAATTAAAGACTGGTAATTTTTGCCAGGAAGAGTATAAAGGAAAGGCTTTTCAACTCTGCTACCCATCTGACAGCAATCCTTCTTAGTTCATGGCTTATAAATAAAACAATAGTTTAGCTGGAAATGTAATAAAATAACAGTATTTAATATAGCACCTTCTTCAACTTGAATTCCTCTAAGACACTACATTTAAAACATATTCTAAGCTCATATATAGTAAACTGTTAAAATATCCTGGAAGGTTCTAGCCAGAAGTAATTATTATCCCAGTAGCTGAAAACTTTTGCATAGTTACTACAAACATGTATAAGTATCTGAATTAACAGGAAAAGTTCATGAGGATGGATAAGTAACCCAACTTGATCAGGATTGACATGGCTACATGATCTTTGTGCCAACTGACATCAGAACATTTCCTTTCTGCCATATAAACTGGCATCTAAGGAAGCTCCAACCACTAATTTCTTATATCTATGATATCAGGTAGAGTTTGTGATTATTATTGGAGTTATATTTATAAGCGTTACACATTTAAGTCATATTATCTAAGGGTGAATGATGTCTTTCAGAAATTCTGATAATACAGAAAATTTTCTTTACACATAATAATTACTTTTGAAACAGATCGGAAATATTCTTAGATCATTAACATGACACAGAAATGGTAAGCAGTACGGCCTCATTGTACAATCAGGACTAAAAGCAGCATAATTTTTAATTATTATGTAACTTATTTGAGTGTACTTTAATAAGTTTATAAAATAGGGCTGTTTCTATGACTAAACTGTCCACAAATTTGGGACATTCACTTCTTATTTCTCCCTGTGCCCTTGTATTTCTTGTCAGAGAAATACGAATATAAATTTGGGTATTTCAGTCATATTTATTTGTATAATATGTTTACTGACCAGCTGCTTCCAGTAAAGCTTCCAGTTTGGCCTGGGTCTCTGGATCAACAGTACGAACTTCTGCACCCTCTATAGTATCATGAGAAAGTAAAAACCGTGATGCTTCTCCATCATCCAACTCCTCTTGGTCCAGAATAAAAGACTCAACCTGAAAATATAAACAATACACCAGGTCATCCACCAAACAAAACAGTATTTAAAAAAAAGTATGAACAACCAATAATCAACCAATAATTTCTAGGTTTCCAATATGAATTAACACAAAATGTGCCACGGCTGAAATCATACCTACTCATCCCTAGAGATGACAGAAAAAATTTAATCAATAAAGAAGCATCAAATTTTAAATCAACCCAAAATATCTGAAGTCACAATAAAAAAACAAATAAGTTACCAGATTATTTTCTTGAAAAATGCACTCTGAACTAACCACATTCATCCAGGAAGAGTGAAAAGTATTCCCATTTATTGAAATTATCTTTGTCCGACTATATGATTGACCATAATAATCACAGTGGGACATACAAGATTATTCTGGGAAACCCTGTAGTTGATACTATCTGATTTCCATAACTAATCAACAAATAAATAGCTTACACCAATTTTTACTCATTAAAAAAAGTAACAACAAAAATTACTGTGTTCCCACTTGTGTAACTCATTTCTTATGAGGTAACTTGTGAACATATATTGAATGATTGTAGTAATATTATATCTCACATGTTGATAAATTTAAGTGGCCCTAAATAAGTAAAGGTGTCAAACATTGTAAAGAGTTGTTTTGACTGACACCAACTATAATAACACTGTAATTACTACACTGTTGAAACTAAGCCAGACATCAGTAGTCACTCTGATTTAAGCAAATAGCTGACTGGTCTTAACATAGCTAAGTCAAACTATTTAACCAATTTCACACAATGATGTCATAAACTTGGTAATAAAGCATATAGAACATATTTTGTTAAAAGAGAAATCCTGACCAGAGTCACACATGTGGAGGTGAGACTTGATCCAACTGATGAACTACTTCTGTGGTAATACATCAGATCCCTTTGTGTCAGAGAACCCCCCCCCTCCCAAAGGCCAGCATATTAACATAAAATGCACATAAATATTGTGCACTTTATGATTACAAATGGTATGAGTAAATAGGTCTGAGAAACTGAAACTTTTTGTCAATGAAACAATACACTTTCCAACATTTTTAATGAAGGGAACAAGTTCAAAGTTTTCTAAACAAAGTTTGATTTCACAGAGCTAGATATCTGACTGAAGCGTGTACTGGCATATAAACATATCAGTTAACATGAGAAACCCACAACAATGATGATAATAAGAACACAGAATAATAACTTGCTATATGGCTGCATCATCATGATGGTTATTATCACCAATCACTGGCATGATATTATCCATCCATGTCCCAATATATAAAACTAATTTCTTAATCGCTTATAATGCATTCTAGATAATCTCCTACCTTGTGTGGGTAAGAGCTAAATACACAATATATTGGAATAAAGACTTTTAGCTGGCTTTACAAGCAGTCAACAAACTGTTGATGATAATTGAACCAACACAGCAAAAAAACTTATATTTCTTAATAACCATGTACTGGAGATAAGCACACTTTTGTGAGACATACCCAGGTGTGTTCCTACTCAACTGTTTCTAATAACATTTTAGTGTACGATTGTAACACATAAGTATGACATAAAATACATTTCTAGATCACATTATATTGTCTCAAATACTTGAAAAGTATTGAGCTATTAATACAGCAGTTGGTAACATCAATTAGTTGGAATTCTCCCCGTCCCCCACTTATCTGTATTAATGTTCATGGATTGCATATGTATTAAAGATTTTGGTGGTTAAAAAATAAAGTTAGTATGAAAAATTGTTTAAAATAAATATATCAGGCAAATGTTATAGTCTTTTTTCCACGTCCAGGTTTTCTCAGTATATAAAATTATGATCTCATTGAAATCTAGATGTGGATGTATACAATTACAGTTCTCCACACTGATAATTATGACAATTAGGGCACTGCATCAACACTGGAATGTCAGCTCTGAATTTCCGTCACAGTGGAAAGCAGACTTCTTTTAGACAGAGCAAAGGTTGGTGAAAGCGAAGACACGTCAAACAAGGCCAAGAAAACCATTACATGCAACACTAACCCATTGATGGAAACTCTGCTGAAGAAGCGCCTTGTCGATTGTTTTGTCAATCACCTCATGGCACTCAGACATCTATCAAAGAAACAGAAACAAGCATTTCCTTCAACTGTCTTCTTGTATTAAATTGGCATGAAACATTCAGATGCACAACCAGACCTCAATACAAAATCAAACAACAATTCACACACATCTCTAAATCCATGTGCACTGCTAGGATTAAATGGAATCAAATATCACAGCAAATACACTTCGGATATTAAGTGAGCATTTGGTCCATCTGTCTGTATATATAAAAACTGGGTTAGTAATTCTAAAACTAAGTAACTATAAGCCAGAATACAAGACAATTCCAAATTAGGATGACGATGAACAGCCACTGAGTAGTTATGATAACAATAAACAACAACAACATGAAATATGGTGAGAAAATGTAATGTTCAAGCTATAAATAACCAATCTGTATTATAACCATGGTGCATAATCTTAGATCATGATTACAATGATGACACTTGCTGTATCAGTATCTAAGATTACATGCATCCAGCAATCGAGTGAAGTGAACTGTGTCTTTTAAGTAAAGGTGCAGCATCAGAATATGTTGTCATGTTGTACACCCAAATTTACAATTCTAAATGAACAACAACAAGTTATCAAATAATTGGTAATATTAAACCAAGCACAAAGTACAACTATTCCATAGTTCAAAGTCTAAACCCGTACTACCAATTATTGATGAACAACATTGTTGTTCTTGTCTAATGATGGAAAATGGAGATAAAATGCAGAATCTAACAAAACACAACATTCATTAACTTTCACACTAGTAACACCATATTACTAATATTAGTGTCAGTCTTGAGCAGAAAACTTCAGTTCTGGTTGCAACACACAATAGACCACAAGTAGTCAACAAGCAGTTGATAATTATTATAAAATCAACATCATACTATTTTAACATAATCGCATCGGCAAACCAACTTCGAAGACTGAAACATAACACCTGATTTCAAGTAGAACAGCCAAGTTGGCAGATCTTTGACAGTGATATTAATTACAATATTGTTTGTCAACATGTACAACAATAAAACAAAAAAACATGGGACTTTTATATGTACTTGTCAGCCAAATAGTGGTCAAGTACTGCACAAACTGTATCACTTCCTGGTTCCAAATAATCTGGTGTTAATAAACTGACATCAATAAAGTGTGTGATTTCTGTAAATAAAGAGAAGCCATACTATGCTTTATCATTCCACATCTGCCAACAGTCCATGAATGAGAGAGTAAAGTTACTTCCAACAAATAGTAATCTACTTCAATTAAATTTTCTGTAACCAATTCCAGAACCATAATTTACAAAATAAAGAATCCTTGTGACTTTTCAAATGCCAAATAAGTCCAACTGATACTTTATTCCCAGTAACATCCTGATAGAAAATAACTGAATCAGGTTATGTGGTTCAAGTGGTAGAAGATTCCATGCACATCCATGGCCTAACTGGTAAATCAGTGAGCCATAGATTTGTACCACCTGGGTTTAAAACCCAGATGTCAGAAGGGTGTTTCATCTTTCACTTTGTCTTATTACCTTGGGAGGTCTTCTGCCCATTTAGTCTACTATGTCCACAAAATTAGCCATAAAACAGCAACATTTGTTTTTTTCACCTATTCAAAGCTGACTATACACAGAAATACATATCTTGCCCGTTTTTATCATGTTCCATATTTCAAAGCAATTATGGACACTTCAAATATTCAAAACAGGTTCTTCCAAAATAACTTGTATAATGTCACTGGAATTGAAATGATTTGGTTTTTATATTACTGACGAGTCATTTTTAAAGCCAGATGACAATTAAAGATAATAGTAATTTAAACAGAAGTCACAGATATGATACAAGTAGGCAAATTCTTCTTTTGTACTCAGAATTCGTTTTTATTCATAACAATCATAGTTATGCACCGCATATGGAGTCAATTTCAATTCTGCACAACTCCATTTGATCAATTACAAAAACAAATTGATCAATTCCAATCTGGCCAATTATGGAATAAGAGTAGATACTTGAAGATGGAATAAATGCAAAAAGGGAAAAACTTTTTGGGCTTAAACCATAGCAACAAATAATGATATTGCTTATTTTTTTTAGTAAAGGTAAAGTTAAATTAGTTTTGTGGACACGGCCAATTCCAATTTGGAATTGACGATTATTTCCAAAATTGGATTGACCGCCTAAGTAACTAGTATGCAGTACTGTTCATTTAATTGTAGTTATTTGGGGTATTATTAAATTACATATTTGTACAGCGCCTTTGAATGGCTCCTGCTAGTAAGGGCGCTTTATTAAATATACATTATTATTATTATATTGTACAAAAAAAAACTTCATTTGGGAATTCCCTGAAGTAATGTGCTCCTGATTGGCCAATACGTTACTCCACCACTGAACACAGCTCAAGACAGAACATGTCCAATGGCTGAAGACTGTACATGTTTATAACTCAGTTAAACAGTAGAATGACCAGTGTTCATTTAATATCACAGAAGAATTAAGTTAAAATAAAGTAGAAATATTTGTTTACCCAATTTATACTAAAGTCACAAATGCTGTGATCATTATTTACAAGATAAGTCAGAGACATCAGATTTAGTTTGACTTCAATAACATCAAACAGCATCATCCTCAAACACACAAAAACCTTGCAAATAAACGGTTATGCTGATATCTTGTATCACTTACTATGAAGATACTGAAAAACATTGCTTCTATACGCCGTTTTAATCAATATTCTCAATCATTGACCAATTAGAAGCTGCCTAGCTTTGGGTAGTCTACAATGATCCCATTGGTCGAAATTTATGTCAACAAATCAGTATTATTGCTTACAGTCTGTTTGGATTTTAGTGAATAACCATGACTGTTACAAGAAAAAAGAGCTTAAATGGTAAAATAACTATTTTGTTCACTTGTAGATCCATATTGGCTTGCAGATAGGCTGGCACTGGGATAGAAAATAAACTGGGATTATCATTTTGTCAATTCCACTCAATTCCTTTTGGTAAATTCCAATTTTTCCTACCCTTTTCTTTGCCTATTGCTTTTTAAAATGATTAGGTACTGCAAGTACCTGTTCACGTGAAATATTAATATATAGTCTTCATTGTAGGGAATTGAATTCAAAGTTGATCACCTGTGTCTCTCTGTACATGTAGACTACACACAAAAACTTGTGTTAGATTCTTCATTGATTAAAAACTGTATAGAGAGTTAAGAGAGTATAATCTCTCAGGTCAAGTCGGTGACTCCACCTCAGCTGTATTGCTAAGCTTTCTCAGGAACTCCTCATAGATGTGATGGAGTTTGGGCCTGTTTCAATTGTGTAGCCTGGTATTTTTGGTTTGTCTGGAATCCTTACAGGTATTTATCAAGTTTGTGCTTGAAACTGGTCACAGATCCTGTCTGGCCATGGATATTTACTGGAAGGCTGTTGAAACTGGTCACAGATCTTGTCTAGCCACGGAAAATTTGAAGGCTCTCTTCTCTGATTGCCCTAATTTTACCAGTTGCACACTTTTATTTGGGAGACAGATGACCCTGACTTGTGGATGATTTTTTTTCAAACAACTGGGGTATTTCCTTCTAGAATTTTCCAGGTGTATATGATTCAGTATCTTTCCATCCTCCTCTTCAGGAAGTACTTTTTGGGGGATGATACTCGATCCCAATAATTTAGGTTAGATATTGGATAATCTTACTGGATGGATGGATGAATGTTGTTTAACGACACATCGGCACAATTTAGGCCATTCAGTGTCTTGGATAATCTTACTGGAAAATGATCTGAAGAGGAACTCAATTTTCTGGATATCTCTGTGTGGTGTCCACAGCTGGGAGCAGTAATCTATGTGTGGTTGGACTATGCTGTACCATAGTGTTTTCATAGTGTGCATATCTCTGGGTGGAAAGTTCTTATGATCCACCCACATTTTGATACCAAGATCTTTGACACATTTGGTTTGTTCAATTTTTCTGCTGTTTGGCCCAAAGTATAAGGTAGAATATTTTATATCCTGAATTTTAACAAATCGGAGTAGTTCAGACTTGTTTCATTAAATTGCATGCTATTTAATTGTTGCCACTAGTATATTGCTTGAGATTGTTTTATAGTTTCTTGACATCATCCTCATGGATTTTTGAATCATCCGCAAAAGATGAGACATGGCCACATGTATTGTTATTTATGTCCCCTATTAGAATGAGAATTAGGCCTAGAACAGTTCCCTGGGATACACTACTTATCACCCTGGACAAAGTTGAGCTGGCATTTGATGTGATGGGCTGGGTTATATCACTAAGAAAGTTAAGTAGATGCTAGCCAAGTGAGGTATTTCAATTTATTGGACCTGTATTGTTTTAAAACACTAGTGACAATGGGACACTATAAAACATGGATTTCACAAATGTCTCTTATGCATACCTAACACGTCAAGCCTTTTGCAGTAATGAAGAGCCATATAAGGAACAAACATTCTGCAATGTTCATCTTCACTCAGCATATCCAATAGTAGTGGACCATTATGGTTATGATTGGTCAAATCTTTGTACTGATGTCAGAAACATGTAATCATGCTTGAAATTAAACTAAGAGACATTTTGCTCTGTTGTGTACATGACTTAATGATTCTTTATGTGCCAACACTGATCATGTGCACATATTCTAAATGTATAATTAATCAGCCACAGCAAAGAAATCTGCATAAACACTAACTTATTATAATGCTTCCACCAGAAAGTATTGTTTGTATACATCACATGAAAAACTGACTAATTGAGGAAATTAGAGTCATTGTAACAAGAAAAAATATGGAAACGTTATTAACCACCAAACATGCTTGAAGTTTTTTAAACACATAATCGTCTTTGATACAGGGTTAGGAAGTTTCTACAATACATGATAAGGCCATCTTTTTTTTAAATACATAGCGATATTTTCAATGGCAATTTTAACTAGACCTCCACAAAGTTCGAACTATTTATATTTCTGGATGAGTGGGAGTTATAATTAGTTTAAAATATTAAAATTTCTATGCTTGAAGACCGATTCATGATGAAAAGAAAATTATAAGGCTCAAACAAGCAAAACTGTTGGAGGGATTGTGAAATCCCAACTAAAGGAAGAATGTTATAGAAAACATTGTCATGGTCCAGACGATTATTGAGGAAGACACACTGGTGTCAAAACTGAATTTTGTTTGACTGACCCCATGTTTTCAATGATTTATTATTTTTGTCCCGACCGCCCCTAATTTTTGCAAGAGTACTCAAAAAATGATGGCCTAATAATGAACCATAACAGATAAATATCTTTCTATCCTATACTTAGAAACTACCCACACAATTTTTCAATAGTAGAAACACAATGTTATTTTTTTAAAGCAATTTACACACATATCAATCATGATTATGGTTTTATTTACAATTTAGTTCCATTTAAATTATTTGTTCTGATTACTTTGATATGAAGGGTGAAACCCCTATGCTAAATGCTATTACAATAACAATTCTGAATACATTAATTAATGCTCATGCTATTCATACAGCAACTGAACTCCAGTTACAGGTTTACTTATTTCCTATACCCAGGGCTCCACATTAACTTTTTTGGCCACTTGTCATGTAGGACAAGTCACACTTCATTTTTACGTGTCCAAAATATTCACATAGCAATAAAATTTAGTTTTGTCTTCGCTTGGTACTTCTTTTGCAGTTTTCTTTTCTGGAATTATGAAGCCGAACTTCGACAACGATATATTGAATCATTTCTGGTTTATATCCCTCAGCCAATCACAGCCCACAAAACATTACTAAATCAGGCTATGAAATAGAAACTGCGTTTCATCAAATAACCGGAGGTTATAGGCAACTGCATAGTAAAACATGCTAAGAACCATCAAAAATACGACTTGACACGACAGGCGGACAACCGGTAATGTTGAACCCTGATATTAGTAATAATGGTTATGCTAATAGATATAGTGACAAACAAAAGGCTAATTTCCATAGTAGCTAAATTGGAAGCTATGGATGATGGGTATACAAGTTAGTACCAGACAAGGTTGGGGCCAATGTACTCCTATACTCATTATACTTGAGTACACAATTTGAAGTACTCATAACAGGAAGTACTCAGTACTTGTACTCGAGTACATTCATAAAGTACTTGTACTTTCAGAGTACATTCACCATAAACAGAATATTGTTTTCAATTTATTATCATTTGTCTTTATAGCCATTTTCCTCCCAAAATGAATTAAAAATTATGTCCATAGAAATTGGTCAGTCATCATTTTAAACCAGAATCCATGTGAAACATGATGTATGAATGTTATGCCATGTATTAACGTTAATACGAACTTAACTAAAACTACTACTGTCATTATGCACATGTTTGTGACATAATTATAATGGAATTATGTATGTTTGGTGACATTTCATTATTTCTAAATAGCTGACAATTTATTCTTTTCATTTAATCATGTTCAATATGTTATGCAGGCTGCATAACATATTAAACATGGTTAAATAAAATAAATTTAAAAATATGTTTGCATTGTTGTTAATTATTGAATAATTTTACTTCAGGGGTGACGTCAAAATGAATGGTCAATATGTACCATTATGTTTGAGTAAATGTATTTACAAGATCAATGTACTTTGAAATGTACTCATACTTCAGTACATTGATCAAATAAGTAGTCATACTTGTACTCATAAAAAACTTATGTACTCATACTTGTATTCGAGTAATTTCCCATGTACTCAGCCTTAATCCTGGTACCAGATGATCTCTAACAGCTTATTGCTAATAATGTGTTTGGGAATTAATAAATAATGTTTAACTAATAGCATAGTAATTTAGTTGTAAAGTGATAATACATAAATACTGATATATTGTATTAGTTTATCCATTGTTGTATGCAATGTTCAATAACAAAACAGATATACGTAACTACAAACATTTAGGTAGTGCACATAACTATAGTTTTAACCAAAATATAACTGAATAATCAATCCCATGCAAATCAATTTACCCTGTACTTAACACTATCTACCATAGGTTTCTAACAGGAGTAGTGTATAAACACTTTCTATCTGGTAGAAATAGAATTCTGGTTTCATATATAGTGAACCTTGACATCATTTACTGCCAGTATACCCATATTTATATTGTACACATCTGGTTTCTGGAATGGTTTCAGCTCTGTTCACACGTAAGATATAGATCTATGAATGATGGGTGAATTCTGTGGAAATAAAATGATCAGACAAACAGCCCACACATGGTTTTTGGGTGTGTGTATATATATATGACAATTACAACAAATTGTTGTGCTGTCATATATTGGATTTGTACATATACAGAGTATTGGACTAGCTATCTAGATGACACAACTTTTGAAATCTGTGGGCAGAAATACCTCTACTATTTTGAGTCATTTGACAACAGAATTAATCCATTTAAAGACAACAATACAATTGTATCTAACTACACCTACTTCTACTATATATTACTGGTTGGTCTGCGTGATTTCCTTTCTATTTAGACTAGACTATTCCATTTTCGACTTCGCTCAGAAATATGTCAGACAACATTCAGGACTGATCACACAAGTTTTTGGTTTTATACTAGTTATGACGAAGCCTGTGCTATAAAAATGTAGATTAATCTCGCATGAAAACAACTCACTTCATTTCAATACATTCACATCAGGATTATTTAAAATATTAAAAACACACTGCGTATTTGTCCATCACTCGAGTTAGCGTCTAAACACTCAGTTTGACAGAGACAAACGTGGCCACAAAGGAAACACTTCACTGAACAAGACATCAAAAAGAAATGCCTTACAACGAAGGAATTGTTCACAACCTTACCTCAGACACTTCTTCTTCGTCGCTTGGAGATAAATCCCGGATGAAATTATCTCCTAGATTTTGAGGCACTGTCGCCATAACTTGGCCCTTTTTCAACACAAGCGAAGAGGTCGATTTTGGATTACACTTGGTTGGGGATTTCTTTGGCTCTTTTTGCTTAGTTGTTGTTTCATTCGGTTTCTCATTCTGCATGTTTGTATTCAACTAGCATGGAAGAAATACTGTCGCGTACAGATTTGAGCCTGTAACCGTTTTTATGTAAACATTAATCATATATTCATTTCACGCCACTTTGCCACCTTGACCGCCATTACAAAAGTTCCCGTGAATGAAAGCCCGGATGTTCTTCACTGCGCATGTGTTGATACCGTATATGACAGGGTGCGCGCCATTAACACTTACTTGCGTGCTCAAATTATAAAGATTCGCTCATTGATTAATAGGTGTACGTTTACAAAACTTTAGTACGAACATTCCTGTAATAATGCTGATATGACTGTCATTGGTCAAATCATATAATTCAGCTATACAATTGTTTTAATAAGAAGCACGAAAATGCAAAATTGCCATATAATGATAATCACACACCTGATGTCATATATGATATGATCATGATGTGACGAGATTTCATCTGGTTGAACTGCTTATGCCAGTTATGGAGTTCTGAAAGTATATCTAATTAACACTTCTGGAGTTATGTCTGAGTTGGAATAATTAGATACAGACCTTTATTTTGTGATCGTTATTGATAGAAAAACGACCGACTACCACATGCGGTCTGCCATGAAAAAGACGAAAAAAGTCTAGATCTAAAGACATACATTATAGACCTTTATAAATGGAACATTGCCTCTCTATCTCAAATCCTATAGAAAAGCTAAAATGAATGAATGAATGATCTACACACACACACACACACATATATATATATATATATATATATATATAAGTAGAAATTGGGGGGGGGGTATGCTTTCTTAGCCTACTGGCTCTAAATTCGTGTATTTCAGTAACTTTCTGGCGTATATAAATACACCACTTGCAGTAAAAGTGACCTGCATAATAAGCACCACATTTACTCACTGGGCAGAAATCGTTCTGTTGATTTAAATACCATGTAGTGTACTCAAAACTCTTAATGTCTGCTGAAATCGTTCGTGTATATACTACACATAAATATGTGGTTTATACTTATTTGCAAAAAAATGATATAAATAGTAGACTAATAAGCAATCGGATATGTACAGCTAAACTAATTCAAACTTCCCTTTGAGAATAAGGAAAGGGTGTTGACTTCATAGTTCAGTGACAGAACCTAGCTATAGCTGGTATATGCAGGATAAAGAATTAAATTATATATCTATCATAATCAGTCAGCACATCTTTGAAAAACATATATACTGATAAGCGTAATTACAAAATCTAACAAATTCAGCAAACATATGCTAAAGGTATAACTGGATTCGCAGCTAAACCGTAGTATGTATGTTATGAAATATGTTCTTTACAATTAGCACATGTTGGTTCTATATGCAAAGTGTGTTCAACGTAGAGCTGTACAGATTGTAGTGAGCACTGGAAAATTTTCAAATTTATTGCGTCTCATTATCAAATTAATTATTACAAATCGGATACACACAGGTTCAATGACCTTTATTTGGAGCTAATTAATATACTTTTGCCTGATCAGTAATTGTCTTCGTTTATATATTTTTTTCTTTCTTTGTTTTATCTTTATCATTCTATCTATAGCTATCATCATTAAATTATTTAATGCTCTACTTCTTTAATAAGACCAATAAGAAGACCGCTGTGAATAACTAAAATGATGGTAGAGCTTATATACACATGAATTTAATTATTTTAATGCAATACATTTACAAAAATAACAGTAAATAATAATTTAAATGAACATCCTCATCATATATATATATATATATATAAACTTTGGGATCAGAAATATTGCATTTACATTGAGTTTAAGTAACTACATGTCAGATGGCGCAACTTTTAATAACTAAAACACAATTCATTGTGCTGTCAAGCAACCTGTGAAAAGAATCAAATTTGGTCATCAAGCTAGTTAAAGTCCAGTCAGGATCATAAAGATGATCTGAAATAAAACTCATTTCATTGTGTTCCAATCCAGGCAATATGTGAAAGAAAACCAAACAGAATCTCTCTATCAAGCTATAGTTAAGATCCATTATTACTTGCAGAATGAAACATCCAAATTAATTAGCTTAAACTGAATAATGTCCTTGTACGTTTTGTGTTATTGTATAAGAGGAATACCAAACACTGGCCATGCAGTTAAGCTGCTACAATCCTGGTTTGGACACCTATAGAATACTTTATGATGTGAAAGCTGTTCTGTTTAATAAAACTTACATCTTCATATGATAACATTAGATCCCAGATGAGTTATATCTGTATATAATTATTTTAAAAATTATGAAGAATATTTGCTGTTTGATATTATTCTGTAAGAATATACATGTTCTTTGTACTCGGAGGAATTAATATCCAAAATGTATTTAGATGTGTATTTGTGTGATGTTGAATAAATAATCTGGACGTCAGAGAAAGTTGAAAGGGAGTAATACATAAGCAATCATACAATGAAATCATGAACCAGTGTTTTTATAAGAAAATGCTGCTGACCTAAACAATATTCTATGAAATTATCAGGTCATATCTGAAAAGGCTGATAGGGGTGGAGGGTTTAATCAAAACGATATAATAACCAAGAGTGCAAAATTTGAACAGAAATAGGAAAATGTATTGTGATGAGAAACCTTTAGATAAATGACCCACTTAGAATTGTGTGTGTGTGTGTGTATATGAATCCATGCCACTTGCAATTATAGAGCAGCATTTGATTGGTACTTAAAAATGCCAAAGTATGTTACACGATATTTTTATTAATTACAACTGAAAATTATCAAAAATTTATGATAAAGAACATAATTAAATAAGTTAGCATACACACACTGATAGGTATATTAAAACAGAAAATGTTTTCAAATGCATTTATTTCTATACAAGTAATTTTCATACGCTTAAAATACACACACCAGTGGTGTGATACCATTATTACAATATATTCACTTATAACCAGGCCTAAATTCACACACACAAACACATACACACTAGATTTTGAATAAACTGTATAACCAAAGTCACAGATTGGAAGTATCCAGGTTTGTCTAGGCAAGACAGAAAAAGGATGCAGGAACTGTCAACCAACATAGGATGATCTTGTTAGCAGTGAAGTTTACCAAAATATTCAGGGAACAATGCCTGAAAACTGTGCTGATACTGGAATCATTTACCATAAAAAATGGAATATAAATACTGAAGGCTAAAACAGCTCACAACCAATGATCAGGTTAATAGGACACTATCAAACAGTGAAGTAAAGAACAGAAGAATAGGTAGATAATAAAACAACAAAAGAGACTTCAGTTAATAGAGGCAGCTTGCTGCTTAACAATGCCATGTTTTACATGGTCATCACACCACACAAAAAGTGAGAAATGAACACCACAGGTACCACCACATTAGAATATTTCTCGATCATTTCAGTTATCACACTTTCACAGAATAAGTCAGCCTATACAGTTCCAAACAACTAACAAGATCCATGACATTGTGCTCAGCAATAAAATATAAGCCATATACACGTTTGTATTCAGGGGTTATACAGAAGCTGGACTCGTCAAAGTATGAAGGAAATATTATGATTGCCAATATTTAATATCACCGTTAACACATAATTTAATAAAAGTGCTACAAGAATTTTTGTGCAGCGACTGGTGTACTGTACGTGACCACACCAAACCGTATACGCCACCTTAAATGATACAAAATACACAAGTCTGTAATAATCCTGCAGACTACTTCTCCCACAACCAACATTCAGACATAATCTACCATAAATGAAGAATGTTTTATGTGACCATGTCATTTCCCTAGGGTATTCCTTCGGCCACATGTCCCATGCGTAATCAGCACATTTCCTAAAAGAGAAGAACTGATTTACTACTTAAAAGGGACACATAGATTTCCAAACAAAAATATCGTCGTCTTAGATCATTAACAGCTGCAGTGGTTCCGCAGTTGATAAAGGATGACAATGCAAGAAACCAGAGCATGACACACAGCCAGCTATTAGCCATTATGTTTCACAAATGATCTATCTGAATTTCTGCACCTCAGTATATGACCAGCACATCTTAAATATTTCATAACAATATTATTCTTACACCCGTAACATATTGGTTAACCTGTAATCATTATTCGGTTGTGTATGCGTGTTTGTTAAATAACCTAGTTACCTGCCCGATATAATATGAGCTCATGACAATCTTCCAGATTTAATAGGCATATTATGAGATTACCTATCACCACACAAACAATTTGACCAGCTTATTAATTTTATGTAAGAGCATTTTTAATATGGGCATAACCATAATCCATTACACAGAATTCCTTAAAACAATTAACATTATCTAGGGAATGAGTACCAATACAACATCATACATGGACATGTTACATCACACGCCCAATCAAATTTAATTCTCCTCCCCTCAAAGAGGAAAAGTATTGAACACTGATAATCACACAAACAAAATCAGAATATGTGACGAAGAATTCCTTAAAACAGTTAACATCGTTTAGTAATTGATAACCAATGCAACTGTATCTTACACAGTCAGTAACCTTTTACATTTGATCCTCCCAGTGTGATAAACCTTGCATGAACGACGGTACTGAAAACAATTTCTCATTTACAATCAAACACAACAGGGCTGGATCTCGCCATGTAAAAACATAAGGTTGAACTGACAAAATGTCGGCCCAAACCATTTCTTTTATTCAAATGATCAGATGATGACAGCTATGCTTAATAACAGTTAAAGTTTGCCAGGTAGGCATAATTACATAGCAAATGTAACCACATCCCTCTGTGTACTTTCCCGTTGAGAAACACAGTTAATCTGTCGTCTTGTGAGTCATTGGAGGAAACTCGTTGTCATCATCCAGTCGCAGATTTTGTATGTCTTCACCTCCAGTGGCTCCTTGCTCAAAGTCCTTAAATGGCTGTGAATCTGTGAAAATAATGAGAATAATATAATCAGTATATGATTGACAAAATAATTCGGCGTTAGCAGTTGTCTTCACCTTCCATGTTGAGAAGAACTTGTAAAGAAAAAGTGTAATATGACTGAACATTACAAACTGATGGTGATCAAAAATGTGTAATTGGTTATAGCATGATTTCTCACATTTGCAAATCAGGATTGCAAAGAAGTATGTCAACTGTTTGGTAAGTGGGCCGTTTTTGGTGAAAAGATGTTGAAAACAATTGATCAATTACAGGATTTCACCATGGTTTCGCATGATCTAAAGCCATGGATGAAATTACAGCAATTAACAGTACAACAACTTTCACTGATTTTCAGCATATAACATTTGAATGTCTGCCCGAAGCAAAATGATGTCACAGCATACTCCATAATTCATGCATAACACTAATCTAACTATCTCACAACGGATAAATTTTATATCCCATGCTTTAAAGACAGCAAAGGAGGGAAATAAGTATCAGGATGTATTTGGAACAAAAGCAAACAATCAAATAAATGGTATTACAAATGTAAGTGTCATTCTTCTGTGCCTCAGATTTACTTAAAATAAGCGAAACACAGCAAACTGCTCTGAAAGAATATTCCGAAGGCAACAAAGTATGACTCTGTCAAACCAAGGAATAATGGATAAACATAAAATCAAGATGCAAATAAAGTAGTTGAATGAAATCAATCATTCGGGATATTATTACATATAAATGAACCTAAGAAAAGTAAACATGTTTCTAAATTTTAGAACAACAGACACTTGTAGAAGCCCGCCACACTCACAACAGAAATGAAGAAACCACTTTACACCATACACCACCAAGCAAAAATCTTTTTACAACACATGATGAATAATGGACTACTGGGTATATACATATATATTTTTTTTAAATTTCAGCACTGTCGTGGCAAATTATTATTATACTAATGTATAAAAATGTAAGATTGATAGAATGCTAAAGCAGGAAATTGAACCAACCACTCCATAATACAAAGGACACAAGATATCTTGGCTTTGAGGGTAATGGCAATGTTCACTTTCAGACTAGCTTACTTATTCTAGGGAAATGTATACTTAGATAAGCAAATCATGTAGCACCATGGTTGAAATGAAACCTGCCAAGTTAGTATTATTGTATAGGTAGAGCCAACACAGCACCAGGCAAAGATGAGAACATTGTTTGAAATTAAGTTGTGTACTAATTCACCAATACTGCTGTTTAAAGTGTAAAGAAGTATATATGAAATGTAGTTATTATTAGAAAAAAGCACATCGGAAAATTCTGAGCTATATAACATATATTTGATACCAGTACACTAAACAAGTAAAGGAGACATATCGGAATAATAATAGTAAATATCTTGAAACATTTCTGCTTGTTATTCAATACAACAACAAAAATCTGTTTACACACACACACACACACACATTACATTTGGCATTACATAAATAAGAAACAAAAAATATGCATGTACCATTAATAATAAAAAAACCCAGCTATGTCTGGATTCAGTTAAAAATATATTAACTGGAAGAAGTAATAAATATTTTGGAACCTATATGTGTGTGTGTGTGTCTCTCTCTCTCTCTCACTCTCTCTCACACACACACACACACACACACACACACACATACACACACAAGATAAGTAAACTAAGAGGTGATTTCTGTGATGATCTGGCACTTGTACACATTGGTACTGATAGTTGTTGTATTGAACTGTCTGATTTAAAAGATTTTTACCAATTGCCAAATCACAGAATATACAAACTGGTTCACGTGAAGATAACATTTCTCAACTTGGTGAGGTTTTTCCCAAATAACATGCTACAGTTTGCCAGTAAATACGGATTTATTTGCCCTTGTTTATATTTGGTTAAAAAGGTGGTTTGCAACATGGCACATTTGTCCTTTACCTATTTTATGCTAGTTCTCTGATTTAAAGATAATTTCAGACAGACTTTTGTCAAAGAACTCTCAACTTTATATTTGATTACATAAATACATAACTGTAGTTTCACAATAATTATTGTATGCGATATTTAGAACTATAAAGTCTACATGAAAAAAATAATTATTCAGGTGCTGCATACATGAATATTCAATTAATTGACCCTGCTGGCCAGAATGACAAAAACCAGTCTATAGCAACAATAATAATTCAATTATTTTAGAACAACACTTATTTTGAAACTAGATATCTGAGATAACTATACTTTTCTGATGTTTAATTTCTTATTTTTCATTATCAGATATTTATAGTGTATTGTCATAACATCAGACTTGCAGTGTGACAGCCAATGCTTCAAGGCTTCTGCCTTCTGAACCGACTTTCTCCAACAAATAACCCTAATTACTTTGAAATTACATCTATAAATAAATGATGAATTTTACTGCCTTGTCTATCAAAGTAAATTGGGAATTTAAAATGAATACATTTGTTATTGCATGTAAGTTTATTGTGTACATGTTGTTGTGTGCAGTAACCTGATCCACAACCTGCAATCAATTCTGGGATCATGCACTGCACATGAGTTGTGGAAATCATCTATTCAATCACATTCAGATGTAGTTGAGTTGACCTGACACAAATTACTGACTTAGCAATTACAATGTTGTATTTTTGTACATGATAATAACACTTAATATGTTTTATATAACATACAACAAGCATATATATATATATATATATATATATATAAATAACATTCTGGATCCACAAACTTTGACAGAGCCATGACTCCAGTTAATAGTGCTTGATATATAGGCAGATATATGTATCTCAACAGTGTAATGTTTTGTTCAGTGTTGATAAAATATAAATGTGTAATACAACAGAGCATGCTGGAAGACAAAATTGGTAAGGTATGTAGCTCATGCAATCATGACATGTCACTATTGAGTAGAGTTCCATCAAGCACAGAATTATTGCATAAAGCATGCTTCTTTTGTACTAAATGACACACACACACACACACACACATACACACACACATTTAGTGTGTCTGTGTGGCTGCATCATGTATGCATGAAATGCTACCTAGTTATTTCACCAACATTAAGAAGTAGCAAATTTTGGCACTATTTCTTAATAGCATTACTGAGGAATTTGATAGAAAATATACTTTCTAATGTGAATAAGCAAAGCATTTAAATTTCATAACCAATTTAATATTAATCAATAAAAGGGTATTAACAACACAAGCCTTGGTGTGCTGACAAAACAGGCTAAGAAGTCACTAGTTTGGTTGCAAGTTACGCTATATAACATTAGCATTTTCCCACATGCAGTAACTCTTGATTACTTCATGTGTGCATCACACTGATATTGTGTTACAGTGTAGAAGTTTAGGGTCATTGGAAGGCTGATAAGATGCGAGGTATCCTAAATAGATCGTGCAAGCTTGAACTAGGTGTAAATCTGTCAACTCCTAATGGAGCGGGAGCACTAGGACAGTACCCATTAACAGTTTTTAGAAAAGTACAGATAAAGTATTAGGTAAAGACTTTAAATGGCCTGTAGGATAGATTTATTATATACCAGTATTATGTTGTGAAGATTAATGTGGATGTTAACACTTATGTGCTATACAAGAACTGAGGGCTAGAAATCAGCCACATTCTCCTAGAGATTGCCATGGAGGGGCTTTGGCAGAGTGAAATTTAGAAACTAGTGCTAAACAGTTTATTGCTAAAGCATATTAGCTGACTTGTATATAACAGGGTGGGGCCTGGATATGACTGTGAAAGAGATATTGTAAACATTTCAAAATGAGCTGTATTTATCAAATAGTAAATCTTTTAACATGCAAGTCGCAATGACTAGGATAAGCCAAAGTTCACACAACTTAGCTATTGAGAAATGGAGGGACCGCCCTGGAACTGTTAGGCATCATAGGTATTTTGGATAATGCAACAGATTGTGCACATGGTAGGCTAAATGGGCCGAGTGACCTCATAAGGTAATGAAGTGAAGTCAAAGATGAAATACCGTTCAGATATGCCCATGCTGAGATTCGAACTCAGGTGGTAGTGATCCATGGTCCAATGTGTTAAAGGTAACATACTGGACGTGATCGGATAAGGTGGAGCTGGCTTTGTTGATTGTTTGGGTTATGCGTGATTGACTGATTGGTTGTACAGCAAGTGCATGTGAAACAGGTGACTCAGCCCAAGAAACGAGGACACAACCTTTGACGTTGTGAAATATTAGCACACCAGGTGTGTTACCATGTGTCATGTTTTTGTGTAGGTGGGAACTTACCAAGAGCCCATGATGATATACAATATTTGTAAACACTATAATATTGATGTTATGTACATTAAGATCAAATGTTTGTTCTAAAAGAATATTTTTGTCTAATCGGAATATGGCGTATAAGTCAATGACTGCAAAGATGGCAAAATAGATTTTTCTGGAAACCCGATTAATTTTCCTTTCCCTGAATAGTGAGAGGGGAGCATTGGAAGAAACCTATTCTGAGGAAAATGGCATGAGGGTGGTGGAAATTAAGGTAGCATTGCTGTATGTGTGCACGCGCACACACACACACACAGACACAAACACACCATATATTTAATATAAAGAAATTCCAAGTTCTTATTTTAGAAATGAGATATCTGCATTTTTTCTCGGTGATCTTGTTTATATAATACTATGTCAGAAAGCTAACAATATAATAAACTAACAGATGTTAGTATATCTTATCCTGTGATATATGTTAAACAAGTGTCATGCACCATGTCCCCAGGATCATACTAACTCACTGTTTCAGTTACCAGGACAAGTGGCAGTTGGTTTGGAGTGAGTGGAACAATTTACCTTTCATAGCCTCCTCAATCGTACATTTTTCATCAAGGTTTCGAGTCTTCCCCTGGAGTACATGTGCGTAGTTGACCTTCACGGGACCCACTTGCGGCTTACCTTTAGGTGGAGTCATTCCCTGATGACTTTGAACATCTGACCTTTTAGATGGTGAGCCAAACATTGGTGTTGATATTCCAGCATTGGCATCTTGTGTGCTGCCACCTGTTGGTGGTTCTGTTAATGGCACACTTTCTTGGCGGCCATCCAATCTGCAATTTAAGAATGTATATGATAATGTAGTAATGAATATTTAAACAAAGTGTATCTACTTACTATTAATGTATTGCAAATGTTTAAAGCACATCTGACTAAACCGGTGATCTTGTTTCTGATTGTGTGTTGAATTCTTTAACACAAAATAAGGTGGCCAGTTTGTGTGATACAACATAACCAACTTGAGTAAATATCATCTGATCAACATAACACCGACTGTTGACAATACTGTGGCAGGGAATCCACTAGGAGATGTAAAATACATTTTAAAACGGTCATATTTATAATAGCGGTCACTATTTAATTTTTATTGTTAGTTCATCATTATACATCATCAAAGGATGGTAGCATAATGCTCCTTGCAAGAGGTGTTTGGCAGATCAGTTAGATATATCAACTAGATGGTATACGAATTAGCAAAGTATGAAGTATTCTCTGTGTTTTAATGAAACATTATTCAACTGTCACTAAGGTTACAGCAAGTGACCAAGTAGAGCTCAATGATACAGTGACATAAAGTGGTCATTTATCTCTGCTTCCACTTAGTTGTCCCTATGACATAAAAAGGATTACAGTGAGATAATTCTGAACTCCAAACCTGTAGATACAAATGCAGCACATGATAAACAAAGGGAACATGTAGAAATCAGCATTCCTAAATAATGTAAATTTCAGACATTTGGGAAAAAACCCTGAAAAGCAGGAAAGGAAATCACAGAGTGAATTGAGCCACATGCACCTGGGGAATGGGGGTAATTTGGGTTTTGTGCATTTTTAGGACAATCCGAGACTACCTGAGTGGGGATAAAACATGTCTTTTGCAAGATCAATTTTATTAAAACACCAGTTTGACCCACTCCAAATTTCCCAAAACATTATTTTAGGCTCTGGAAAAAAAAAACTGGAAAACTCTTATCCCTGTTCCATTCACCGAAGAATCTCCCCCCAACAGTTTTTAGGTTAAGAATTAGTCTGTTATATTCTACTGAACTATTCTTTTCTGCTGCAGAGGTACTAAATTACAGATGTGTAGTATAAACAGTTTTTTAGGGCAGATATTGTCTTTTGCTAAAATGGCCAGCAGAGTTACTCTTATTTGAGGCTAAAAATGTTTGTTAACAACCTACCTGTGTTGTTTGGCAAGAACACATTCCCCTCCAAGTTGAGGATCTAGATTATACACATACAGATATCCATCCTGGCACGCAATTAGTATCCGAAGAACTTTCTGAATTCTAGTAATCCAAGCAGATTTATTCAAAATTATATTATTATCAGTGTTGTGGATATAAGAAATAAACACCAAGTATCCAAATCTCAGTATTTTGGCAACAAATAACACAATTGTTAATGGTATATATTTTCAGTATTTCACTGGGATATATTAAATTATAATCTTTCACAGTTACATCATACAAAACAAAGCTCATAGTAAGAACACGACTTAATTAATATTGACAACCAAGCTTTAAAGTGTAATTTGAAATTGACAAATGTGGAACTGAAGGGATTTCAACATTTAAGACAGGTCAACAACTACAGAATACGAAGCTGTTTGAAAATATTTACTCACATGGTAATGGCACAAACATTATGAAGGCCAGAGAATGGCAATCTTGCTACAGCAAAATCTCTGCCCTGATTAAACATCTCAGTTACTTGACTAGGAAGATAGTTAGCAGACGTCTTTAGAGCCTGACCTACATAGCCCATCCACCCTTGCGGCTCCTCTTGTAACCTGTAATTATAGGTTATGCTTCATCAGCATCTAATAATACCCAGTTCGTAGTTAATAGTATTATTAATATATCTCATTCAAGAGAAGATTATTATATTATTGCAGTACATACTTTTCTTTTTCAGTCTCCAGCTTGAAAACATGCACTGTTTCCGTATTACTGGAGCAACATAGGAACATTGAATCAGGACTAAAAGCCAAAGAATGAATGGTCACACATCTGCAAGGAATAAAATATGATTAAAAGGTAGGTCTTTTTAAATAGTACCAGACATTACTTATTTTTTCTCACATCAACATCAGATCAACATTAGACTGGTACATGGTTTGATATACTAAAGTTTGGGATATAACATGGTATTTTCACAGACCCCATTACAGAGAATGATAGCCACCAATATGCAGTCCAAATGAAATGGTTCAGTGTTACCAAAATCGGCATGACATTAGATAAAATACTAGCACTGAAAATTTCTACCATTAAAATCAAATAATGAAAAAATACTGATCAGTTTTTCAACATCATTATTCAGTACTAATTCAAAATGTATCAAATGTGATACATCCAGGTCAGAGCTCAAACATTAGTTATAAGAGCATGTGCAAGATACTTCCCTAGTGAGCAGTCCCTGGGCTATATAGTAAAAGTTGGTTATAATGAAAATCCAAGGGAGATGGGAATTAACTTTCTTATAATGGTACTTCGAGGTATCCCACTTTTCAAATCTGAGTGCCATGTATGTATCAGATATTAGTTACCCACACATGAGTGATAATTCTTAAGCATTTCCAGGCGGGCGTGTAATTTCCATGAGCTTTTCTCAAGGCATCCTTGTTCTTCAACCACACTGACAGTGTGCTACATGGAACACCATAGTCTTTAGCAATTCGAGTCTTAGATTTCACCCTTTTGTCAACTTCATCAAAAGCCTGCAACTTTGTGTCAATAGAAACTGGCTGAGTGATTGATTTTTTTTCAGGGAGAATTTCCAGGCTGTTGCTTATTCAGCACAGCCTCTATGTTGGAGTGGTTTTGAAATCTTCTCCCCCACCACTCAGAGGGGAACAGTAATAATATTGTATATTTAACAAAGCGCCATTACTAGCAGGAGCCATTCAAAGGTGCTGTACAAATAATATGTAATATAATAATACCCCAAATAATATGTCTGTAAAAAAACCTGTAATGATTTAAAAGATAATAATTATTTATCTGTGAAAGCGGCCTTGAATAGTTGTGTTTTTAGAAGAGATTCAAAATTTTCAAGAGACACCACACTTCTAATATCTGCTGGCAACCTATTCCTCAAAGTGGGGGCTGCAACACTAAATGCACAATCACCACATGACTTGAGCCAGAGTGTTTTACATCCTCAGGGGGTCCTTAATGTCCCCCTTTATTTTTAATAATAGAGTGGAGACAGCAGTGCCATTTAACTTGGTCATCCACCCATGATGTTGTGAGCTGAGAAATTAATATCTGGAAAAGTTTCGACCTCTTGCAGGGATCAAACCGGAGCTCACTATAGATACTGGTTACTGTAATTGTTGAAGTTTGGGATAGAGACCCCTGGCTGTTGCCTATTGGGTACAGCCATATAGATACTGGTAGAAAATTGTCTCTATTTAAACAGGTCCAAATCCAAAGTTTGCAGTTTAACCTCCACCATGATAGCTTTTGAAGTAACAGGTGTCAATATCTACTCACCATCTACTAGAACCCTAAAGTAATGATAAAATTAAATGTTTCTGTTGTCAAAACAATGCAATTAAATTTAATTATCATTTTCATATTGGTTGTTGCATTTACGATTCCAATGTTCACAACAGTTGTTGGACTGCCTGACAATCATATTTCATTATAACCAGCAAGATTTATATTGATTTGATTCTGCTGGGACCGAAAAATCACACATATTTAGGACCAACAAACCCCCCTGGAATCAAACAAAAAATTCATCATCATTACTCTTCACTGAACATCTGTTGTATCTGTTCATGTGTCATCATATCATCATACATGTCGTCGCCTTCTTGATTGGAGTCAGTGTCGGATTTGTCATACTGTTCAGCCCACAATACATCATCTTCTGAGCCATCTAGATCTAAATCATTGCTGATTGAGCACTTCTTGAATGATTTGGTAATGATGGTGGGGTCGGGTCGATTTAATCCCAGACAAATTTCACCCACTGTGTGACGACAGATAACGACAGCCGCTTCAGGTTGCCCGCTGCTGTGCAGTTGTTTCTGTAATGCTGTTTGAAGTAGTTTATTAGTAGTTACTATGTGCCAGCTTTGGAATTAATTAACACATCGTTTGCTGTAATCATTTTCCTTTAATGTGGCTTCTGTTGTCATTCTTTGTGTGGCCTAATTTACCATTCCATTCAATTACACAAGCTCACATATCTTGATAGTAATGACAAGTCTTTGTGATTACGTCACTAATTAGAGCATCAGATTATATAATGATGGTGGTTATCACGATTAAGTTTGGATTTGAAAGACAACAGAGAAAAGACACCTAATAAATTTGTTTATTGTTCATATATTCATTATTTATTCATGTTGAAAAATATTATTACTGTATTTCCCCTTAAATTATGCCAAATATTACCTTCCCTTTTAGTCTGACCTGTGTATAAGATGCACTTGCTTTTGGCGAGGATTTTGTGGTATCAAAACTGCGGCCTATACATGAGTATATACAGTAAGCAAGTTTTCTTTGTATAACTTTTTATATCCCAGTTTATTTACTATGGAAGTGAATGGACGTTTGGCTGGACCAGCTAATCACTTTGAGTTAAGCTACTATTTTGTTACGATGCCAAGTGATAAATTTGAAAATTATGTGTTAGCTACCTTTTGACGCCTCTTCTGAATTCAAACAGTTTCTGCCCATCAGGAATGGAAAACACTCTTATGACAGTACCCTGTGTTTTAAAAAAACATAACTGAGAAGTTCATTATAAGATTCATATTGTTTGCATCAGAAAATCATTGTTGAAATATGTTTTCTGACTCCAGCTGAAGACAATTAGAAATTTTCATTGGGATATTAATGTGTATAAACATAATCCCAGATACCTTCTCTGAAGCTGTTGCAATTTTGGTTCCTGTTGAATTAAATGACATTGCTGCCAGAGGACTGTCATGGGCAGCTATCATTGTTACTGCTCTCTGAAAATTATTAATTATTAATAAACAAAAAGACATATGGAAACCCAAAGATGATCGGCATGTAAATTGATTTTCCATGACACTATAATCAATTATATGTGAACAAAAATGACATGTCAGGAGCCTAACATAATAGTTAATGAACACATATAACAATTTATCACTGTTTAAATAATTACAGCTTCTCTCGGTAAAGCAGACAATAATTAATGCATCTTGTCTGGATAGTTTATAATATTTTTTTATATTGTTATCTAACCTTCATATTGCAAAATATCCATGAACTCTAATTTTAGTTCATGTACAATAAAAAAAACATATATTCCATATCACTATTTCAAGATTTTGAATAACTTACCAAATTAACAGCATCAAATATTTGAACCTCTCCTATAGTACTGCTGCCAGGATAGGCCAGATAACAGTTGTCATTGTTGACAGAGAGTGCACAGAGTCCAGTTGGATTTGGCGGTGTGTCTCTAATAGTATGTAACACCTTCATATCACGGATGTTGTGTATATATAAGCTTTCTTCCAAGCACACAATCAGTCTCTGGAAACAGGCACATTAACTTGAATACAACACGACATAGGACAGTCACAAAATCTTTAATTACAAATTGTTTAAATCCTAGTTAAGAGGAGTATAAACTTTAATGATCCCACAGATTAAAAAAAAAACAGCCTCAAAGGTAAGATTGATGATGATTGATGTTTTACGGCCAATTTTGTGTGCATGGTAGGCTAAATGGGCCAAGCGATGTCCAAAAGTAATGAAGCAAAGTCAAAGATAAAACACCCTTCAGATATGCCCACTTTGAGGTTCGAACTCAGGTGATGGTGATCTCTGGTCCAATGTCCTACCAGTTAGACCATGGTGGTGCCCCTCCCACAGCAGTATGAGACAGGGTTGGGGCCGATGTACTCCTGTACTCATTGAACTCGAGTACACAATTTGAAGTACTCAGATGTACTCATAATAGGAAGTACTCAGTACTTGAGTTCATTCATAAAGTACTCGTACTTTCAGAGTACATTCATCATAAACAGAAAAAAAATTCAATTTATTTCCATTTGTATTCATACTATAGCCATTTTCCTCCCAAAATGAATTTAGAATTATGTCCATAATCCCTGTGGATTATGTCACTTTGATTTTAAACATAAAGTATGGAAGTTTATGCCATGTATTAACATTAATGTGAACTTAACTAAAACCACTACTGTCATTATGCACATGTTTGTGATATAATTATTATGCAATTTCTGTCTACCTGAATGATGTGACTGCCTTTTGAAAGATTGATGTTCATCAGAAGCAATAGTACCTGAATTAACTGTTTACATTGAATGCATTTTTATGGACATTATTATTATAGTTATATGTATGCTTGGTGACATAAGCATGACATTTCATTATTTCTAAATAGCTGGCATTTTATTCTTTTCATTTAACCATGTTCAATATGTTATGCAGGCTGCATAACATATTAAACATGGTTAAATAAAAGAATAAAATAAAGATTTAAATATATGTTTGCATTCTTGTTAATTACTGAATAATTTTAATTGAGGGGTGATCTAATGTTATTGATATTTTTGTGTACATGTATTAAACCAGCTACCGCATGTGTCTATGTAGATCTAGATCCACTACCTCCGACATGTCAACACGAACTGTCAAATATGTAAATTAAAATGAATTAGTAGTTATGTTTGAGTAAATGTGATTAAAAATATACTCGTACCTGTCCTCAAGTACTTTGAAATGTACTCTAACTTGAGTACATTGATAAAATAAGTACTCATACTTGTACTCATAAAAAACAAACTCGTATGTAAAAACTTTCCCATGTACTCGGCCCCACCCTGGTATGAGATAAATAAATAAAAAATCCAGATCTACACTGACCAGTCGGTTTAAACGAACTGCTAATATAGTGTTTGAGTAACTGTAGTTGCATATTTCTGTTCCTTTCTTGAAGTGGCAAACTTTCAGTTTCCTAGGTGATGATAAGCTTACTATGGCCACCAGACTGCTGGAGAAGAGCCGCTCTACAGTACAGATGTCTTCACTGTCTGTAAGAGAGTAAAATGTAACTGTAGCTAACACTTAACAGGATCTTCAATAAAATAATATAGACTTCAGTCAATCTACATAATATAATGGGCCTCATAAATTAATTCCAGTCAGCTACTATAGTTTCACACCTACAAAATTAATTTTAGATCTAATTCTAATATGGAATTTGGAACAATTTCTTTCCCGAAAAAAAAAAGGGAAAAAAGGGAGTAATTTAAAAAAAAATTCCAAACTAAAAATTTATTAAAACATGATTTATGAATGTATCTAGATATCTTACATTCTAAATGTATCTAAATAGATTTAGTTACATTTTCTGTGCGATGTATGTTGTAATTGGGTGTATATTTGTGTATACAAGAATATGATTTCATCTGACCAGATATCAGTGCTAGACAATATCTACATTTGGCCTTGAAGTTTTCAGTGGTATCCCCATGGATGTCAAAATGGTCAAGTCATAGTAAAGGTTTATCTGATATAATAAGATATTTGTTCAAGCAATGACGTAGTGAAAACTGGTTATACTGACAATGACCTGAAATTCTGGGTTTATAAATTATTTGGCCAGAACATATCGAAGAAACACTAATTGTATTTCTATGGGTTATTAGTGGCATGACATGAGCTGCCTGATGGCTTCAATATGGCTTTCATGATTAGCATAAGTTCTTCATGTTGATCATATTTCTTAATTCACAATTACAATTTAAAACATATACCATAAAATCAAAGAAGAAACATAGCTCTCCTAATAATTTGTATTAAAGGTCACTCACTTAATTGTCAAGGTGTATGTTAAAATTATACAGTATTAATGACAATCTTTATTGTTGTTAAAATATGCAATTACGTTTAAAATTATTTAAAATAATCATGTATCTAAAATGTATCTAGATAAGTTACAATTACATTTAAAAATTTGAAAACTGTTTCGGTTACATTGAAAACAGTATCTAAATGACAATACACCTAGATACAGAATATAACCATCCCAGGTCTGGTTGTAGATTTCAAAGAATGTATGCTATCTTGATCATAACACTAGTGGGATTATTCATGTTCACCAGGATGAGTATAATGTGAAATAACAAGATTAATCTCAGTGCTGAGATTCTCAACACTGATCTCACTTGAGACCTATGAATGAGGGATTAAAAACTAGGAAAATAGATGACTAGAGATGACTGGACTTAGTGTAGTAAGTATTAAGAAATATTATGGTTGAATCAGACCATATAAATTTGATGTGGAATTGACCAAATCTAATACAAAAATGCCTTGACAACCAAGTTAATACAGATGCTTCAATTCCAGAATTGGAATTGATGGGTAAGCCCAATTCCAAAATTGGAATTGCTTTTTTTAATGAAATTGATAAATCTGGAAGTGAAGTTTGCTACAAAAATTCTGAAATATTTCCATGACAATCCTACTTGGAATATAAACTACTCAGTGTAGGTATTCCAAGTAGGTAATCGGAGTACTGACTCATGATAAAAAGTAGTAGGTAAAAAATGGAATTGGAATTGATAAATTTGGATTTGGAAATTGATAAATTTGATGTGGAATTGACCAAATGGAACTTGAATGCAAGAATGCCTTGACAACCAAGTTAATACACATGCTTCGTTTATTTCTTGGGGTATCAATCATACATAATAATGTAAAGGAATATAAGTACTACTTATGTGCAGTTTACTTAGGTATTAGACATATTCATCCATAATCTTAAATGGCAGAATTGATGAGAATAGAGGATATAGTTACCAGTAAAACTACTGCCATACCTGAACTTAGTTTTAAAAGAAAGAAAAACCTAAGAATCAATAGGACCAACAATCTCCAGATGAAGATCATAATAGATCAAATATAGTCTGTTAAAACCTTGACATTATAACAAAGCCAGCTGTGAATGCCAGCAAATGTTGAATATTGGAATAATTGTAGCTGTCAAGAAACAGTGGACTGCAGCAGTGCCAGGATCATGACCAGGCTGTTAAATAAATAGCAACAGTTTTACTGTAAAGCAAGTAATTGTAATAAGTAATGTTTCAAACAAACTGAATCAATGAAAAATTATTAACATGCAAAAGCAAATTTCAATGTGATCCCCTTTAAAGAGACCCGGTTGACAGCTGGTGAGAGATCAAGAAAGATGTGAATTATGACTGCTATTTCACAGTCCCCTATGTGCTCATTGTAAGCATAATAGACCACACTAGCTCCAAAGGAAATTATCCAAAATGAAAGATTTCTTCATTGCTTTAACTTAAGTGCTAGAGGTCTGTGGGCAACTGTGCTATCAGTTAGGCCATGGAAACACCTCCCCAAAGGGATGTGGGAGAAGTTATTGTCAGTCTTCAGGAATCTTTTACTGGGAAACATTTTAATTTAATATTCCAAAAACAAACTAGGTATATGGAAGTCAAACAATACAGTATGAATATTAATTAGCTTGATATGCTGACATAATTAATGTCCTGGCCTCTCCTTGTGATGAAATGAATTATATGCTTATCAATGCACAGAAAACATAATTTATAAATGAATGTTTGAAATATTACATAAAAGATATGTCAAATATAATTTTGATCCATGATATTTCTCTGCCTGTACTTACCTGTCTCATAGATGCTTTCAAGTTTGTCAATAGACGTCAAAGAAAACAACTTGTACCCATTCTTTGTTCCAGCTGCGACTGATCTGTAATCAATGATTATTTAACATAGTTTTTCTAGCTAGTCATTAGGTTGTTTTAGACTAATTGTTCCAGATGCTAACTGATGATATGCAATGATCAGATGACTCAAACATAAATATTTCAAGAATTTATTTACAAAAATGGTAATAATGCAAATATAAAACGAGCTTTTTCTGAGACCTATGAAATACGTTTAACTGATAGTGGTATATGGCATATCCTCCTAAATACAAACACTGAAACAGCAGTCACTGACTCATTCTCATGATTCTGTCAATCTGTGCTCATCTGACAGATGTGCACAGATTGACAGAAGCATGAGAATGACTCAACGAATAACAACAACACGAGATTAGTTATTATGACACAGAAATGCAAACTAGGTGCAAGAGATCTGTTCTTGCATAGCTGTATACGACTATTACATATTCATGTTAATATCTGATCATATCATAAATGATGTATAGTTTATTTACTTTAGATCTATGATTATATGAAACCATTTGACTGTCACTGAGTGACGTGAGTCAATTCATTTAAAACTTACGTGCAATCCTGGTTAAAATTTACAAAAAGCAGGTTAGAATTGGGGTCTCCCCCTTGACTTGCGAGATTCATGAGGCCCGTTAAGCCTGAATTCACCGTTCTATATACCAATTCCGTTTTGACGCGATAACAAACTGCAAAAGTTGAAGAGTGCTGCTAAACAGCTTTTGTCAAGGCATCGTCTCAAAGTTTCAGCTGACATTACCAAATTGCGCAGACGGAAGTCAATATATATCGCTCCTTCATTGGTTAAAATATTAACAATGCCCTAAGCTACACAAGGTGGCAGCACAAGTATCAAAATATAAATAAATGCACGTGCTCAGACTTTCTGTTTCGATCACCCTTCTAGGGAGAAAATAACTGTTAATTTTGCCGAGATGTCGCTTATCGTGTATTACCAGAATTGCTATTGATCGATTAGGAAGTCTAAACAAGGTTGCTCACATGCATCATCTATATAAATTGGAAACTATTAGCTGGTATAACAGTAAATATCCTCAGAATCAGATGCCTTGTGCCTTATCGGCTTATGCAGTTATGGCCTATCCAGACTTCACAAACAGGGATTAGTCGATTAATATCGAGACGTTATGAAGTACCTATGTTCTCACATCTGCACTCTAAAAGGAGACTATACCGGAACCATTATTATTCACTGTATATATTTCTCACATAACGCAACTTTATTACGATAAGTCTGTTTAATTGTCGATGACAAGGATTAAACAACTGGCAATGTGACAGCGATACTTACAGATAAACTTCAAGCTGATTTTGATGCACTACAAGGATGAAAGCTGCCGATTAGTTCTAACTGTACTCGCCCATATCAGTTTCTCCGAATTACTAGGAAGAAGAAGGTACCAATCCAACCCCAACCAGCACCACATAAACCAGACAACAATGATAAACGGTACTCATCCATATACGTGGTCCTTAAAAGCAACTTACATGAGCACCAATTGCTTTGAATAAACGACCCGATTAGTCAATCGTTTGTTTACAACAGTCTAATATTATTTGTGATCACCACCAACCTTCATTCCCCCCACCAGCTTGAGATGGCATGAGTTTGATCTGCCTCTTAATGTCTCATAAATATATGACTGTACTGATAGTGTCACACACATGTTCCAGGACATGGGCTAGGAAACACCACCAAAAGCATGGATCTAAAGTTAACGTGAATTTAGTAGACCATGTTACATAAGATACGGGAGACACCCCTGCATCTAGCCACTTGATAATCATATTTACTGGCAAGTTCCGGGTATGACCTTTGCGGACGGATCTGGCACACACACACATATATATATATATATATAATCCTTTCAGCAGTATATAAGACAGCCATCTTATAAATACTAACCACTGTATAGGGTCTATATTTTATAGTTTTCAGCCGCTTGTCAACAAGCCCCACACACTTCTCCTAGAACCAGTATCTTATTGGGATACATATGACTTCATACACTCAAACAACGCGATACAAAGCTTTTACATTACGAAAAAAAGAGGGAATTTACTATCGTTATTGTATGAGCATTATATTTTTAATAGAAACTGGCAATATAGTTTATCAAGATTTCATAAAACCTATATCACCACACTAAGTCCTTTTGAATCTCCGAGCAGTCAAAGGAGAAGGATTTTCAGCAAAGGAATTTATTTTGACACAAATGGCATGAACAAATTTAGGTGCATCTAATTTTTGTTATCTTGGACAGTTTTAAGCTGTACAAGTCAAATAAGTAAATTACAAGAATGTCATAGATATTTTAGGATAATCATCATGAATAAGGTCTGAATATTTAAATAATGTGTTCAGATTGCGGTGTAAGGAATGAACATTGAAAAATTATTTGATTGGTAGACAATAGGTAGCGTCAATTAACATGCAAAGACATTACCTTATTAACAATGCTCATTTAATTGTTTTATTCACTTTTAATTTGATTTCACGGATGAATACAAATTTTTTTTTGAAATTTAATCAATATGTACTCAATAATTTTTAATCTGGTTGGAGAATTATTATGTGTACAGTTTTTAATAAAACCAAAAAGCAGTTTATCTTTTGTTACTAATTCTGTTAAGTAATAGCATAAGTTAGGTTCGGCATTTTTATTTAGTGACAAAAAAAGTAAATGATTACTAAATGATATATTCATTTCATGCCTAATTATGTAATATTAAAAATTGTACAAGTACTCTTTTTATTTCCGAATTATTTATTTAATTTCTATTTTATTTGTTTATTAAATAATAGAACTTTCTTAGTCTTAGATCATTTTCCGTTATCCCAGGTAAAATAAATATGACACACCTTATAGTTAATTTTGTTCCATGTTTGAATTTTGCAATTTCTGATTTAGGAAAATCTTGCAAGGACGTTGACATGTTCATGAATTATACACCTTTATGTATACTCAAGTATGATTATTTCTCTGGAAAATATTTTGTTCAATTAAGTTGAAAGGCAAAATCTATTTTATGTGATATACTCATGATTCAGTTTTTGTTTCAACCATGGTGGACCTTGAGGCACTGGAAGGATGTCATAAAAAAAACATTTTCACATACAAAGTGATAACATGTAAATTGTCCAATATAAACATCTCATAAACACAGGTATGACTCAATTCTGAACATACACCCTACATATATGCAGTGCAGGATTGAAGTACTGCGCTAGCAAAGGATCCACCCCCACACTTATAGATAGATAGTCTAAAATACATACAAGTCAATACAGTTATTTGGATGTCAGCATATACATGTAACTTATCAAATTACCCAAAATGTAAACAAGTTAAATGTCATCAATATACTGTACTGAAATTTGTATTTCCTACATTCTGCTGATAAACCCTTTCATTCTTGTGTTAATTCTAAGCCTCTTCCATTTCTTACATTAAACCTTAGTTATGGAAAAGTCTATTATTCCGACCTATTCAGGAATTATTAAGATGAGTCAAGAAAGAAATAAGCACAAATAAACAAGACAAAAGCACAGGTTCATGAAAAATATTTATCAATTCAAATACCTCTGATTCCAGTTGGCAAAATCTGTGTGAGTAGGTTTTGTGTATCCTATCGTAAATAAACACTGATAAACAAATGCAAACTCGTCAACAATGATGCCAATAACCATTTCATTGCATAATAAATCAACACCTGACAAATATATGCTGCTTAGCCATAATAACCTTTCTCGTACAACATAAAATACCTGACATCCTCCAATTATCACATGAAAGACTTTGATCTGAGGTTAGGCATCAGATTAATTAACTTTTGATATCAGAAAGACACATAATTAGTTTCACCAAAAGATATCCTGCTGATACAAATGGAGCAATACAAAACATTCCACAGAACTGGAAATCAAGCTCAAGTTATACCGTTAGTAAATAAAATTATTGAAATAAATAATTACAATATGTGCTAGAAATACTAAATTTTAGTCCTATACTGAAATAAATAGAAAATAATTGAGTAATTTTATTTAAATGTACAAAGCATGAGTTGGTATTTAATCATTATGTGAACTGTATGATAAAATAAAATGTTAAAAACACAATTTGTAATGTAAACAACATCCAGATGGCATAAATTGTTGCATGTCAAGAGGCAGCAAAATAATATGCTGGTGTGGGATATTTGATATCCTATGAGTGAACACTGACGGGTAGTAAGTGAAGTACATGGAGAATGTTCAAAACTGATGCATATTACACAATAAGATATATCATTCCTGTATCATATGCACCTACAAATAATACTGGTATGCTGGCAATTAAGAAATGAGGTCACAATAAATACATTAAATACATCATAAGTTGCCAATAACCAATAAATACAATGACTGAGATCTTTTACTGACTTGTTGACCATCGACACAGGCATAAAATATTCATACTAAGAACCTAAATCTGTATTTACCATGGAAATGTAACAATAAAATTCTTATGAAAGCTGGTGGCACTCGTATGACAATGGAATTACAAAAGTTGGCTAGTTTGGATTGTTCCTCTGAATCTATCACAGCCTGATCTTAAAACAAGTAGACACATGATATTTAATTTCTAACACAACACAATATTGTCAAAAACACATTCTAATGTGCAGCAAACAACTGATCCATGGGACTCATAACCTAAGGACAGGGACAGATGTTGGAAAGAACACACACTGGAAGGTAGTTTGGTTATAAATAAATTCACCTATAAAGCAAGTATTATAACTGATGCTACCTAGCTGCACAAACTTGTATTATGATCAGGTGATGTATATCCTAGACACATTTTCATTCACACTTTATGACTGAAGATTTTGTTAGCATAATGAACAAAATGGAAAGTCTTTAATAAAGTAAGCTTTGAAAATCACACATTCAAGCAACAGGTCACATTTTCACAACACAAATGTGACTACATGTAGAGGACAACAATCAATTATATGGCACTGAATGGATAGAATAAAGATCATAATGATGACTGAGGAGAGATGATTCTCATTTTGTTCATACTGCTGGGCACTGATTCAGATAGAGTTCTTTTTCGGTTCAGATCCTGAGCAGGCACATAAGAAATCGATACAGATTCTTTAACTTCTTTGATAACCGATGATGGTGAGGAGGGACTGCACAGAGGCAAATTGAGTGAGTGGCTTGTCAGTGGCACAATGCCCACGTCGGAAACCTGTGATGTCTGAGAGAAAAATGCTGCAGAAGACATTACAGAGGTTACGGACAGGGTGGCATCCGGTGACAACAGAGTCCTAGAAGACTTGTTGGTTGTCAACAGACAAGAACCGGGATTAGGGGAAATGATATCAATGCCACTGTCAATAGGACTAGTATTACATGCACAGTTATCCTGATGTATTTCAGTGTCAAGCCAATGTTGGTCTTCATTCATCTGAAGCTGTGTAGCACTTTGTGGGCTAGAACATGACAAGTTATTTGGGGGCTCTATTTTCACAATGGATGACACCCCACTTGTGTCAAGACAGGCCTTTGTTAGGTTCGCTGGAGGTATTCCCTGTACTGAATACATTGCACTGATTCCACTTGTTACACCAAACACACTGTTTGCAGCTACTGAAGGATTTCTTTTGTCTTTATGCTGAGACACACTAGTACACACCCCAAAACTACTGGTGGACCATAGACATTCTTGCTCCATCTCTGAATCTAAATTGAATAAAAGACAAAAATGGATACTAAAGAATAAAAATATTTAAAAAAATATTTAATCTCATACAATAAACAATGAAAAACAATTCTAACGTAAAGACACAGACAGAAACTAGTGTCTATTAACCTTCTATAAATGACTCGCACTCATCTTCTAGATCACCATCATATCCTGATATTAATGATTCATTCAATCTATTTGCTCTGTTCATGGCCTCCATGGTAGGAGTTGCAGCCTGTTCACGAGCAGATTTTTCAGGTGAACAACTGAAAAACAAAATTACTCCTATGATATACAATCAGTTTAAAGCCGATACTGTTTACAGCATGAAGATTAAAATCAGAATGCAATATTCAGGTGGTTAAAATAACTGTAGGATAACTGTAGACTTACTCATCAACAGACATTGATATTCGACCAGAACTGTTTCTACATGGAGAAGCTATTAAGTCAGCAAGACATGATGGGTCAATAGGTTGTGCTAGTGGTACAGATTCTTCTTCGGGCATGCTCAAATGATTACGCAGTTCAAATTTGCTCATAATCTAAGATAAATTGAGAAAAAGTAACATTATAACATCTCTCTAATATGACATATGCTCACATCTTTCAATGTTATTCATTTAAAGAATAATTATCAAGATAACAGCCACGAAAAATCCAATTAGTATACAAACACCAAACTACTGGGTGAACTTTCGGGTATAGATTAAAAAATTTAAAGTAATGTATCATTTTTGAATATATCAAAAATAATTAGAGACCAGTAATTATTGTAAAGCTAGTATTCCTGCTAATAAGAAACAAGGCATTAAAGTTTAATCATAATTACAGGTATTTTGCTGACACTCATATATTCATCATCTGAATACCGTTCTTTGACAGCCTGTAATATCACATCCCGATGATCTACCATGGCTTGCTCTGTAAAACTGGTAAAATGAACATTATTTAAATAATAACATTAACATAACTGAATAATAACATTAACATAACTTATTAAAACAAAACTAACTAATATTATGTATAACAACTCTGGAAGAGGAAATTGATGCGTCACTTACCATTTATCATGTAACATCAAAAGACATTTCTGGAGATTACTCATGTTGTAACCTGTGAATTCCACCATATGGGTAGGCCATGGATCTTCTGTCAACAAACAGAAGGAACATTATGACAAATATTTTCTGGAAGTCTTTAAAATAAATAGAACAAAACTTTTGGTAAAACCCCCACAAATTAATATTAAAAAATAGACAAAACAGGTATAATTTATTTAGTTTATTACAATACACATGGCCACTGAATTATTCATGAAAGGTGCGGCAGTTTCAAGAAGGTATGACTGTAGTATTTACAACATGAAATGTAGCTATGTAGAAACAAAATTAATGTAAGACAGCTTTCTTCCCCTGCATTACATTGTTCTAGCTCTAAAACTTCTATAATTTAATGGTCAGTCAACACCTTGTATTCAGGCTTTATCGATGCTACATACCAATTTTCTGTACTAGTCTTGAGAAAAGAACGCACGATGCAGCAACTTCAGCCATTGGAAAGTCACCAAGATCACTCTGTAAGAGGGCCAGTTCACAGAAATACTCTGCTAGTAGGACAGTCTCATTGTCTGATTTGGCTGCTGTATTCATGAGGTCGACGTAATCTAAGCTGATGGGAACCTACACAAAATAACATAACCAGTGTTATAATATCAAAAAATGCATCATGAACAAACAAATAATAGTTCAGTGATATGACTTCAGTTGATCATTCATTATGATATATTTGGCTTCAATGTGTGTATGGCATTCATACATACCCTAAAATTTCCATGAAGTGCTGCAGTGACTTCTCCCATCATACGTACAACATCCTCATACTTGTATGTGTTATCAGTAAGCCATGCTGCTTCTCTAATGGTAATAATCTCCAAGCCAAGAAATCTAAAAACAAATTTTAAAATTTAAATATGATACATAACAGGAATGACAGAAATTATTCAATTTTTCTTAAATTATCACCATTATTATTTTACATATCTGTATGTATACCAAAAACTTCCTACCTGGAGCAAAGGACCATGGCAGCCACTCCAAGAAGTTGTAGTTTTGTACGAGTTGTCTTGTATCGCTTGAGGAATCTATCAACAACACTGACTGCCATGTGCAATGTTAGACTAGTAAAATCCTTCATACAAGCTACTTCAACTAACCAGTCCATAAGGATATACCTGTCAGTGTGTAAGATTATTCACATTTTATACAAATCCTTCCATCAAAACAAAACATACTTCAGGTGTCAAATAATGAATCAATATTTTACCAAACAATGGTTTTAATTTTGTTTTGGCTAGAAATCTCATTTTTAACATTCACTTTGTGCATTTACAAAGCAAAGCCACTAAGGTGGATCATCCTTCCACACGTAGATTTCTAGGGAGCTCTCCCAGTAACATTTATAACAAAATCTAAAAAACTGGGCAGCATTCTGAATGGATATTTGTTTGCATAAGTGAATATAATAATTGATGTTGTAATATAGATAATATATCTAGAATGCACAAACTTGGACATCCAGTTGGACAAATTTCTACTAAAATATATACTCGCACAATAGTAAAGACCACACATTACAATATGTTTCACTAATGTTGACAGTTTTCGGATTTTATAGTCCTGAGATTGAACATATTACAGCAGATAATAAAATAAATAGAAAATATTGCTAACTAATCAAATGATAGCATCAAATCACTGATAGTACGGGTTGGAACTTGCAATACTAATCTTCAGGTTATGAGTTCAAATCTAACTATACATTTCCTCAGCCATATGTTCCATGTATGACCAGCACCAAGGTTAAACAATCTATCACCCATTAACTAATTCTAGCTAATAATCAAACAGCAATTACCTCATGGAGTGTGTGAGTTCATTGAATCTGTATATATTCTTTACACACGTCCGAGGTGATGACTGAACAAAACATTTAACAAATACTGCTGCCTGCTGAGGATCAATGCCACCGAACTTCCCAGAAACATATCGTTTACAGAGGACAAGCTGGGCATCATAGTAACCAGATAAAGCAATCTGGCGCAGCTCTCTTAGGCTCTGCAGTTCTGCACCTGTATCCAACATCTGGCAACAAAATGGCTACATATAACAACAGACTAACACAACAGACAAAATTCCCACCAAGGAGTATTTGATTAAACAAAAATTTTGAAGTGCAGCCAACGATCAGTTCACATTGACTTCTCAAATGCATAAATAATGACTGGACATTAAACGCTAAACTCTAACAATAAAGTTACATAGAGATATGGTACATGGTGATCTTACCCGACAACACTGACAGTATTTCTGGGTCCAGAGCAGTAGGGCAGCTTCTTGTGAGCCTAATGCTTTGGCTCTGTTTAAATTATTTTCTATCTCATGCCTGTATTCATCTAAACTTAAGATACCTAGTGTCTTAGCAATAGAAATGTAGACTGATGGATCTGGAATCTAAGAGGTAAATATATTCAACATTAAACAGTGAATGTATTGAAAATGTTAAAACAGATTGTTGATTTTTAGCACTGTTTCAGTTTTAAACCATTAGCGTGAAACATGATGATTGTTAATAAATAAACAGAATACAAATATTGGCACCTACTGTAGCTACATAATGCTTCATGTTGTCAAATACGCATTCTTTACAGCAGGCACCAGCTAAAGCCCAGGGTGGTCTGATAAACAGCCAGGTGAATGAGGATGTGTATGGTGTGCATGACTCCACCTTACAGAACATTTCAGCAGCTCTCACACCATTTACAGTTACCTTCTTGCCTTCAAAGTCACCAGGCACTGTAACATAGGCATAAGGTAAATCAATAGGGACATTAACCAGTATTACCAAGAAAACACAATAACAATTATATATATATTTCTCCTACAATAGAAGTTTTCCTCTATGGGCATATTGTTTTATTTTATTATAGACTTTTTGTCCTAACTGGATTTTTCTCGGGCAGTATTTTCTCAGGACATTTTCTGACGTTGTAAAATTCAAGGACATTTCCAGGCCTGGAAAATGAATGTGTTATTTTCCCATATATACATGGGAACCCTCAGTTTACCACAAAAAAATTATACATGAGAATTAAACTTTCTACAATTCAGCAACAAAATCAGAAACAACAGGCATTAGAACCTGGTCCCATGACTACCCACAATTTAATTAATCTTGCTTCACTTAGACCTTAATGCTCATATGAATAAAGACAGAAATTTTATATGCCTCCTGGTATCCATGCCATCAAAACAAATAAAACAATAAAAAATTCAATTAAGCTTATGATGTAAATTCCAGTTGACTAGCAAACCATACTTTTTTTACACAAAGTATAATGAGACATGGAGCAAGACACAAATAAGCATTATCCCATAATGTGGTACTGCTTAATTTGTGTCTTGTTCTGAGTTCACTTCTGTTTAAAAGAGAAACTAAGGTTTACTCACATCCTTCATTATACAGAAAGGCTACTCCAAGTTTGATCAAAGCTTCTATATTATTATGTTCTGCTGCTTTCATGAAGTGTCGCATGTTAGGAACACTTGGCCATGTATCGTAGAAGCTCACATTGCACCATAGTGAGGAATTAGAATTGATGAGGTCAGTGAAGTGCGGATGTGTCTGCAACATCATGGACATAACAGAAATTAAAATGCAACAAAAAACTATTTCACTAACACTAACAGATATTGATATTATTTTTTCTTAAAATTACTGTGCCACTAAAAGCAATTATCTTTAGCTGGGATGCTAAACAGGCTTATTATTAATATTAATAAACTATCTTTTAAAGTCACTGCTAAATTAATGAGCATTAAGTTGATATTCAAACACATGCTTTAAAAAGCTACCTAATGCGTTGTGCATCAGTGAATTACTTTCAACTGAACTAAATTAAGCATATAAAAACTATGAGTACTTACAAATGTCAACGTAAGCAATTCTCTTATGTGTAGTTTCTCTAGGATGTGTATTAATACTTCTTCTGGTAAACGCCACAGTGATGTTGTACACTGTGTCATCATATTACTGTAATTAGGACGGTTCACAAATTTGATTTGTCTTTGGCAGTGAATTACCTTATCAGTACCCTCCATCTCTACTGAAATGAATGAATGATTATATATATATATATATACCACACACACACACACACACACACACATATATATATATATATATATATATATATATATATATATGAGAGAGAGAGAAAGAGAGCTAGAGAGAGAGAGCAAGCAATTCATGGAGAAGAGGCAGCGTCACAGTACCATCTGATACTGACTGACATAAAATTGAAAGGTGTAATGAAGTCTCAGGAGAAATCCCAATCAAGAAGATGAGTATGGTGGCTGAAAGATGGAAGTGTAGAAAAGAAATTCTAAGATATATTGGTATTGGAGCAGGATAAGAAGAGTGATGAAGTGCACTAGATAGAAGAGAGTGAAGGATGGACTCTTAAAGGCAGCTAGTGAAGTGAGGTGTATAGTTGGACAAAGGGCCAGTGAAGGCATCAGCATACATGGTGGTGGAATGAAGAGGTTGGGAAGAGAGTATGTAAAAAGAGACCAAGGTACAAGGCATGGGGCCATGCAAAGGATATTATTGCAGAGGAAGATGTATTGGCAGAATATGAAACGAAAAAGAAGGTTACAAAAGAAACCAGTTACTCAAGTGCAGCAGGAGGAGAGAAAGCAATGAAGCATAATATGGAAGAGGGGTAGATATCTGTGTTCAGGATAGCAAAATAGTTGCCAAAGAAAGAAATGGCAAGATGTAGTTGGAGTGAATTGTTTGAGGGATGACAGTAGAAGCATAGTTGTAAAGCCAGAGATGGAAGGAGTATATAGAGCACCTGCTGAACACAGAGAATATGTGGGCTGGAGTGGGAGAAAGTGGGATAGCTGAAGACCCAAGAAACAGTATCACGAAGTTGGGAAGAGCAATGCCAAAATAACCCCATTTAACTCGCCAGGTGGCAATGATCCGATATCCAGGTAGTAGTACAAGCAACTTGCAGTGTCAACAGGATCATAAATTGCAGCCAAATCAGTCGCGAAGACCCAAGTAAACTGCATGACTTATTTTTGCATTGTTTTGTTCATGATCAATGAAGTGGTTCACTTGGGTGAAAAGGAATGCACACACACTGCCAACATGCAAGTTTTAAAATAATTTGTTCATAACAAATTGACGCGTCAGCAACTGCTTTCCATGGGTAATGGTGTATTTAATATCGTGGACCACGCCAAATATCAAGGACAATAAACAGCTAATATTTTTATACATTTAACATTCTAGTGATGAAATTGTCCCCCAGTGAAATGCACCACATGTCCTGTGACCATGAACCAGTTTCAAGAGTTACTAATGTGTTCAGTCTTGAAAAAAACCCATTTTATTTATGAATTATGATGAAATATACAACAGGGAACATTTTATCTATGTCTGAAATGGCAAGAGTGGATCCAATTTATTCAGAAAATCTTCAAAATGGCAAAACACTTGATCTAGATAGGGAGCTACTGGATGGATGAAAAGTGGGAAGGCAGGTAAATTGACAGGGCTGGTGAAATCATTTATGGAGCTAGTCTGGTTGGTGTGGTGATGAAGATCTGTGACAGCGTATTCTTATACAGACAGATAAGGCTGTGGTCATATTACCTGATATTATATAAAAGCTGTTAGAACATAGAATGAAGGTATTGGAGGATTTTTAGACCAGGCTAAAAGAGAAAGTGAGCAATGGTGGAAGGCAATTTGGATTTGTGCCCCAAAAATATAAATTTTCTTCAGGTGAAAAAGGCATTGTTTTATGTGTTTGTTAACCTAGATAAGGCATTCAATAAGAGTGCCAAGAGAAGTGGCCTGGTGGGCATTGATAACAGTAGAGTTTAATTTTAAAGGAATAGTTCACCCTCAAATAATATGATTGAAATGTGTAATACTTATAAAAGTAAAATAAATGCAAACCGTTTGTGGTAAGTGACGTCAGATTTCAGGAGCATCCGGTCTGTGTCTGGCTTCAAAGTGGCAGCACCCACAGATCATTAACAGTCAATTAACCAGCACTTTGAACTCGATTATTTAATATGTGGTTAATTGTGTTCATATTTTAACATCATTTATAATTTGGATGAGCATGTTTGTATTAGGCCTGAAAATTTTAAATGAAAGGAAATTCCATTAAGGTAAGGTACATCGGGGAATGGTGCTCAATTGATTACTATTCATGGCTGTTATGGAAGTACTGATATGTTAGAGCAGAGGGAATGTCATGGGAGCTGTTGTATGCAGATAATTTGGTGCTGGCGGCTGAGGACAAGGTGAATTGAAGAAGGTATTGAGATGGAAAGAGTTACAGATTAACACCAGCAAAACAAAGGTAATGTTTTCAGGGAAGAACTTTGGTGAGTTTGAGAGAACAGAAAAGTGGCCATGTGCTGTCTGTGGGAAGGGTCTCAGTGCAATGTACAGGTGAAGTAGATGGGTTCATAAGTGCTGCTCATGTGTGGAAGGCTCACTAAGTCCACTGGGGGCAAGATATATGAGAATACAGGTGATGGAGAGTATATCAACATACAGGAAAGCATGGATCTGGGAAAGACTGCGTCGGAAAGTTATATTATCTGGGAGATGTGCTGAGTGGAGGATTAAATTCAGCACCAGTGGAAAGAGCGCAAGGGAAGGTTTAGAAAGTCGTCAGGGATCTTGACAAGGAATGATATATCACTGAAATTAAAACAGAAAGTGTATGTGATGTGTGAGAAATGCAATCATGTATGAAAATGAAACGTGGGCCATCAATGCAGAGCACACAGGACAATTTGAGCAGCTAGAGATGAGAATCCTGTGAAGAGAGGTATTTTGTATGAGGTTGATAGCGTAGGTAGAAGAAGGCTGACATGTGCATCCTATCATCCAACACCCTTGTAAGAATGGAAATGACCCTGAGACAAATTGTTGCGGATATTGGGAATTTAAAAGAAATCATACTGTTGATTTTAACTACACAGCCTGTCACAGCCATATTCAAACATTCCAATTTTATATTTCACATGTATAATCATGCTGTAGACTATACCAAATACAAGCTAAAATGCTATGCAAATCAACAAAAGTCCACACAGAAACTTGTTTTATAAGAAACTATGTATTCTTTTTATCGGCACAATGCAGATTAATACTAGTTACTGAAATGGAAATGAATACACACAAAAAGGTATTCGTTTTAACAGTAAGCATAATTGTACACAAATACCATTTTTCAGTTGTTATTAGCATCATGTCAATATGTATTAATAGAAACATGAAAAAACAAAGGTGCCACTGCAGTCAGTGTATATAGACCACATAAAATATACCACAAACACTGACAGATGTCTCATGTAAAACAATATTAGTTGTTATTCGAGATACTGAAAAACTTTTTATGATGACCTAGCTAACCAGGCACACATGTTTAGCTTTCAGGCAAGAAACTATGGCAACTTTCAGCTAAAGCATTTTCGTGATGGCCAATACCTTTTTACAGATGGTTACTGGCATTATTAGTCACTCCATCAAGTAAATCTTGTTAATTGTTATGCATAAGTTAGAGTTTTTATGAGTAGAAATGTCATAATAGGTTTGTGTTTACATGGTTCACTTTGAGCCAGCCACGATTTGGCTAATTAATTACACATAAGAATATTCATGCATGTTCAGTGTTGGCACACCGAGAGAGTGATGACCACATGTAATCAAAATTATCCCAAAACAAACACATGTTAATATAATCAATACTGAATCCTGGCAGGTTGGACTTTCTGAGTGAAAATGAACAGAAACGAATATTCACTAGAATGCCTTATTTGGAACATGATGACTGGGAGCTGACATTCTCTGTGTACAACCGACACATATTGCAATATTTAGTTGAATAAAATCAGTTTTGATAACATAAAATGAACAAAAGGAATTTTTATTTGCAGTTTTAGTAAGGAATATTTATTTAGGAGCAGGGTGAAAATGTCAACAAAAATTACATGGTAGTGAAAGGTTTTCATTTTTAAAATCAACACGAGTTTAGACTGCGAACCAAATCTGGTTTTCAAATAGTTTGCATAAGAGTTTTCTGATATACCTAGTATTAACAAAGGCTGTATACTACTACTATTGCTGGTAATGATAACCATAGGATGGATGAATGCTGTTTAATGACACATCGGCACAATTTAGGTCATTCAGTGTCCTAGAATTAATGATAATCAGAAATGATGGTACTTCTACTACTGTACAAATCGTAATAGCACTATTTCTACTCCTCCTGCTGCTGCTGCTACTACTAATCCTTCTATTCCGACAATTCAAATATTTCTTGTGACATATTTGGTTACCAATATGAGCAACCAGAATCAGAACTTTCTATACAATATAATATATTCATGGTATGAAAAATGTCATTCACAAAATTTAGCAGTATTCGTTTCTTAATATTAAGCTACAGTGGCATTGTAAATGCACTCACCAAGTTCTAACATAATTGCTATATGCAATAAATAAATGTATATATATAACTAGTTTAAAATACTTAGTAAATGAGTATATTAACTCAACTGGGAATCTGTGCTATATAGTCTGAACACACACACACATATACATGTGTGAAGATAATAAACCTACTGGTAATTAAAATTAGACATATCATATGATATAATTTGAATTCATTGTTTTCTCATCCAAGCAACATGTAAAGAAAACTGAGAATCTCCGCATTAAGGTAGGATCCAGTTACATAAATTCTTCCATGTCTGTAAGAAATCTAGGCCTTTTATTAGATAATACTCTAGGAATGGAGAAGCAGGTGAATTCTATATGTAAGTCCTGTTATTATCAAATAAGAAATATAGGACTTATTCATAAGTACATAAATGATGAGACATGCAAGACTTTAGTCCAGCCCTTATTATTTCTCAACTGGACTATGGCAATCCATTACTATATAATATCCCCCTCTCTCTACAGTGAGTGCAGAACTGTGCTGCACGTCTGGTGACACGCACTCACAAAAGGGAACATATAACACCAGTTTTGTTCCAGCTGCACTGGCTTCCTGTACATTTCAGATCATCTGTTTCTTACGTTCAAAGTACTGAATGGAACAGCACCAGTGTATCTAAGGCGAGCTGATCGAAAAATATATACCAGTGAGAATGCTCCAATCTGAGTCCTATTAACTTTTGAGGGTACCAAGAAGCCATACAACAACATACAGAAGAGATCCTTCTGAGCATCAGTTCCCAGGCTGTGGAACAAGTCAAACCACATATTTTGTAAGGTTCTTAAAACCCATTTATTTAAATTGGCGTATTTATAATATTAAACCAATTTATTATGTATGAAATGTAATTGATCTATATGAGCTCAGAATATGTTTTAAATGTTAAGCGCTTTAGAACAATTTTGGTTGAATAAGGGACTATATAAAATACTACTATTATTATTATTAAACTTTTAAAACATTTCACTTTATAATATGAATAGTTTTATGCAAAGTGAAAACATCTTGGCAGTCTGGGTTCAAGCAGCATAAAAACACAAACAGGGTATGAAATAAATTCACAATCTTTACTAGCCAGCAAGGCTTGTATACTATTACTAATAACTAGTAATCATACCAGCCAGGGCAGATATTTTGGTTGTCAGGTAATCAATATATTTGTTTATGCTGGGTAGAATACCAAAATATTACATGACTCATCAATATCTTCTTAACAGAAACGGTTTCACTGAAGAGTGTGCTCATGTCTCATGCAAAGTCAATGAGGCAAAGTAAATATTTAAACACACTTTAGACATAGCCTGGCCATGGGTTTCTACATTTATTATGTAAAATATCTGGTTTTTAGGTTTTGCTTCAAATATAATCTCACTATAAATTCACATTGTTTAAATTTTATTTGTACAACCATTGCTTGATTTGTTCTCTATGCTGCCGGAGTCATGTTTTTCAAGTTAATGCAGTTACCATATATTATAATTACTGCTTAATTAATGGTCACTTGGTAATTGATATGGCAGACATACATTTAGATCTTATGCCTTGTAGGAAGATAAGCCTGTCATTTGTAAATTACGTTATGATGTGTACAGCATAACATTGAATGATTATGTGTGTTAAATTTGTCATGAATGTGCTCTGGTCCATTTGGAATACAATATGGAAAGATACATTCTTAAAAAAACAATATTTCATCAACCAGTTTTGATTAAACTATGATCTATATTAAAAAAATGCCTACTTTAGTAACTAGATTTACTATGAATATCTGCATTAAATGTAATCTTGATCATCAGCCATTTTCGTATGCACAGATTAATCAAGAAAGAGCCATAGTTCCACGGTTACAGACAGTATATCCACAGGGGCTCATTGCTTGGACCCTAATACCATATTATTTGAGGTATTATTATATTACATATTTGTACAGTGCCTTTGAATGGCTCCTGCTAGTAAGGGTGCTTTATTAAATATACATTATTATTATTATGTAATAAAGAGGATGTGAGCAGTAGGATATGATATTAAAAATTCAGTGTCACCTAAATCTGTAGGCTGTTTCACTTCTTTAAGGAATAGCCTTTCTGCCATATATTCTAATCAGTGCTGAGGCTAAACAAAACACCTACTCACACGCTCCTGTTGATTAAGGTTTTCATTCTATTGTCTCAGTATTACTGGATGACCCACCCATTGGTCTCACGAATTAGTGACTAATCTACTTTTCAGAAGAGTATAGTTTTTTTTTGGAGTAACTGTCACACCTCAATATTTAGTGGTGTCAGATTCACAAATCTTCAACAGGATTTATTGTTTAAACTTAACCTCATAAGGTACCTAACTAGTAATAGTGCTGATAAGATACAAATACGTAACCAGACTGGATTAAAATATTCATACAAAACATATTCTTCAAGAAAGAATACTATACAAGTGCTGTCTAATTCAGACACTGGACAAATTAGAAACGGGTTCATACAAAACAGAAATTTATGTTAAAATCCATTAAAAATCAAATTATGTAAGAAGGTTATGTAGTATGTATGTAGTGCCTTGATGGCATTCTTGCCAGACATCTATTTGAAAATGCTTCAGGCTATAAAAGGTTAATCACACTAATGAACAGAAATGTCACCCTAGCTCCTTACTATTGCAGATTATAAATATAACAGTATCCTTCACAGTTATGTAATGTGTGTGTATATATATATATATATATATAAATAACAAACAAAACAGTAAGACAAAACATATATTTTTAGCACTGAAATTATCATATACACACATACCACATGATCGTGAGGGACAAGTTTAAATCCACTTCACATTTTCTTTTAAATTGGAATTTAGAAGTGATGCAGTGACAAAAGTTGGAGTTTTCCTTTAAAAGAAAATAATATCAGATTTTAAACTCTTCTGTTTTTATTTATCTCAATTCTACTTCCATATTAGAAGAAGCAGACACAAAAACCTTACCAAATGCAGAAAGCCTCTGTCAACAATGTGTTTTACTAAAACAATCTGGCAAAACCATTCTTGCCTGTCAGATTTTGTGCATCCTAATCATTCTAAACATTAATGCAGTGGTGGTACCAAGCTTGGAAAACAATGCAAACCAAGCCATGAGAATATCATAAGTGCAGTGTCAGATTTAATTGGCACTCTGGGTTGGTGTAAAGAGTGACACTTAACTTCAATGACACAAGTTAACAAGAATCAGCATTCCATTTTAATGCTGAAGCCTGCACTTATTAAATTAGGATGATCACTGAATATTAGATGACCATAATATTGGAGGTAGTTATTTATTAACTACCATGGAGACTGCTATAAGTAAAAGTATAATATTAACAATATTACTTGAAACAAATGAACCTTTATATCTACACTTAATAAGGAATTAAAATAAAACAAATCCCTGACACTAACACCTGCTGTGTACTCCTAATTTATTTCAACATTATAACTGTGACAAGCCTGCCAAGGAAACCTGTCAAACCGGGTTAGAAAGACAAAATACACTGGAACAAGTTTTGAATAAAAAAGATACTCTGCTGAATAATTTATAAATTAAATAACACTCCTTAGATTTATGTATACTAGTTATGATCAGATAGCAGCAATAATTGATCGTTTAATACTGTTAGCTATACATACTTTCATGTCTAATTATAAAATTATTAATTATTTTCGCATTTCATAATAATGGAAGCCAACAACTGAGCTCCTGATGATTTCAGCCCAACAATCTCAGTCCAGCTACATTAATGATGAGTTCTAGTCGTAATATTACTTAGAACACGGCTAACTTTTTGAGGGTATCATTCCTGCTTTAATCTAATTAAACTGAAATTGTAGTAAATATATACATTACATTTGAAAGATATATATATCAAATTAATGTATTTCCCCATCTAAGGTGTGGATCATCTAAATTTTATATTTGTTCTATGTCAAATTTAAATACTCAAATTAGACAATTTTGGTTCTTAAGTTTTAATTTTATTTAATTATTATTCAGTTTCTTGTTCAAAGCAATGGGGAAAAACATTATTTCTCAATTGACATTAGTGAGTTATAACTAGTTGATTTTCTTGTGAGTAGCTAGATAGATCTAATTAGTTTGCTATCAGAGATAGCTATACGATTGATTACACTGCAATAACAAATCAGGATCTTCACATACAAGAGCCCATAGTCAGAAGCTGCACTCCAGACTTCAGCTGAGAAGCCAATTTTTCAGCCAAAAGTTTGTCGATAACTGGAATTCACTACCAGAAGCAGTGGTCAGCAGCATCCTGAATAAATTTGAAGCAAGTTTGCCCATTTTTGGCATACAGAGCAATACAGGAGGGTGAGCCTAAATATCACACAGAACCACCACCAGGGACATTGATAAAGTATTTTGGGATTGGATTTGGGACCTTATATATATATATATATATCATTTATATGCTGTCTAATAAAATTTAGGTCAACCGATAGAGGATACCATGATTTAGATTATAAAACAAGATCAGAAGTTTCACAGGCTTTGCCTCTTTTCCATATATCTAGTATCAAGGAACATGCTAAAAACCTTCTATAAATATGCTGGATTCTGGAATGTCACAATCAATGACTAACTTTCACAAAGGCATCAGTATAAAAAAATAATATCAGATATGATCAGTATCTCTGATTCTGACAACATCAGATTTACATGGCTCCTAAATATCCATACCAGGATACCAGAGTACAGAATAAAAGGCTATAGCCTGTCGAGTACTCCGGTCTCGACTAGACTCTACTTTTGTAGTTTCTTGTTATATAGACTAGTCTATGGCTTCATGTACATGTCGTCTTTCCAATGCTTGTGGAGTCTAGACTTAAAAGAATTTAGGGTAGGGGCTGTGACAACATGATCTGATAATGAGTTCCAGTCCTGAACTACTCGCTGGCTGAATGAGTTTTTTTCTTATTTCAAGCCTGGTCAAGGATTTATTTGGGTCGAGATAACTGGCCCGAAATCAACTGTAGACTATTCCATAATACATAATTAACAATAGGCCTAATTCAGTAATTGGATAATAGATATAAATAAAATTAAAATGATTAATAATGACATCAGATATGCTTACAATAGTATTTAATAAAAACAATTGTTTTACCGAAAAACAATTGTTTTTATTAATTATTATAATAATGTTAAACAGTAATTGAGTAAAGCCTAAAGGTTAAAGCATGACGTGAGATTTTTATGATTCTATGAATTGTTACAAACTTGTATGACTGTCGACAGATGTGCATCCAATATAAAAAATATAAGCCTAAACTAAAGTAGATCTAGTAATCGAATTCTTAAATTTTGGGAAGCAGTTAGAAACTTTAAACATACCGCCAACAGACAGAACAGGCAACACCGGTGACCGGCTACTTCAAAATAGATTTTAAAGGACTATATAAATACAAAAAGTTTATCAATAACATAAAACAACACTTCGTAATATGCAGTATTTAAAATAATAATTACCTTTTCCCTTGGAATGATCGTCTTATAACCACTTATTCATTACACATTTGTTAAATGGGCATTTGAAACAGTACCGCCCACAGTTCAAGATAAATTTTTTTTGGACTGCCTCCGCCAGTCAGCTCTTGATTGGCTGGTTTGAAATCTCGTACGCGAACGAGATTTTACCAAAATACGAGGTTTTATACTTTAAACTGTGAAGCGGTGTTAAGTGGTCAGACAGTTGATTGTTATTTTTAAGCTTAATTAAATCTGAAACTGTTCATTGTCAGTTATTAGCCTGGTCATCACGTCATTAAAATCTAGCGCTGTTATTAAAACAATGCAAGTTACTACTCCATCGTATAAGATATTAAGTGTTTTTCAACGGTTTGATCTCACTGCAGGGCGGCAATTCAAATAGCATTGAAAAATACCGTCGCATAGCCATAGGGATGATAGGCTGATAGACAGAAATTACTAGTATTTTGATGACGTCTTAGTATGATAAGGGATTCAGTGAGATGTGAAAAGTAATAATAGTTAATAGTAATCAATTTTATTGTATGTATTACTGAGTCATAGCAAGAAGAGTGGTTATTTATTCTATTGACTCGGACTGACACAATTTGATACACTCATACAGTGAAGTTTCATTGTTTACTACAAGTATTTACTGCAACAATTTATACGCAATGTATATAGAGCGCTAACTAACTAGTTTCATACTAATCAGTGGAACACGCAGGAACCCCCCCCCCCCACACACACACACACACACACACACACACGCTTTCCATAAACAATCTGCCCTCAAATTGAAGGTCTGCTCATTTCAGTTATTCTTCCGTTGGAATCGTTAAGTGGAGTGACGCCAACTTTAATTCGAAATGGTGAACAGACTTGCGTGTGTATGTTCTTGGGGTGGGTGGGGGTGGATATTTCTTGGGGGCGGTTCATAGCCCGGCTTGCTAGAGTTGACTGGGGACTGACTGACTCAGTTTAATGGGTCAAAGAAATTATAGTGCCACGGGCCTCCTGCCAACCGGCACACAGCATTATATTTGTGAACTAAAATGTATATTGTACGAAATGGCCAACACGAACTTAGTATGCTAGAAATCTTAATAACCCGCGTCCAACCGATTATACACAGTGCCACCGAGAAAGTGTTATTTGACCGTTGATCGTTGTTCTTATAATCAAATGGATGGAGTAATGTGGAGATATAGTGGGCGCCGCTAAATTATAAATGAATAGCTCTCTCTCTCTCTCTCTCTCTCTCTCTATATATATATATATATATATATAATGGGAGTAATCAGTGCATGGTGGCTATATCCTTCGAGTCTGCCCACAGACTCTATATATGTACTTAACAAAAGGGGATTAATTTGTGATGCAATAATGTCTGCATCTTTGTTCAACAATTACAGGTTAATTAATAATTATTTTAAAGTGGTGTGCTATAGTTAATGAATGATAATTAATGTTTTCTTTGCGCCTAGGCCAAAATGATTTAGATGTATCTATTATAAGTGTTTTCTTTAATTGACATGTGTGTGCGCGCGCGCGCGTGTGTGTGTTATAATAGTCAACAATGAGTTGATGATTCTTTCCTATGATTTCTTTCCTGTAACTATATTTGCGTTCCCCTTTTCCTATCACTTTCCTATCTAGAATCAGTCGTACAATTAAAGTCTCTTTATAACTTACCTATAGTACACACTGCATGAATATATGAATATAACAGACTAGTGTTCTCTTCTATGATATATCTAATACGTATACATGTATATAATTTGGCCATTTTAAAAACTAGACATTTCAACCATTTACTAACTAAGCACAAGAAAAAGATTCATTAGTCCATGCCAGTTTAACTGTTTGGTTGTGTGTGTGTGTGTATGTGTGTGTGTGTGACGTACGTGTGTGATGAAGATGGTGACGATTGGTGTTTAACAGCCACTCTTGTGTATTTGGTAAGCTAAATGGGCCGAGCCACCTCCAAAGGTAATGAAGCGAAGTCTAAGATGAAACACCCTTCAGATATGCCCACGGGGAGATTCGAACTCAGGTGGTATTGATCTGTGATCCAACACGTTACCGTTAGACCCCGGTATATATATATATATATATATATACTTGTACAGCCCACGAACTTCGATTCATAGACAACTAGCACCTGAGTTCGAATTATTAAGACTTAATAATAGGAATATTGACTATGTACACCTATGGATAATATACTTACTTACTTACTTATATTTATCCTCTTCTGCATATAGTTTAGACTTATAGCCTGTTAGCAGATATACCTATGGACGTACTGTCACGTTGAAAGAATGCATTTACTGCATGGTTGTTGGCTATATTTCCATCGACCCCAGGATTTATCTAACCTTGTTTTAAAGGTTTTCAGACTTGGGTCATTTACAACCTCAGCTGGGAGTTGATTCCATGCATTAGCTGCTCTTATGGTGAGAAACTTTTGTCCTACCCTTTTGTTTACGCGCGTTCTTTGGCTATTTTGAATGAATGCCCTCTGTTGGATTGTGTCTGATCTAATTTGATGTACTTGGCATCTATATGATACATGCCATGTGTATGTTTGTACAGCTCTATTATATCGCCTCTTGTCCTATAGTAATGAAGGCTTGGTAGCTTTAATTGTTCAGCCTATCCTCGTATTCCCTATTATGGAGGCCTGGGACTAACTTAGAGGCACGTTTTTGTCCATTCTCAAGTAAGGTGATGTCTTTGTTGTATAGGGCCCATACCATACTCGAGGTGGGGTCAAACCAGTGATATATATAGTCTGGTCACAGACTCAGCATTAGGCTGTGCTGATTAAGCGACAGCCTGGAGATTCTCCCCGAACAACAAAACCATCAGCATCAAAATAGGAATATGTCCTGCGTATCAAGCCCAGTATACGTATTTGGTTTAAATCAAGGTCTTTTTCCAGTTTCGGCTCAAGTATTTCTACTGGTTTTCCACATTGGGTCATATAATACGTTCGGTTTGGATTTTTCCCTCCTATGTGCAATATCTTGCATTTATCTGCATTAACTTTCAGCTGCCATTTGTTACTCCACTCTTACAGTGCAATCAAGTCTGCCTGGAGAACCGGTGAGTCTGCTTCTCTGTTTACAGTCCTGAACAGTTGTGTCATCCACGAACATCCTGATTAGACTGTTAACTACCTCTGGCATGTCATTGATAAAGATAATAAATAATGTATCCTTCCTATTGGCACATGTCCTAAGCGGCATACCACAGGGCAGTGTTCGGGATCCCGCTTAGGACATGTGTCAATAGGAAGGATACACCGGCTACGGAGACTCTCTGTCTTCTGCCTATGAGGAATGACCTGACCCATGTGATAAGCTTTCCTCTGATGCCATATCCATATACTTTCCTTAGTAGCCTCTGATGGGGAACAGAGTGAAAGGCAAAGTCTAGATAGTCTAGATATATGCAATCCATGGAGTCATCATTATATAATGCTTTAGTCCAGTGGTCCAGTACATCAAACAATTGTGTAACACCATATCATCTCCCTCTGACAAAACCATGTTGACAGCTTGTCGATCCATTAAGTCCAAGTGCTTTACTATGATATCTCTAACTGTGTGCTCCAGTATTTTGCATGGGATATAAGTTAGGCTGACTGGCCGATAATTTGAAGGCATTTGTTTGTTCCCCTTCTTGAATATAGGGATATGATTCCCATCTTCCAGTCATCAGGGAGGTCGCCAGTGTGTAGTGGCTTCCGAAATAAGTGGTACAGAGGTTCTGCTATATGTTCTCGTAATCCACATAGGACTCTGGGATGAAGACCATCAGCACCTGGAGATTTGTTTGGTCTTAGAGTCTTCAACGTCTGCTACTGTGAATGACACATCTAGGGCTGGTTCATAATAGTTCCTATCGGGGAAAGTTGGTATGTGATCGTATGCCTACTGTGTAAACACAGATGAGAAGAAGTTGTTTAAGAGGTCTACCTTTTTTGGTGCTGCAAGAAGTGTTCCGTCCGGTGCTTTCAAGTCTGCTATCCTAACTGGGGTCTTGAGTTTTGATTGTGCATATTTATTAAATTGCCTTGGGGTTATCCTTCGCCTTTCTGGAGATTTTCTTTGGCATAAATTTTATAGTCAAGCCCGGCTCTAGTTTCTCCGTTTGTTGAAAGCTTTTTTCTTGTCCTTCACCTTCTCTGCAGCTTTTTTCTTCATGTAATTTGGCCGCTTCTTTTTATTCCTCTGGTTTTGTTTAGTTTTGGGGATGTGTTTGTCCATGAGATTTAATATGTTATATTTGAAGTGATTCCAATGTGTCTCTAGGTCATCATTTGAGTACCAGTTAAACTTTTCTGCTTCATGTCTCATGGCATCATAATCCCCTTTGTGATATATGTGCTTGTGCTTCTGGCTTGGTTGTTCCAGTATGTAACAATTGAGCATAAAATTTATACAGACATGGTGACTTTTTCCAATTGGGGCAAGAGTACATAAATAAATAATTTATTACATGCAACGTTTGTGTTCGCAAATTTTGGAGTATGAGACAGTACTTTGTGATCATTACATTCGTACAATGAATTGAACAAAATACAATTACACACAATATGACGATTGAATATAACACCTGTGGACTATATGTGACATTCGTGTTTACAAGTTTTAGAATATGAGACATTATACATTTGTACAAAAATAACATTACTTACACTGTGTTTTATATTTATTGAAACAACTCTCTCTCTCTCTCTCTCTCTCTCTCTCTCTCTATATATATATATATATATATATATATATATATATAGTGAAACCTCACATAAACATAATCAAAATTTGTGAATGCTGGAAAAATGTCCCCCCCCTGCAAATAATGGCTAAATGTCCGTTGGCTAAGTGTCCGTTGGCTAAATGTCCCGGATTCAGTCAATATACATGACAATGTGCATGCCATCAATGCCGTGAACTTTATGTGAATGAGTATCACCAACATAATGCACTAGACGTGTTCAAATAGAGTGGGGGTTCATGGGTCAAAATATACTGGTAAACACAGATGACATCATTGGTGAAACCAGAACTGTACACTTACTGTATCAATTTTGACTCGACGTACGTCTCTGGTCAGCTTCGTTCCCAGTGCCACCATGATAGACTCGGACTCAATTTCAAACTCCACCAACATTCCTACCTTATCGATGGAACTTGCACGAAGTAACTATGTCCGACCTACCTCGAACCAACAACATATGCGAAGGCTGGAATAACAGATTTCATTTCGTTGTTGATCAAGATCACCTGATTCGCAGGAAGAAAATCCATTGCCGAATTTCTTCATAGGATTTCTCACAATTTTCGAGCTGGTAAACCCAACATCTAAATGTGATTGTTAAATAAATCTCATAAATGTACATTCTGAGTTAATAAACACAATATATCATATTTGTTCGCTTTGATCTTGTTAAAAATATGTCATAATGGTACATTTTGAGTTAGTAAATACAAGATATTATATTTGTTCACTTTGACGTTCTGTGCCACATATTGGCCAAAATGTTCTATCTTCAAAACATCCTGGGCCAAAAACATCCAGCCGAAAACTTCCGCCATCCAAGCCAGATATATAACAATGTAAATTGTATTAAAATAAAATCAATTTCGAGCCAAGCTCGTCTGTTGAAAGCTATTAATAAACTACGTTTGGGGTGTGCACCAGGAGTGGATGGGTTGTCAGTGAAGCATATTAAATATGCTAAAGGATCTAAAGTTCTAAACTAATAAAATGTATTTTTATGCATTTGTTTTACATTAGGCTCGTTCCAGTCATTTTCCAGAGAGGATTACAAATTCCACTTTAAAAAGGCAAATGTTGACCCTGGGATCCCTAAAAATTATCGTCCAGTTACAATATCGTTAACATTCTCTAAATTGTTATAAATATATACATACAGGAGAAATCCGGGGATCATACATTTCATGATTTTCAATTCGACGTTATAGAAGATCGTGGAACCAATATGGTTGTTGCTTGTTAGATTCTGAAGGAGCGCTTGACTCCATTCCACACTGTGTTATTCCAGAAAGCACTTGACATCATTTCCATGCAATGCTGGCGTATACTAGTGTTTTGTTATTGTGAACTTACCGTACAAATAATATGGGGACAAAATACTAGTGGAAGCATCAGAGTCATAAAAGGAACGCATCACCTACATTTCTTTTTTATATCATGATATGATTGGCGTTTTATCCCAAACACTCGGATGAATTAACATTAATGGGTCCACTTTTAATGTATTTTGTTATGCAGATGACTTCTTGTTAACCAGTCTTACTGCTAGTGGACTTTAAACTTTAATAAGCGTCGCGACGTCATATATTAAATAAAGTGGGCTGCTGAGGTTTAACCCGTTAAAGAATACATGTGTAACGTTTGGTACTCAATCGCTAATATTGAAAGCCTGGTAGTTTTAGGTAGAAAATCATTCTATTGCCTACAAGAGGCTGGATAATGTTTTGGTGGCACACACAGACACTGTGAGATATATCTGGAACGCCGCAATATGCCCTGTACTGACCTATGGTTTACAATCCACAATTGTGCCTCATAAATACATGGATTCCATTGAGAAAGTACCATCCAAACTATTGAAGGCAGCTATCGGTATTTGTACTCCGTTACTTGGTGCCATGAGAATACACACAATCAGCTTCTCTCGTGATGTAGCCCAAATAGATCTTATTCTGTCATTCTTTAAAGACACTTCCAGAACAAGATCTTTTTATTTGCATATATTGAATATATATGACTGTTTCTGGTGAAATGAAAGGTCAGGTTGATTTGCTGACAAGAGTTAAGTCCATATATGTGCTCACAAGGATATTTCATTTCGTAAATATATCATAGATGAGAAATACGACAGACAATATCGACGAAAAACAGTTTCATCGATGATCGACTGGTTGATAGTGTATGACAGATGTTATATTTTAATGACCCTATGATGATCGACTGGTTGATAGTGTACGACAGATGTTATATTTTAATGACCCTATGATGATCGACTGGTTGATAGTGTACGACAGATGTTATATTTTAATGACCCTATGATGATCGACCGGTTGATAGTGTACGACAGATGTTATATTTTAATGACCCTATGATGATCGACTGGTTGATAGTGTACGACAGATGTTATATTTTAATGACCCTATGATGATCGACTGGTTGATAGTGTACGACAGATGTTATATTTTAATGACCCTATGATGATCGACCGGTTGATAGTGTACGACAGATGTTATATTTTAATGACCCTATGATGATTAATATATGTTGCTAATGTCATTTTAGATTATAGTCGATCTTGCTTCAACTAGTCTTTGTTATCTTAAGCTACGTATTGTTCTTACTGGTTATATATTCTATGATTTAATATGTGCCATTTTATTACTCCCCTTTTGGGGGTGATTAATAATAAATAAAATAAATTTACATATTATAAAACGAATTTACGTATTATGATATATACGTGTATTTTCATTTTTAAATTTATACAAATATAAATTTATTATCAACCAATTTATCCGCTAAACTAACGCAAAACAGGACAACCGGCATTCCAATAAATGTGTAGCTGGGACGCATCTATGTGACAAAATCTAAGTAACGAACACTTAAATAACACATATGCTTTATATTTTACAAATAATAAAAATAACATTAATTTATTAACAAAAACATAGTTTTATTATATGTGTTTTACTGTAAGTTAAAAGTCCGAATGTTCGTCTCTATCTTGGCGACGTGGTCTGGACGGTGCTCGAAAAGAGAGCCACAGGGAGAAAAGTGAGAGAAAAAATCACAAATTTGCTTAGGAAATGAAGTCACAGGAAAAAGTCACAGAATAAAGTCGTTATCTTTTCTCTACCTTTACCACATAAGACCTGAACATTCCTTTACAATAAACAAAACATATATTAATAAATATTATCTGTGACTATTTTCCTAAATTCGTCTGGACATATGTCACACACCAGCCATATGTTTTCCGGTATATTTTGTTGTGGTTTGCATGATTTTACATTAGTTTTTATTGCTGGATTTATTGCCAATTTATCCTACCATGTTCACAAAACTGTCCGTAAAACACCAATCATCATGATCATGATCCAACTTTCAAATCGAAAGTAAGACAGCTAGGTCATCATCTTGACTTTATCAGTTTCTTGTAAATAAAAGCTATGCTTGGTGTGTTTGTGGTGCACTATGTAATCTAAAGGCATTATGTGGTCGCAAAAGCCCAAGTGGTCGACTTCACAAATCATGAAGCACTGTTAACACAGCAGTAAATGAATCAAGGTACATGCTCTCAATTTCAGACTATTTCAAAAGCTCTGCGCTGAGAAGATGAGGATGATGATGATTGTAGTTTTATGGACACTTTTGTGCACATGGTAGGCTAAATGATCCGAGCGACCTCCAATGGTAATGAAGCGAAGTCAAAGATAAAACAACCCCTGCACTGAGAAAGAAGACTCTTTTTCACTTTTTAAAACAGTTCTTCCAACAGTTTCTGACGGCTATCCTGCACGGTGGAACAAAGTCAAAATGCACTTTTTTGCCTTCCCAATATCATATTTAGTAGAGTGAGGCTTCATATTGTAGCCACCCAGCTTCTTTCGAAACAAAGAAACAGACTGGACCCGGGGATCTAAGACTTCTTTTCTAGTGCCTTCCAGCCTGATGTCGACAAACTGATATCCCTGTACCAACTGCATTCATCCCAGTTACAACTGTGAAGACAATGCAGTTAGAATGAGGCGTATCCTTAAATGTTTCTAAAACTTTTATTTGTAAATGCATACGCTTGTATATAGTGTTATATTAGTTGTTTTGAATTAGGAGTAGACCCAATACCAGGAAGGATGTGGCCTTGGGCCAATTGCGATGGAAGACCGCCTATTCTAATCAAGATTGAAACCCAAATGACCAGCTGATCTCTTACAAACAGTTCACTCTAGCTTGACATGAAGCCACCTAGTTCATATGGGATTATCTCCAATTAGACAACTAAGTCAAAGGGTGATCAACGCCATATCCTCGACCATAGGAACTGATATTAGATGTCACGTGGTTGACCTAGAGGGCTTTTGGCCGGAAACCATTTTGGGTGATGTTTTTTTGGTGTAAAACCTAAAACACTTCAATTAAATTTTAAATAAACAAAGTAGACAAGAGTTATGCAAAACTAAAAAAGCTACCGTACATAAAAAATCTCTATGTATACAAAAAAGATCCATCAAAATCTAAATGACCCTCTTTGAATTTAAAAGACCCACTCCAACTATAGAGTGGCCACAACTACCTTAAACTGTTTCAAATTAGTTCAGAGGAGCCCCATTAAATCTGAAAATAAACAAATCTCCTCTGTTCTTTAATTTTTTTGTTTTATCCGGGGCCCCCAAAAACTAGAGGGCCCTTGGGCCCTCTTGTCTTGTGGCCCCTGAGCTGCGGTCCATATGTTAATCCGGCGCTGGGGGCGCCTGTCCGAAAAGTCCCAAGCACTATACTCCCGTTTCAGTAATGAAGTTTTTATGTTTAACATATCTGTTATCATTTTCAGTGACGTCTACACAATTGTTTAAGGATTTCCCCCTTTATCTATTAACAGCCACGGTTAAATTGGTTCTTGCTAGCCTAGCTGGTAATGTGTACAGCTGATTAAACGAAACGATTATACCGAATGCTTCACCTAATCCCATGTTAAGCTCAAATCTTCTACCCCATTAGTGAGCCAGAAAACTGATGAAACGCGCTTCGCTTCACAAGAATGGTAATTTAGGTAGTGTACCAGGTCCTAATCGAAACACATTAATCGAACTATAGATCTCTGGTTTTATTGTCATGTGATGCATCTTTTACGACGTCATTATTTTCCCGGCCTGCTGACTGACATCGTAAAACTGATCGTAATGTTTTTGTTTGTTATTGTATAGTTTTTGTTCATGATAAATGATACTGTCGTCTCACTGAAGTATAGGCTGTGACGTTATTGATATCGCATACAAATATAAAAACACTCAGGCATGAGCAGTTTTTCATACTATGGGTAATGAGAAGGTGTTGGCTTCAGCCACTTTGTTGTAAAGGCAGAACACTGGAAATATGTGTTCATACCATTCTGTGTTTTCCAGCCTTCACGAAATAAAAAAAAAGGTTCTCATACCATTCAAGTGATTTCACAGTGAAGTAATCTTCATGATAAAGCAGTCAATGGACCTTTACAGTGTGCCATCGAGATACTCAGCTGAATATAGAGATAAAAATTCAAATCAAATGTTGAAATTATTGCTTGTGCATACTAATCTACAAGGAAAAGTATTATTTAAATAAGTGATCCCACTGAAACTGTAATATTATTTTAGTGAAAACAAGCCAAACCAGATGACAATAAGACAGTTTATAAGCTTTTATTACTGAAGCAGAAGATGCACAATAACTTGTTGTATATCTTTACTACAATGGGTAAGCTCGGTTTTGAAATGTGAACAATTTTAGGTTGATACAGATAGTATCCAAATGATTATATATGTCCTATTAACTAATATGCTCTTTGGTCACCTAAAACAGCACTTGCATTAATAATGTGCAAATTACTGGGGAAAATTAATGAATATAGTATTATTAATAAATGTAACATTATTAATGAATCTAATGTTATAATAATGGTTATAATTCTTTTGACTATCAGATTGCGTGAAGTGTAAGAATCAAACTGCAAAAATACCTGCAATAACACAGAGGACAGAGCAGAGTAAAACACTTGGTGAAATAAAGTAATATATGTAGTCATTTTGTGCATAGAACTGCTATATAGGATAGGATGTTACATTACACCAGTAGCTCCATTGTATAATAGTGGTGCCTTGTCTAAGCACTGCTTAGGGAAATTGGTTAAGCAATGCTCAAGATATCCTTGAATACATCGGAGTCTAAAGCCAGAGTAGCATAATTGTGTTACAGCACTAATTTTGCATGTAAAATTACTGGTTTGAAAACCATGCAGTTTTTTAAAACAAGTTATTATCTGTTATGTGCAGCTTAGATTCCGCTGAAGGTATAAAGTACACACATGGTCAATGATATTCATTTTTGCATCGACAAACCAAGAAAAAGGTACAGAATAAATTATCGTACAATAAATACCATAATGGCTATTCCTGAATGAGTTGGAAATGATAACAATTGCTAAAGTTCTCACACTGATGCCAATTTCCACAGCATGCAGGATATCAAATATATGTTGAACAATACACTTATGTGGAATGGCTAAATGCTACTTGGATCCATTATAGAACTCTCCATGGCTGAAGCTCATTTTAATCTTGACCGCTTACACTGTTGTCTTCTGGGATGTTTTCAGGGTCGTGACCAACTTCACTTATGTTAACTAATTCATCTTTGTCTATTTGTTCAAAGCTGTCGTCAGACTCATCAGTTGATGACTGTTTATCTGGAACTGGTAATGCTGAAGTACTACCCTCTGCACGAGTCTCCTGGATAACCTTTGTGTCTGAAGCCAATGTTGCTTCTGAAGCTGCTCCCTCTTCCTCACAGACTTTATCACCACTAGGATCCATGGACATGTCAACAAATGGTATATGCTTTCCAGGTTCTGTTTTGTCTAAATCCAAGAATTTACTGATTTTATCAGCTATATGCTCCTGGTCACTATGAGACATACAAAGTCAGAAAAAGAAATGATTAGGTTAGGTTCACCATTGGAAGAGACCTATCATTATGATACAAGTCACTATCCATGGATACACACACACACACACATATATATATATAAATCATTAAAATTGTTTACACACACATCTTTCCTACATCTTGCATAATTTTACAATAATAAAAATCACATCTTCACACCAACATGAGTATTCCTGCATAACACATACCATTTAGTATTGCACTGTAAGTCAGTAACCTAATTTTTAGCATGAGTATCTGAAACCTGAAGTTCTAACCTTTTATCTCCAATCACAGCGGTTTCAGTTACACCAAGTGAATATCCAGCAGAAAAATGTAATGCAACAATGTAGCTGATTCCAGCATACTTTACTTCCTCCTCTTCTACAGACACTGATACACATCCATCAAGATCATCTACAACTGTGGAACAAGTATACTTAGCATAATTAGTTTAGTTTTGTTAAATAAAAAAACAATTATTGTAAAATATAAATATACATAAACTGGTTAAACATGGTTTCATTTTTCAACTAGTCAAGCATCCGTAAACTGATTACCACTCTTTGTTTACCTATTTTCTGTCCTTTTTCGGCATGAAACAATTTCTGTACCAAAGAAGTTCTTTTTATGGTAACTTTTTGGGTCGTCTTGTCCAATATGCATTCCTGGATTAAGCAACATAAAAGATGTAGGTGTCAGACAATGAATAGTTGTACAAAAGTACTATACACTCTAATGTTTTGAATGCTGTCTTAAAACTTTTGTATTATTCTATTCTTCAACTAGAATAGCTTTGATTTATTAAAGAAATACAAAGAAAGTACTGAACAAAGGTTGCTGGCCAACACAAAAATGCTTTAACTGAATCAATATCTCATAATAATTCAATCTCCAGTAATGTTCAAGAACAGTGCAATTTTCATCCGTTTTTTGCAAATGAAGTGATTAATTGACTAAGACCAAAATGTTTTCACTCTGATACCTCCCAATCTTCAAGACATGTCAATCCAACAAATACAGTTCCTGATACATAAGTTAACTTCCAGAACAGATAGTCTGAAATCAGATATAAAATAATTGATTACAAAACTTAAATTGTATGGAAAACTTTTAAAAATCATAAACTGAAGTTGACATAATTCACATGGTCTGAACGTACCTCCACTATAATATGCAGCACCTAGCCCTAGAGAAACTAAACCTGCAATATCAAAAGCATATAGATAGATGATCAAGATTGCTTTACAGATAAATAATGATTATCATTCAATCCCTTTTTGTGGATTGAAAGACATTTTACTTGGGGTATCAATGCACAGTGCTTTTGAATGGCTCCAGCTACTAAGGGTGCTTTATCATATATATATATATATATATATATACATACACACATTATTATTATTAGATACTCAGCTACATAAATGATTGAATATCAATATGAAAATTTATATTCAATGTATATGTATCCTTATAAAAAACAAAGTATACAATAATTGCTTTTTGTAAGAATAAATACTTTTTCAAAAGAGTATTATCACACTCTGAAATTTCTACATTAAATTTTAATTAAATACCAAACTGCCAAAAATAACTATTTCTGAACTATGTGCTTGCGCATACTAACCTACAAAGATAGCCCAAGACCTTGTTGTTGGGTCTCTGACTAAATGAAGCCTGTCTTCAGTGGCTTCTTTAACAGTGACATAAACCATTTTCTATATTCTGCAGAATGATAGTCATCATGATAAAAACAATAACACAAAGTAGAATCCATTTGAATAATTATTAGATATTCCTTTTTGATCACTGAGATCCTTTTCATATCTGTAAAATGTTTGACAAATTTATAATGCTCAAAATATTAAGACATTTGCTACATTCCTACATACACAATCTTACCAGAATGTGTACAATAGTCTGTATGAGAATTCTACAGTAACAGGATAATCATAAACCAAATTTGATCCAAATGAGTTTCAAACAAATGTAAAAACATTTTGTCAATTCCAATTCCACATGAAATTTATCAATTCCAATTCCAAATTTTTCAATTCCGTTTTCTTTCTGGTTCTTTTGCCTGATGCATTTTACCATCAGTAGGTACTCCAAGTACCTACATGGAATACAAACTACGCATAGTTTATATTCCAACTAGGATTATCATGGAAGAAATATTTCTGAATGGTCCTTTTCATTCCGGAGATTCCTGAAGTACTGGCCAATCAGAAGCTGGCTAGCTTTGACCCTGGTGACAAGAATCAGCTGAACTATTTTCAGCTAGGTCAGAAAACACAGCTCTGGATATAACCAAAGTCTTTTTCCAGTGATGAAACTAGATAAGGTTAGTATTTGATTTTATCACATAGCATTCCAGTATGGCAACCAAAGTCAATTTTAATAGGGTAAAATACTATAAATCATGGCTCCTGTTGATGGTTATTATGAAAGGACTCAAAAAGGTAGCCAGGTCCTGTCTGGTTGGCCAATTTACCGAGGATTGCTGATCTCTCTATGAAAAGGACCATTAAAAATTAAATGGTAAATTAATTTGTGGATTAAATTTGTTTACCTGTTCTAAACATTGAACTGGGGTAAATTCCTAAATAGCAATATCTCTATATAGATTACAGGTATGTTGTGTGGTCCTGTCACACTGTTGCAGGTGGAGCACACAGTATCCAGACCATTTTAATTGGTTAAATGCTCACTTGGGGTGCGTATCTGATATATATATATATATATATATATATATATAAAAGGAACCAAAGTTCTGTATCATTATGGTTCCAGTATATTGGTAACACCACATGTAAGTGTTAATGTTGTAAAAATGGTAAATTAATTTGTGGATTTAATTTTTTTGTAGGTAACTTCAATTGTAATTTTATCAATTCCAAATTTCTCAAATTCAATTCCTAATTTTATTAAATAATTAATTCCAATTCCAGAATTAGAGTTGACCATCAATTCCAATTCCGGAATTGACCCCATGTCTGATATATATATATCATCACATACAAACACACACACATATATATATTAGACATTTTGTTTTTCAAGACAGAAATCAGTGTTCACAATCAATGTATTGAAGAGGATCATAGCACGCTGCTGATTATTTCTTTTAATTTAGGATTTTTACAGACATATTATTTGGGGTATTATATATATATATATATATATATACACACATTTGTACTGCACCTTTGAATGGCTCCTGCTAGTAAGGGTGCTTTATTAACTATACATTATTATTTATCTCAATAACATCACTCCAAAATATGGATATCAACACCAACCAGATCCCAATGTTAGGATTATAACTAGAGGCTACTCTAAACATTGCACTACATGTATTATATGCAGTGCTAAAAATATGCAGTATTCTAGCTAGTCATTCTTTAGACTTTTGTGAATGTTAAAAAAATCGATCTAAGCCTAAGGGCAAGGCTAAGCCTAAGGGCAAGGCAATTCTCACTTAACTAGACCTGTATAATTATATAAGCGTATATCTCACTATTATATTATTTATGTTTGATGTATATGCTATTCTATAAACGTTTGAAATGAAAATTAATTGAATACCATAGACTGACAGTGAGTGACTGACAGTGACAGGTAATGGTATAGATCTAGACTCTATGACGGTGTCTATCTCACTCTCACTATCTGTCAGTTTGACAGTGATACATAAAGTATTAGGTAATCATATTAGAGGATAATACTCTCACAAACTTACTTGATGCGCAGTTATGTATTTGTTGAACAGCTGTTAAGCCTTGTTGCTATAACTGATCGCTTATCAGAACACAGGGATAACAACAATCAATAATAAGATGCAACTATTTATCAATGCAGCCAGTTGGTTATGTTGACATTTACATAGGGTGTTGCGCAAAAAATGAAATACTGCACTGTGATTGGCTAATAATCTTCAGCAGTCAGGCAGTTAACTCGCGAAGGTGAAGGTTAGTTGGTGCCGGTGAATCATTTATTATACGTTATAAATTGTGACTACTCGTGCATGTAGATCTATATCTATAAATGAAAAGAGGGTATGATTCAAAGAATGAAGTGGTGACATCATATAAAGTAATAAACAGTTTAAGGTATGAAACAAAAACAAAATGATGGTGCATACACTTATACCTTATATATAAATTACTATTTTATGTTTAAAATTGAATGATCTACGCTAGTCTACTTCACTCTTCAGTCTTCCCTAGAATCTAGAAGAGTAATTTAGCCAGTTTCCGTACCCCTTTAGGTATTTTCCCAATTGCGAAATATCTAGATCTAGATAAGATATACACTACAATTTATGAGTTAGATCTAGAGTATAGAGGGTCTGTTTAATTTACAATAGGTACGTTTGTATAAACGGCTCTTGCGTTCTGGATCGTGGACGTAGCGAGTTATCTCTATGACTAGATTCTATGACTTAGGTCTACAACAGTCGCCATAAGTATTAAATAATCATGTTATACTTATAGATCTAATTATTATTATTGTTTTATTGAAGACCACTCCCCATTTTGTAATAAAATGTGTGGAGCTGATGTTTCAGCGTAGGTTAGGCCAGCTTAAGTGCGGCTTCCTATAAATTCTCTTAAGCCAGTTAATTAAGAATTCAGGCTTAGGTCTATGTGAGTGCTGCCTCTGCATCATTAGTAAAATGCACTGGACCGAATATTTCTTGTGGCTGTGGGCTGTTTCATCTTCTCATTTAGCTCTGGAGTAGCCTTTTTGTCATATGTCCCAGATGTGAGTACCATTGAGGCTAAACATAAATAGTGGTTAAAATATTTCTGTGGTATTAGATTCAGAAGAGGTACATTTACACATTCACCAACACATGTCACACTCAAATCAAATAAATTAACTATCATTCAAGACCAGGTAATTGTGCAGCTATGCTTTTAATCAAGTAAAGACTAATGCCTAAACAAATCTATACAATAACCACATACATGTTAAGATATAATACATAAAAGTGAATGATGCCTACTCTAGAAGTAAGTCAGACATTTGTTGAATGCAGGTAGATCTAATTATATACTATATTACCAGAACATGCTTTATAAACAAGGTGTTTTCTGGTCAATGCTGTGGCTCCAATTAAATCTTAATTGGGAAACCAAGGACGTGCATGATTGGCTAGGAGCTGGATCCTGATACCAGATAGTCAGGGGTGGGATATGATGAAGTAAAAGTACTTCGTTACTCTACTTGAGTAGTTTTTCAAGTAACTAGAAGTAACGAAGTAAGATTTCAACTGACTGCTTTTACTTGTAATGAATTAGTTTTATTTGTGGTAACACTATTTTTTACGTCGTTACTTTCAGTTACTTCACAATATTTTTGTTACTTTTTTTGTCATAAGTTAAGTCGCTTGATGGCGGTCCATCGGGGGATATTTTGTTTTAATTGCCAGGTGACTCTATTTGGCAGGTGATTGATCGATGTTTTAAGGCCACTTTTGTGCACAAGTTAGGCTAAATGGGCCGAGCAACTTCCAAAGATAATGAAGCAAAATAAAAAATGAAACACCCTTCAGATATGTCTACACCAAGAATCGAACTCTGTGGTTTAATATGCTACCAACTAGGTCCCAGAGGTGCCCATCCATTTGGAAGGACAAGGGCTATTAATACTGTCCAATCATCAGTGTATTCACATTCCGAATTTAGTCCAAAGGTATTAGTGATTATGGAGGATGTGAATGTGGAGAGCAAAGTAGAAAGCGGCGAAGGGGAAATGGGTCCGGGGCAACACTTGTGGCCATGTCTGTCGACAATGTTTTAATAATAATATACAAAATTTATGTAGTGTCCTATATAACCTGTAAGAAGGTTACTCTAAGGTGCTTGACAATAAATAATTCTATGGATGTAACAGATTTACATCTTTAAAAATACATAATTCTTTCCAGCCAAATACATAATATATTCAGCTAGGGAAAGCTGAAACATTGATTATTGTCAAGGAAGGGCTTGAGGTTCATCAAACGGCACCTGATTGCAATGCAGGTGGCAACACCAGATGACCAGGCATCAGACCATTCTGATGAAAGCATGACAATTCAACAAGTCTAATGCAGCTTTATGAGTATCTGCTAAATCCATCTACAGAGACGATGACAGTTGCGGCATGGCCACTCATCAAGCAGCTGTTTTTTTTAAACAAACACTCCCCTGCCAGCTAGCGCTGCATGTGAGTACCTGTTCAGTGCAGCTGGGCATATCTTCACCCCAATGAGGGCTCGCATTGGCAACACCAACTTTGAAAATCAGCTTTGTATATATTTGATTATTAGTTTTTTTTCTTTACAATAAATTTTATCTTCTACTTTTACCGAGATCCTCCCCACATTGGTGCCAAACTGATTTGACCCGCTCAAAGCTAAGACATGCACATCCCAGGTGAAACACACCCAGCAAATAAGACACAAAGCATCACATTTGTGCTCATTACCATTCAATCAAATAAAGATCAGTTTGAATTTATTTTACATCATTTTGGTTGCTTGTTGGTGATATCATTAGACATGTGACACAACATTGGGTAAACAAAAGATAACTGATACTGATTATTATTGTTCCAACTTTCAAATGTTTTTTTTTTAAATATTTAGTCATGGCACATATGCAGATATTAGATTACAGAAAATTTTCTGTAATTATCCTATTTTTAACCTACAAGTTTCAATGCATTTAAAGAATACTATGCATTTTACCAGCTATGCTTATTGGTAAGTGCTAGAAATTAAAAATATATTTTAATACCTTCATGTTCTAGCAAGGACCCATTTACCCTACTTATACCTTGTTTTTATTGATTATTTCGGGGAAGTAAAGAGATGAGTACCAAAGAATGATCACAATATTTATGAAATATTTTCCATTTCACAAATTCCAAAGTGCATACTATGATTTTGATGGCTGGGAAATATAGCTACATTGTTGTAACATTTTTGCTTAGCAGCTGCTGATCTTTTCACTTGTTATTAATAAATAATCATGATGATGATAATAATAATAATGATATTAATAAAAAAGTTATCTTACTAGCAGAGCCATTCCAAGATCTTGAGAGGCGCCTCCGTGGTCTAGCGGTAGCGTGCTGGACCACTGATCACTACCACCCGTGTTCAAATTCCAGCGTGGGCATATCTGAAGGTTGTTTCATCTTTCACTTCATCTCATTACCTTTGGAAGCTGCTCGGCCCATTTAGCCTACCTTGTGCACAAAAGTGGCCGTAAAACACCAATCTTCATCATCATCACCAAGATCTTGAGTGCTCTGATAAAGGAATCAATAGTGCATTATGCTAAATACCCTGAAGTCATAGGATCATATTATAGTGTTACAAGTATTTGTGTTTCTGGAAGGTTTTATCCTTCAGTATGACCACACATTAAAAGAACAGTTCACCTTTAGATAATATGATTTAAATGTGTAATGCTTGTAATATAAAAGTAACCCCAAACCCTCCAATATTAAACACAAACTATACCTAACATCATAGATAGTGATCTAATCTTAATAACTGGAAGATAGTGATTACAGTTTCCTTGACTGATTGTCCATCAGAAAGGAGAAAATTCACATGTTCTTATGTCAGCTGGCACAAGGATCATGTAGCCATCTTGATGCTTACCCATCCTCATGACCTTATGGTACCCTATACTAAACCTAATAATTAGTACTAACTGACATCATCATCAGTTGATTTACATAAATCTGACAGCTTGGTAAATGCTTCTACAAAACATTCTTCCTAAGGAATTTCACTATATACTGAAATATTCACAAATGTACTTGTTATATTTGTGTACAAACAACTTAAATTAAGTGATGTCAAATTTCAGGAGCATCTGGTCTGTGTCTGGCTTCAAAATTCTGGTGCCCACAGACCAATTATAGTTGATTAACCAGCACACACCTTGAACAGGTAAGCCTTAAAAAGGTTTTCAAATTATTAAGATATAATTCACTTCTTGTATCCTACAGTAACTTGTTTCCAAATGTGAGTCCTTTTACATTAAGTGTATGATCACAATATGACTTGAGTTATGATGTTGACAATTTGTATTATATTTAAGTGAAAAATTTCTGGCAGTATGTTAATCTGTTGTTATTTTGTGATCATTTTATCATATGTACTTGATATTGAATATTTAATCCTATAACTTTAAGAATTCACATAGACTTCATGTAACCATATTATTTTTATGAAATAGCTTTTTATGAAATATTTTTGAAAAGTTATGACAGATGTTTGGAGTGTTTAATAAACAAATCTATTATTTCCAGCTGCCATGGAGAATATGGAAATGGAGGCTTGCGAAGACAACTCACTACCAACTCAACCACAAAGGTAGTATGATAATGAGTTTTTCATGAAACAAACTTTGAATGAAAGCTTCAATGTTATAACAGTTGATGATTTGTTGTTGAGTGGTGTGTGTAACTGCATTGTAACTTGATCCATGTGCAAACGTTTTAATCATTTATACCCTGTCAGTAGTTTCATAGTTTTAATCCGTATCTGTGATCCTCCCTTTTGGTGTGTAATTAACTGGTTTGTTTAGCCTCAATAGTAATCACGCCTGAGATACATATAGTCAAGGGTAATTCCAGGGAAACATGCCCCAAAACACAGCGATGAGCTGGATTTGAACCCACAACTTGGCGGTTCAGTACTCTAACCACTCTGATATTTGAGCATCCAACATGCACTTTGGGCAATCTGCTTAAACTAACACTAATTTTGTTTTAGCACCACAATAGACAATGGAGGAGTAATAGCTTTTCTAATGTCACAATGTTAATGTGCTGGTCAGTCAGGGCAAGTTAAGAAATACTTTGAAATATTCTTAAAACTTGCTTTTTTAAATTTAGGGTATTTATAATTTCTATGAACTACTGCTTTTTATATTCATATATAAAGTGTATTGTGCTGTGTCAGCTGGAACAAGTTTTAATTCTGATTTCGTTGTAAAGTACCTTAGAGGAACTCACACTGATTAAAGTGCTGTATAAAGTAGTGTTATTATGAGACTCTTAGTCTTACACTGACACATGGCCTCTCATATTAGTGACAATGAGGTCAGAGTTTACAAAACATGCACACAATATGTTTGACTATCTGAGCATTGTACAGTTGTAAATAGCCCTCTCAGTTGGAGGACTGTATGGTGTCAAAATCTCAGTTGTTAGATTAAATTGATGAAATACTATTGGAAATTACCATGCCAGGACTTTTTTTGTGAGATTGTTAGAATTTCCATACCTGGTTTAAGTAGTATCTTTTGGTCTGTGTTTTGTTAAATTTAATCTTGTGCAGTTTAGGCATGTTTGACCAGTTAATGCTAAAACTAAAGGGTAGATCTGGTAAAATGGAGAAGACTGCTGTGGGAACCAACTGGTCAACCATCCCGGCTGTAAAACGAATTGTTTTGTTGTTGTCTAAAGGATAGCAGCAATTTAACAGATCACATGTTTAATATGAAATTGACATTAATGGCTTACAAAACCTAGTTAACAACTATGTACAGTACATGCTGTGATCATTTATGCTAAATTGAAGATATTCTGATTCATTAGTCTGTACGTACAGTATGGGAAAGCAATGGTAGAGACATATCAAGAGATATTATAAACAGGGTTCTTCTTCATCATAAATGGATTATTTATAAAGTAATTTCTTATGGTGCTAAGTTGTTTCAAGAATACTTTTTGTTGTATAAAAATAAAGCAAATATTGTATATCTTCTGTGGTACATAAACAAAATTCTGCTTTGCTGATCTAAGCTTAGGTAAGTCTTTTGACAAAGATTATTAAAATGAATTGTGCACAGTATTAGTTGTTAATGTACACATTATGATAATCTGTGTCAATTATTTTTACACTTGAATTTATTTATAGGTAAAGACATTATACATTTGATTGTATTATAGAGTTAATTGCCTGTAAGTGTTATAATTGGAGTAAAAGCAGTGTATTAATTCTTCCAGGTTAGTTCATCTAGACCTGAAAGGTGCCCCACCAAAAATTGACTACTATGAAAAAGTAAGTTTGACACAGTTTCTGATTAAACAATGTATGATTTAGAATGATTGTTGAGATATCATGTTGAAGTGATGATGTGTGTGTTTAAACACACACACATACACATACATACATACATACATACACAATTAGTACATATTCTAAAGGTTAGTTTGTCAAATTGCATATAGATATTCCCATTACTTGCCAAATGGGGTGCAACAGGTTTACTGGTTGAATATGAGGATATGTTTCCATACTGTGGAAAATACGAACCCATTTCTGCTCCAAATTGTTACAGGTAAATATCTACACATATTTGAGTAGATTGTTTGGTACCATGTAGATAAATATAATGTTATCTTATTGTATAGGCCATACTGTTTGTGAAATATCTCTCATAATTATTTCAGCCAAGAAGAGATTCAGACTTTACGATTGCTAGCACAAAACAACAATCTGATGATTATTCCTCTTGTACAAACATTTGGTCATTTTGAGGTGAGTTTGTTAGTATTTACTGCTTTTTAGAATTTGATTTAAGGATAGCTCATTTTTTATGAATGTAAAAATTCTATGTATTTAACAGTTTAACATACTATTCTTTGGAGAGTGTTCTTCTCAGGTGGTTCAAGAGGGCGCCTCTGTGGTCTAGCGGTAGCGTGTTGCACCACAGATCACTACCACCCATGGTCGAGTCTCAGCGTGGGCATATCTCAAGGTTGTTTCGTCTTTGACTTTGCCTCATTACCTTTGGAGGTCGCTAGGCCCATTTAGCCTACCTTGTGCACAAAAGTGGCTGTAAATCATCATCATCCTCTCATATGATTCAAAATGTAACAGCTTTGTGGTGGTCTAAAATACTGTAAATATTCATGTATTAGTCTACCTAGGAGATAAGTCGAGGTCAATTTTTGACCTTGTAATTCTTACTCAGGAATTTGCTCACCGTATATGTTGAGGTCGACTTCTGAAGTATTGGCTTGATACGATTAAAATCCCTCAAAACCAGAATCATTGTCATTATCCATGAAAAAACTGGCTCAGTTGTAATTCGGAATCTCACATGTAGCAAGAGAATCGTCATAGTAATCACCATTGTCATCGTTGTCCACCACATCCTCAATTTTGGCAACACATTCCCCAAGAAAATCTTCATACAGGGCATCATCTTCCATTCCGTCCATGAGTTGTTGTTTTCTTCAGCAAATTTAATGACTTTTAATTTAAATTGTGCATCATATAAGTTTCCATTTCATTTCAAACTCATGGTATCAGCAAGTGTATTGTAAATATATCAATATTAATTTCTTCACTGGCAGTGATATATATATATATATATATATATATATATTATATATATTTACTCCTAAGTTTCGCAAAAAGATCAAAAACCTTTGATTTCCATTTCTATTCACTTTGATGTTATAATTAATCAACATACTGTCACACTAAACATTCCTGATTGTAACTTCAACTGGCAAGGATTATTAAATAATTGTTTCATTGTAAAAAGCAAATAAGGTTTGCAATGTGAGCACTGATTTCTATTGTATCGCTAATCATCCAGTGGTACTGGTAGGTAACAGCACATGACTATCAAGTATTATTACATAAAGACTGGCTTGTTTGGGTAATCCAAATAACAGTTTAGTGAAAATGAATTGTTATTTATTGAATAATAATGGGTTAGTAGGCAGAGATGTGGCAATTTTGTTCGGACTCTAGCTCTGTTTGGATTGAATCCTATAGTGTTATGTGTCAAGGATCGCCCAAAACATCTTTCCTTCAGCTGGTAGGGAATATGGTGTACATATAAGTTGAGGTGGTTATGAGAACTCCCTTTTCCCTCCCAAAGAAATCGACTTAACTGCTAGTATTTATGGTACTAGAGTGAAGGCAGATAAATATGATAGTTTGTAAGCCTGTCATGTTTCAATTATTTAGATTAACTTAGCTTAAGACTTTGATAATCAAGTTTCTGATCATATATGCTAGCTAACTTGCTCTGGAAATAATTGTGTGTGTGGGGGGGGGGGGGGAAGGCATGTGCCAATAAAGCCTATGGCTTGTTAGGCGATCATTTACATATCATCCCAGAGAATAAACATTGTACTTTAGCTCTAATTGATGTAAACATTTACTTATTACATGCTCTGACACTGCTGTAATGTTTTTATGTTAACAGTTTGTCCTAAAACATGAGGACTTTAAACAAATGAGAGAGATAGCGGAATATCCAATGGCACTCTGTCCGCTTCATCCAGGTAACTAATTATCACCATGATTATGGAAACCATCTTAGAGTACCACCTGAAACAGTCACCATTCTCTTTAGCTAAAGCCAACTGAGTGCAGCATGGATTCCTTGATCTGTTAGCAGGGTTAGGTTTTGATAAAAGAAGGGTAAGGATTGATAATGGATTGGACATAGAAATTCATACGTAGAAAGAACTTGTGGATTGGGAAGACTGACCATGTGCACAGGTTTTCATTCTTTATCATTGATAGATGTGTGTTATTTTATCCACTTGCATTGAATTCAGTCACCTAAAAGCATGATCGTGCACTTTAAAAGTCAGATTGCATTAAGCTATCTTATTTCCTGGTAACAGGTTTTGATATAATCTGTCCTTTGTCTTGTAATGTTTATTCCTGCACTATCAATATATATGGTCTGCTTGTTACCACATTTTTAGTTTTTTTAAAAACTTCCACCTAGAATCCCTAGTGACTGTTTGTGATATGATTGATCAAGTGATAGCTTTACATCCAGACATCAAGGCATTCCACATTGGAGCTGATGAGGTGAGTGATCACCTGTTTTAATGCAAATTTGTTATTACTATTTTTTACAAAATAGTCATATTGTATTTTTATTATTAAAGCTTCTGAGTTCACTGTTATGAATATTTCATACAGGACACTGATCATGTTATCAGTTCATAACATATAAACAAATGTTAAAACAAAAATTATTCATGTTACATATGCATAGTTTCTTACCTGTCATGATTTAATTATGTTATCATGTGTTTTTAATTGTGAATAGTCACAGTTGTTATTAATGTTCTGGAAAAGTGGCTATTTGCATATATTGTTAGAAAAATGTGCTTAAATTAGAGATTTATCAATATAAAACCATGTCTATATTCTTTCATCATTTGTAGGTTTTCCACATTGGCTTATGTAAACGATGTAGGCAACATATGACTGATATGTGTTTACAACCAGAGCATATGTTCTTTGCTCATATCAAGAACATTCTAGAACACATACACAGTAAACATCCAGGAATAAGACCAATTATGTGGGATGATATGTACAGAGAAATTGACCTGGATGCACTTGAAGGTTAGGTATCTAAAAACTGACGGTTACCAACCTGAGATATTTTGGAAAGCAGTGGTGTTTTGTTGTGAAACAGTAAGAAATGAAAGTTAATTGTTTGTTGGCGATTTTTGATTAAGTGTTGTGTTTGTTGTAAAAACAGGACAAATACAAATGGGAACAAACTGTATGCAACTGAAATTTCATTAATGGTCTTACTGTAAATTTTTGTGGTGCTAAAACATATAACTGTGTGTACATTGCATGTTAGAGTCAAATCTCAACTGTACCTGTTTTGTGTGTTGCATTTTATGTTTTTAAAAAAGAAATTAGCAGAAAATATATATGCAATAAATCTCATGCTAAATAGACTATATATGACTCCAAAATATAACTTTCTTGTGCATTTATGTCTTTAAGTTATGGGTGAGGTAAAGAGTCATATCAGCCAGTGCACTAACTTTTATAATCATGATAATAATAATGTACAAAATTTTAGCACCCATATAATCATTATGTAAATTTTTAAATAAAGTAAATATTATAATATATATATATATATATATATATATATATATATATATTAATATAATATATATATTTGTAATAAGTTATGAAGCTTTTAAAATATTCAGCTATATCTCTTTACATGTTTATTGTTGAATACACTCGATTTTCACATGCATACCCATGTCAAATGCACTTATCACTGTTGGAAGTGAATAAATATAAGAAAATTCCACTTGCTCATGGATTGATGTATCATTCTGTATCGAGTTGCTTTGGCCTAAAACGTTTTCTGAAACTTCAATTCTAACAAAACTGCTTTTCAGTACTGGGAGGATCCCATGGCAAAATACCAGCTTGGCTATTTTCTCGTTACCAAGGTGATTGTAGTTTTACCATTAGATAAGTCTTGATTTAAAGTTTAGTTAGCAGTTGTATTTTTATTTACAGAGTCTGGGATTACTGAACTAGTAGATCCAATGGTCTGGGTGTACACAAGGGGACCATTTAAGCTACCACCAGGTAATGAATGATGATCTTACCAAAATTCATTATATTTATAGTTCTATAATGATTTGGTTTACTATGTCATGTTACAAATTAGTCCATCTACACAATATTATTATTAGCATGTGGGAAATCTCCACGGCTACAATGGTAGTATGCTTGCTTACAGATTTTAAAGACTGGACTAAAAATTGGCCATTAAACAACATTTTTTATTGACAAATCAACATTACAGTTTAGTTCATATCAGCATTGGTGTTTAGGTTGTTTAATGTTCTTATTGTTATAAAGAACAGCGTTTTATATATGCTAGAATGCTTCCTTGTGTATACTAGCTCAGTGGGACAAGTATGCCACTGTGTTTAACAGCATCTGGGTTGCCAGTGCCTTCAAGGGAGCAACAGGACCGTGTATGTTTGCCACTGACATAGGATATCATGTGGAAAACAACAGAGAATGGCTGCATGAGGTGAAGTCACAAATAGTAGGAAAATTCAGTTGTTTTCACGGATACTGCCTCACTGGTTGGCAACGGTGAGTTAAAGAAATAAATGTTTACTGGGCCTGCATATTGCAGTTATAGTGATTTTGCATTATAACTGTAATATAGAATGGATATTTTGTCAGCATATTATAAACTAGGCCATCATGTCTGTTAAGAAATACAAACCGTGTGCATAGAGAATGGTGTTGTTGATCAAAGGAAATGTACAAATAAACTATGTCGATAATATTCATGCCTATTTATATCTTTAAATTTTTTTATATTCATATTATTATTCTCAATGTGTAATTCTCCAAACAACCTCACTTGATTAATCAGTGGTTGTTAGGTTTATTTATGGAAAGACCAATGTTCAGTATAGTACAAACAAGATAAAAATGACTTAGAAAGGTCATTAAAGGAACAGTTAATATTTATTAATTGAAAATAATATACAGATGTTTCTACTTAAATTCAGTTTGGTTTCACTTAATATTATAGGATTGCATTAAATTAACATAATTTAGTAAAATGTTTATTTAAAAATAAAATTTTCTTAAATTTGAGCAATATCAATTTTTATTTGAATTAACTGAATGATTAAAAAGAGCTAACCATAAAGCGAAAGCATTCATTACCATAAATATAGTAAAAACAGCGACTATGTTGTTGTAAAGACCATAGCAAGTATGTATATGGAGCCATGTAACGTCATTTTATTATCATATTCTAGCTATGACCACTATGCAGTGCTTTGTGAGTTACTACCAGCTGGCTTTCCATCTCTGGCTGTTTGTTTACTAACAATAACAAAAGGTTTGGCATATATGTGTCTCAACAAAAGAGATTCTGTGATATTTGGCTTTTTAAGAATGTTTTTAATGTATAACATCAGAATATTTTGTGTCTATGAAATCAGTGATTGTTGTTGAGTTCATTGTGTTACTGAGAGCTGTATTTTTGTAGGCAGCTTCACTGAAAACGTTCACAAAGAAGCTTCTGGTGACCTGAATTTTACTGATCTTATTCCTCTCAATCCATTCAGCAAGTACGTATGAATGTTTGCCATGCATTTCCAGTTTCTACATCAATAGACAGTCTGTGTTATTTAGCATGGTAGTGATTGTCTTCAAGCTTGTTCTTAACATATATGTTACTTAAGTAAGTCGCTGAGTTTATTAAATGATATTTGTTTGCAGCGTAGACAAAGTCATGGATTGTCATTTTCCGGGTAGTGACATATATAAAGCCATACAACAACTACTGATACTTAAGTCTGAGTACAAGTCATTTATTAAAATGGAAAGGTAAAGTAACCGCATTTGTATTAAACTCTCTCTTTCCATCTCTCTGTGTCCTCATATTTTTTCAGGTTATAATACTGTGATAAACATTCCCACTCACTGTGATCATTAACATATTGCTAGTAAATTGCTTCTGTTCATTTATGTACTTTTGATAACTATGTAACATTTGGCTAAAATTATACAGGTTAAATGGCTGGATGACTCCATATCATGTCAGACACAGATTTGCAAATCCTGCCCACATCAAGCATTTCCTACCCATCATACAAGAGTAAGCTATGACGTTACTATGGCATCTACCAAAAATATAATCAATGCATCCATTATTAAAATATGAACAAATATATTACTCATAGAATGACATTATTGAAATAACAGTGAAATTATAAACAAAGATAATATTTTGGAAATTTACTCATATTGAAACGGTATATTCACATCATTCGGCGCCTTTATTTCAGATTGTTGTGGAAGTTTCAACAGCTTCAGATAGACATGAAGTCAGCACTGTCCAAAGTACTCTACTGTGATGCAGTTGATGAATGGATCTCTTGTAATTTGAATGAGCGTATTGAGAAGTTGACCCAGACTGTAGAAGATGCCAAAGCACAGGTTATACGTGGTGCAACTCCTAAATATTATCCAGATGGCTTCCCCATGAATCCATAGTAATGTTTTGTTCATTGACATGGAATTAATTTGTCATCCATTGTTATTTATTTACACAATAGACAATATTCATTCTTGCTTGATGACACCTTTTTTTCCCCAATTCAAGGACTGTCACCATTTTAATAAACATAATATTTTTGTTTACTCCAGATTGTAATGTATCTTGTGCCATATAATCTACTAACCTATACGTATCTATTTAATGAGCTAATTACATTTAACATACTTCACCATTCAGATCTTCACGGTTTGCATGGGATGATCAGGTACTGTAATAAAATTTCAGAAGCTTTACATCAGACCTTATTAATGTATTAGCCATCCTGACAAACAGAAATGGGTCAAGTATGTGGGGCAATATTTGATACTGCTGATGCAAACACTAGCATTTATCAGCACTTGATTGTTGTATGATAAACTCTTGATTCTTGTATACTTTAGTTAGTTAGTTAGTTCGTTCGAGAGTATAATCTCTCTGGCCAAGTTGGTGACTTGGCCTCAGCTGTGTTGCTCAGCTTTCCTGGGAACTCCTCATAAATGTGTCCGTTTTGATTATGTTGCTTGGTATTTTTGGTTTGTCTGGGATGTTTTGCAGGTATTTATGAAGTTTGTGCTTGAAACTGATAATTGAGAATCGTGTCTGGCCACGGTTATTTACTGGAATGCTGTTGAAAAGTTGTGGACACCTAATTTGAAGGCTCCCTTTTCTGATTGCCCTAATTTATTTGGGGGACTCGGCACAGGCGACCCTGACTTGTTGATGTGTATGATTTAATTCCAACATTTGCTGCAATTCCTTCTAGAATTTTCCAGGTGTATATAGTTTGGTATCTTTCCATCCTCCTCTCCTGAGAGTACATCTTGATGGCTGATAGTCGATCCCAATAATTTAGGTCAGATATTGGATACATCTTACTGGAGAATGATCTAGAGGGACTCAGTTTTCTGAATATCTCCAACTGTGTGTGGTGTCCATAGCTGGGAGCAGTAATCTATGTGTGGCTGGACTATGCTGCACCATAGTATTTTCATAGTGTGCATATCTCTGGCATTGAAAGTTCTTATGATCCACCCTTTTTTCCGAACTGTCTCTATATGGTCAGTGAAACTGAGAGCATCACTCATTTTGATACCAAGATCTTTGACACATTTGGTTTGTTCAATTTTCTGCTGTTTGGTCCAAAGTATGAGGTAGAATATTTTATGTCCTGATTTTTACCATATCGGAGTAATTCAAACTTGTTTTCATTAAATTGCATGTTGTTTATTTGTTGCCACTTGTATATTGTTTTGAGGTCGTTTTGTATTTTTTTTATGTCTTCCTCATTTTTGATGGCAAGAAGGACTCTTGTATCATCTGCAAAAGATGAGACATGGCTGCATGTATTGTTATTTATGTCCCCTATGAGAATGAGAAATAATATTGGGCCTAGAACAGTTCCCTGAGGTACACTACTTATCACCCTGGACAAAGTTGAGCTGGCACCATTTGTTGTGACAGGCTGGGTTCTATCACTAAGAAAGTTATGAATCGATGTGCCCACTTTTCCACCTATACCTAGCTGTTTCAATTTATGGCACACAGATTCAAATGCTTTTGCAAAGTCAAGATATACAACATCAACATTTTTCCCCCTTCTACCAAATTCAAAATTGTGTCATAGTTTTCTAGTAGTTGATTGAGGGGTGATGTTTTTGACCGGAATCCATGTAGGTATGCATTTAAGAGATTGTTTTCCTCCCCAAAAGTTACCAGCTTTTTACGGAGTACTCTTTCAAAGATCTTAGTGAGATGGGAAGTAAGAGATATTGGCCTATTATTTTTAGGTTCTGATCGGCTGCGTCCCTTATGTGTGGGGATAATAGTGGCCTGCTTAAGTAATAGGGGGACTTGGCCTTGGTCCATGGATTCTCTCTGTAGGCTGTATATGGATTTAGAGAGGGATAGTTTACATTTCTGAAGTAATATAGCAGGGATCCATCTGGGCCACAAGCTGAGTTGCTACTTAATTTATCAATTGGTTTTTCAATGTTCACATAGGAAAATATTAAATCAGTTAATTATGGCCTTATGTTCATTTTTATCAGGATCTGGTTCAGTGAAAACACTTTCATATTGTAGCCTAAGCTTTTTCTGCAATTTAATTTGGTTTTGCTATATTTAGCTGCATATTTTTAGAAGAATTTAGGGTTCTCTTTTATTGCAGCTATTGCTTTTTCTTCTTACTGTTTATGATATATGGTTAGAATGTCCTGTATCTTGATTTCCATATCATGGAGTGTATTCAGGATTTTTTTTTGGTTGTATTTATTTGGGTGGTTGAGAGTTTCAATCTCTGCATTGTTCAAGTTCTTTTTCTCATAAGTATTCTTCTTTCCCTTGGAATAAATTTTTAGGTTTAAAATACTTAATGGGGAGAGTATTTCTGCAGACCTGTTCCACTTTGGTTACTTTATTTGTACATTCTTTTACCAGAGCAGTATTCCAATTTATTTCACCCAATCACCATTGCTGTAGTTGAATTTTGACAATGGAGCCTTATTTTCCTCAAAATGGTTAGTGGTAATCCACTTTGCCTTTTAATTTAGAGTCGTATCTAGAATGTTGTGGTCAGAGAGCACTGTTGGTGTTTAGAGATAGTGGTGGATCAGTTGTTCATTATTGCTGAAGGCTAGATCCAAGATGTTATTACCTCAGGTTGGCTCTAGGATGTATTGGTTTAAAAGGATTGCATCCATGAGTTGGAGGAATGATATAACCTGATTCCTGTTCAGTTTTTGTACCACCAGATATTAGTTTACCATTGGGCCACTGTAGTCTGGGGAAGTTGAAGTCACCCATGATCAGTACGTTTGGCTTTAAATGCTTGATATCCTTTGTGGTGTTTTTTACAGGATCCAGTATTTCTGTGAGTGCTTGTTTTAGGCTATTCATGATTTCAGATGCAGGTTGACTATCGTGTATATAAATCATTGACCCACCACTGTCTTGCTCTATACGGTTTTGATCTGTATGGGGTGAATCCATCGAAGTGGATTTCACTATTTTGAATATCTGGTTTCAGGTGGGTTTCAGTGAGGGATGTAAATCTAATATTTCTGTACTTACCTATAGTCATATCTTAGAGAAAGGGCACTTTGCTTTGATTACTTTTTGGATAAAGACCCTGGATGTTAGCATATATTAGGCTTGGTAACCTTGCCCTGGCCATATCCCTGGGACATTTTGGTATATACCCGGTACTTAATCATGTAAAATAAAGTTTATGTTTATTCTCCCATTAATGATATATTGTACACACTATTTGGCAGCTGCTGCTTTCAAACATTGAAATATTGAGCTTGTGGTTTTTCTTCAGCAGCTTCTTAGTCAAATCTGGCTTATTAAATATGAAACTCATCTGTTGAGATCCACTGTATCGATTATTGGTAAGTTCATCCTTGTGTATCGTACACAGTGTATAGCCGCAGGTATAATTTGTATGGCACTCTTAAAGTGAATAAAATAATCACACTAATTAATGGAGCTCCAGAATTAAGGACAATTCTATGAACAGTGTCTAGTACTAAACATTATCTGGAGAAATAATATCCTCTGGCAAAACATAAAAATCTGTTCTGTCATGCCTCTCAGTAATATTTGTCTCCACGTCTAATAGTGATATGGTTCTTATAAGCACACCAAATACTGTCCAAATGCACTTTAACTATCACAAGTCTCTATTTATATAAAACTAAACAGAACATTTAGTTTTCTTTCACTATCTATTTGACACAGTGACCCAGATTAGCCCTACCATATATACTCGCGTATAAGTCGATTTTTTGGGTAGGGAAAAGGGAGCTCCCAGAAGCACCTCGACTTATACATGCGTCATATTTCCTACCAGCTGAAGGAAAGATGTTTTCGGCCATCCTTGACACACAACACTATTGTGTGACTATAGGATTCAACCCATTAAGAGCCAGAGTTGGAATAAAATTGTCACATCGCTGCCTACTAATCCATTATTATTCAGTAAATAACAATTAATTTTGACCAAACTGTTATTTGGATCTCACAAACATGCTGGTTTTTATGTAATAATAGTTGATAGTCATGTGTGGTTATCTATCAGTACCTCTAGATGTGCTGTGAAACAATGAATTAATAACACTTGCCTAATTGAAGTTATAATCAGACGTGTTTGAGTGAGCCATAGTTGGAACAGATTCGCCACATCTCTGCCTACTAGTCTTATTCAGTAAATTACAATAAAATTTTCATCAAACTGTTATTTGGATCTCACAAACAAGCCGGTCTTTATGTAATAATAGTTGATAGTCACGTGCTGTCAACTACCGGTACTTGCAGATGATTAACGATAATATAAGAATCACTGTTCACATTGCAAACCTTGCTCGCCACTTGCCGTGAAACAATTAATTAATAATGCTTGCCAATTTAAGTTACAATCAGGCCTGTTTGGTGTGACAAGTTTGTTTATTAGTTATAACATCAAAATGAAACCTGTGTGTGTCGCTGCTGGTGAAGAAATTGATAGGTCTATTAATATATTGATGATGACACCATGAGTTTGAAACGACTGGGTCAGCTTTTTCGCGAATGACGACAATAATTAGGATTTTAAGCCAATACTTGACCTTGACGTATACAGTGAGCATATGCCCGAGGAAAGAATTACAGGGTCAAAAATAGACCTTGACTTATCTGCCGGGTCGACTTATATGCGAGTATATATGGTACATATAAATAAATGTAGAAAATATACCATCTCACCACGGTGATTCTTATCAGGGGAGGTGTTCGTTTATGGGGCTATATAAGAAGTTACTCCCAAAACATTTTACTCCACAGTTTCATTCACCTAATTGATCAGACATTGGTATATCTAGACTGTATTGGCAGATGTATTGATGATGATTGATGTTTTATGGCCACTTTTTTACACATGGTAGGCTAAATGGGGCAAGCAACCTCCAAAGGTAATGAAGCGAAGTCAAAGATGAAAAACACCCTTCAGATATGTCCAAGCTGAGATTTGAACTCAGGTGGTAGTGATTTGTGGTCCAACGCGCTACCAATTAGACCACAGAGGCACCCCAGCAGATGTATTGGTGGTCAGATGCAGCAACTTACAAACTAACTTCATCAAACTACTACAGCCACAGTATAAACACCACCAAATGTCCAAATATGTAACAAAAAATACAAAATCTGCCAGGGCCAAGTACAGCCTCACCTAAAAAGCCAATTCCAAGTGTAGTACTTTATGTACTTAAATACAGCAAGTACTTTGTATTTGGATCCGTCCCTCCCGCAATCTGTGTGACTCTGGTAATTAGCATTCCTTCAATATTAATCTTGCATTCTGTCACACACCCAGAAAGTTCTAAAACTAAATTCATATCCAGCTAGCTGATAAAACACAAGTGTATTTCTCAATTTTATTTCCTTTGTAATTATCGGTATCCAGTATTGCGATCTATTAGCCCAATTAAGCTGAAATTATTTCAGATTCACAGATTAGACATAAAACGTGACAATATGATAAGTTGTGCTAAACGGACACATTTTCCAAACCAGTAACAGAACGTAGTCACTTTCTCTATGATATCTGTATGCAACAATAACAATCTGTATTAACAACCCTTTAAAAACAGTCAGTTTGTCCTATCCGTATGCCCCAAATAACTCATGGCATACTTCTCGGTTAGCAGCATCAGTTATAAATTGTCATCTTAAAGCCTCTTTTGTTCATCATGACTTGCCTATCATTCCTCAGTTCATCATTTTTATCAGTCTTGTTTTTATCAGTCTTTTTCCAAGACACAGGCGGTGAATCAAATATAGAATGCACACTTTTAGCAGTCTTGTTTTTACCATTCTTTTTCAAAGACACAGGTGGTGAATGAAATATAGTATGTAGATTTTTAGCAGTGTTCTTCTTTGTCATTTTGCCATCCTGGTGGTCTTTGGTTTCATGCTTTCCAGGCACTTTGTCTAAGCCACCCTGCAACAACTCGGTCAACTGTTTCGCCTTTCTCCTCCCGTTCTTGCCTAAGTTTTTCACATCCCAATTATACTGGTCTGTTCTCAAATCACCCTTTTTATTTGTATTCTTTCTGCTTGATTTATTTCTTGGGAAATTATCCACCTCTGCATCGAATGCCTTCTTGTTACGGCCAGCATTTTGCTTCTTTTGATTCAGATCCACCTTTCCAAGAGAATTCTCCAAGAATTGAGGCACAGAAGGCTGTTTAACTTTGATTCTGTTGTTTTCTTTCTTTTCCCGCCTGCTACTTGTGCTAGTCTTTTCAATCTTTTTTGCTACCCACGTTTTTCCAATACCTTTAAAACTTGGTACTGAAGATGCTTTCTCGCGTTGTTCTTTATACTTAATTTTCCTCCTATTCTTTGATTCTTTTCCTCCCTGGGCTGAAAATATTAAGATAAAAAACATATTACATTCTTATTGTATGAGAATAATTATAGTCCACCATACTGGAAAAAATTACCTGTAAAGTAATCTCATCTTGTACAAATGCAAATTTTGATTTACTGAGGATGATAAAAAACAAAATGGAATCATAATAATTTACCTCTATATTTTGCCTTTTTGTGCTTGACCTCATCTGGATTTGAATAACGAGTGATAAACGGGCACCAAGGTTGAAGGTATTCATTGATCATTTCTTCAGAACATTCCTGAAATCAGTGTCAAACATACATTAAAAAACTAAATCCTTGTGTGTGGCAGTAGATTGTACTCAAATGATTAAGATAAAATGAAAATAGATCAGCGGCTAATTCACAATAACAGAAACCGCATAAATCATCAGTTAGCAGTCAGTTAAACTCCCTTCATCCACCCCAGTTACCACTCTGTAATGGGTTAGATAATCACTATATTTCTGTACAAAACATGTACAAGAATAACCTTATTGGGCCAGGTTTTGGCTAGCTCTTTGTTTACTGTTTACTTAAGTATTCACCAAATATACATTTATAAAAAGCGTCATTCTTTACAATATCTTATAAACAAACAAAACATACCAATTTTTACGTAAAAAATATTCCAAATAATGGTCAGTTGTCTATTTGGTACAAGCTAAACATTTAAGTGTAAAAATCCTAAACATTTAAGTGTACATGCCAAGGGAACAATTTTATTATGTGCATTATAGAGATTCTTAAGAAATCGGAGAAGATGAATTTTAATAAGCCAAATAATGGTTTTCCTTCCATCAGAAAGCTAGTTTAGATTCATCTTATAATTTTGTTTTGCTAATTTATCAACATAATGTTGACTAGAATGTACTGGGTGACGCTTGCAATTTGTGTAGGTCAATAATTAACATGAATACTCATTTTAAGGTACAGATTACAAACTCTGTCCTACATCAGGGCGATTATAGATTTGAATCAATCCATCTTTTAGCAGATCCATGGTAAAATATAATACCAACATTTCTAATTGCACGAAATGTGGCCTTTCAAAAATCATCAAACATTTGATTTGTTATGGACAACAAGCATACATAAATGTAGAATATTTCATATTTATTTAAAGTAAACGCCTTTGTATTTGTAGCATATAAGCAAATAAATAAAGGATAAAATCTGATAATATTTTCAGAGCTTACTGCATCAGAGCCATTTTCTTTTTTACCATGTTACTCTCTTGTGGGTTTACTTTTGGTATACAGGCTTGACACTTGACCAATAAATAAAACTGTTTCTGATACTATATGGACATGAAAATCTATTCTGGTGTAAACATACAATCATTTGAACATGTTCAAACATTTATATGGTCAATATTTATATTAACTTTTTGTATCATATTTTCACAGGAACTAATGCCGCCTCAGACTTGTATAACATTTATCAAATGGGCAGTCACTGTTAAATAACTTCAAATGTAAAATACCAATATTACAAATTTAAAAGGAACAACAATCTACTGCAAATCATTTTAGTGATTCTCAAACATTTATCATCTGTTGATAATTAATATATTTAAGATAATTCTATTAAATAAATATGATTATAACAAGGCTTATAAATATCATAATTACACCTACATGACCGTAATGTCCTTTTCTGCCACAGTTGTAACAAAAGATAGCTTTATTTTCTTTTTGTTTGGATTCCTGCAGTGGACCTGGCTTTGTCTGTCATAACAAAGAGAGGTAACCAGTTAGTTGATATGGTTAATTAATATGTATTATGTCATTTGAAGTGTCATTAATGATTACAAAAATACACTCATGTAGCCATATATATATATATATATATATATATATATATATACAGTCTAGCCCCACCATCTGCCACCCATGAACTGCTGCCAACCTTTGATAAGAACCCGAGTTCCTGCCATGATAATGCCTATCATACATTGCAATATAAATACCCCCTCTATACTGCCACATGCTGAATGAAATTTTCTGGTAATCTGTGAATTGACTGACAAGCTGTTGGGGAATTAGGTGGTGATCATGAGGGTGTTAATCGTGCGATTGGCAATAGATTAAATAAAGTGATAATTGGGGTTAACAAAGGATCAAAAGCCATGAGTAAATAACCACCCCAAGGCTGTCCACCTAATATGCCCTCCCCCCCCACTCTAATGCCACCCCACCACGATGCCAACTTTCAGCCAGGTGCCAAAACTTACATAAAAGTGAGGTTAGACTGATATGTATATACCAGGTGCTTATCCAGATATACCAGGTGCTTAACTGCTTATCCAGAAATGGAAGTTTCTGATATGTTAAAACAATTCAATAGGTTCAGCATGAAAGAATGAACTACCAGTATGCATTGCTACAATGAACCTATTTTTTTTACAAATGTTCATGCTAACCACCAATGTATGTTTAATTGGCTGGCTAAAAGTATGATACACATACACATAAAATTATTCTAAGACTAAATATTCATTTATTCATACTATTTAATAATTGCAAGAAACAGTTCTCAGGGTGTGAAGTAAGTATATGTGGTACATAATAGTCAGAATAATAACTAAGTGAGTATCAATTTGGAACCATTCTGCATATAAACACATCACATGCTGAAATGGCTATAGTTTGACATTGATGACTGTGTATGTGATGACTGTGTATGTGATAGCAGCAAATACTGTGGTATGATAGTTTGATCCTATAAAGGCCAAACCATGAGATACAATCATGGAATAACAAGCATTTAAAAGTAAAAGCTATTCCGGGTCACAAGCATCATAGTCTAGCCTCTGCACTGATCATATGGCTGAGATCAGTGTTGCTTCTAGCCAATGTGGGGGAGATCCCTCATAGGTTTTAAAAATGTGGGGGATTTTAATGTAACATGGGAACTTGGGATGAAAACCATTTAGGTGTACAAATACATATCACCCAGAATATTTGAACTAAAAATGGTGACATCTGCATCCTATTTGAAATATTTATACACATAGTTTTAGGGTGTAAGCATAAATGTACACATATTTCTTCTCCTTCCACATATTTATAACTAACTCGTAGTCAAAGTCAGCCACAGAATATTTTGATGTTTTAATAGTCATCAACATATTGAGGTATTTTTTCTTTTAATTTATTATGATGACTAGTCTTGATGGAGTTTTGGGAACTAAACCCACGCTCACATTCAGCAGTCTGGTATGCAGGGGCATAAAAATATTTCTACATCTCACTAGCCCCATGGCTAGTAAAATTTAAATCCACTAGCCCAACCAAATAATTTACTAATTTCTTATAGCCCAACAAAAAATTACTAACTCTCAGGGTTGGGGTAATTGTAATCCATTGTAATTGAATTTATGATCTCCAGCAACCGTAATCGCCATTTCCAGATGCAATGTAATCATAATCAGCGATTACTTTCACGATTACACAAGATTTGCCATTTTATAACATGCCAGAGATATGGTTTGGTATGTAAAGTTAACAATAGAACTGAATTACCCACTGACGGTCTGCTGTAATATTTATACACATGGTGATTTGTCAATTTATTTGATCTATGAACATGAAAGGAAAATGTGTTGAAACACTGCTTCAGATGTTACCACTATCATATAAACAGGCATTTCAGATTAACTTGTGTAGTTTTCACATAGTTAAACCCAAGCTAGTCACATAGCCAGTAATCATTTTAACTCCAGCTGCAAACGGTCCTGATTGGTCAGCAGTCGAATGACAAGCAGCAAATAAAGTAATGTATGCTATATCTTGGCCACCTAGAGGCTGTGCTGATCTAATGACAGCCTGGGGATTCTCCCCCAAAACACAAGCAAGCAAGGCCCCCGATCGACATATGGGGTGACACACATGGGCATTAGACAGAAAATGAGAAATCAAAGGTCGAAGTACAGAGTTGGGAGGTGGCCGAGTTTTAGAAGAAAAATATAATTTAAAGCATAGAACTATGAAAAGTGGTCCATTTATGGAGGTGGTCAGGTTACAGAGGGTGTTAGGTTGGCGGTCTGACAATATTCTAATTATCCCATTTATTATATAGACCTTATCTGGCTATAGTCACACCAGACATGATGAATTTCGTTATTAAATATAATATATTCAAACAATTCCATTGATATTGTTTACAGTAATCTCAGTTTGTAATAATCATAGTTATCTCTATAAATACCTGTGCATTCATGGCAAATGCATCAGGCTGTGCTGAATAAGTGATAGCCTGGGGATTCTCCCCCCAAAAAACAAATCAATCAAACAATCAGATTCATTACTTGCTTGTATGCTCTATGGTGAATATTGATCTCAGAAATATTAAAAAACAATTAACGTCGTACAATGGCATCAAAGTCTCTTGTACATTTTCATTTCAAGAACATACCAGAAAGTGGGTTTAACCATGTGAAAACTACACAAGTTAACCTGAATCACAAAGCAACATGTAAATACTGTAGCATATTTATATCGGTATTATACATCTAACTGAGTAAGTATTGATGAAGAATCGCATTCTTGTTTGTGTTATAATATACATTGTAATCATGATTACTTTACAATGTAATCGATTACAGTCAGAATGAATGTAATTGTAATTGTGATATTCTCAAGTAATTGATTACCTTGGTCCTGTAATCGCCCCAACCCTGCTAACTATTAAAACTATAAAAAAAATTGTGTAAAAAATACAGTAATTGTGTTTGTAGTTTTATTGATCCACACTCTAACACAATACAAGTTTACAATAATCAACTGTTCATAGTTCTTCCTATAATAAATTATTGGTGATATCCACATTCTGGCCAGGAATTTTCTTCTTGTGCCTGTTAAGGTGATGATCACCATTACCAGCCACTTATCAACAATAAGCCTGGAAGAAATTCTTTGGTCATCACATGCAATAAGCATCAAATTACATATATTTTCCTGAACAAAGTTTTAGTGCTGTTCATAGAGGAGAACTGCCTCTCACACTCAGCAGAGGATCAAGGAAGAATCAAAATTCTTAAATTACCAAAAACTGCATATAATTCCTTCAGCAAAGTAGGAATAGAGTTAATATGATATATGAAATCCATACTTATATAATAATATTAACATAAAATGCAAAAGCACAGTGATCCAAGAAATAAACAGGAAAGGTACTGAGAAATCCACTATATAAACAAGACCATGTTTTTATTTACTGTAAATAAAGGTAACTGGCCAATCAGGAGAGAGTATTTGAGTCATGTGACCATCATAATGCAGAATGGACGTTTACCAGCCAAGATCACCATGCCACCAAAATCTCTCCCATCCTTCAAGCATAGTTCTTATATTCAATAAATATTTCTAATTATGACATTTGAAATGGCTACAGCAGTAGATTTTGGCATTATTTCAGATCAGGAACCTATCAGATGATAAATATTTGGCATTTATAATGACCCATTTTCTGCTGATAATGCCACACCAGTGGTTTGGCATTATTAAAGCTAATGTGATGTTAATGCACGCAATAGTTACAATATTGCATCATGATATTATCTTATCTTCCAAAAATGAACAAAAATACAGAAATTATAAAGGGCCTTCATATAATCAACTATAAGTAAAATTAGTGTTACAAGACCCCTAAGGTTAAAAGTGATCCAATGTGAAATTGAACTATATATGACCTTTTCCAAGGTAGGCCCTGTTCTTATTCTTCAGGGGGGGGGGGGGGAAAAAAAAAAAAAAAAAAAAAAAAAAAAACCAAAAAATTAATGGGTAAATTTTCCTGGGATTAAATTTCCATCATGCATGTAAAAATCACCCTAGAACTCACAAAACTGAGATTGATCTAACAGACCCCCATACCTTGTTTAAAAAGTTGGGATTTAAACCAAACTGTAAAAGTTTTCACAGAAGCAGTTAAAGGGTGCTATCAAAATATTCACAGAGACAGAAGTAGGACAGATGATGATTCAGATCAGATGATGAAAATGATGATAATGAACCGGGAAAGAAAAGGATGATGGTTTTCTACAAGGTGATTCACAAAAAGAAATTGATTTAGGATGTTAGATAACTGTCAAAGTTTTAAACACAGAAAGCACCGATTATGAATGTGCTACATTTAACACAATTTGAATATGTACTGTTTAACAACAGATAGATCAGTGCATTAGTATCCACACAAGGAAGATCTGAGATTTTTCAATTATCTACTTACAGTTAAATGATACTGTCTCCAAAGCTCGGGACATGTCTGAAATTTTAACAGCCATAAAGTACAAGACAAATCAGTTTGCTATTCAACGTAATAAATATCTAAACAGAATCTAATAAGCAGCAAAACCAGAATTAGGAATTATGCCAAGATACACATTCTGAATAGATTCACAGAAGAAAGCTCAGTGTGATTAAATATCTGGTAAATTTCAGTGTTTTATAACAGTTGCAGGTACGTACACTCTGTATGTGTCCTGAAAAACCACACCTATTACAGATAACCTTGTGGGACTTCCTTGGTGCCGAACACATCTTACTAGAATGTCCCGGCAAATCACAGTTGTAACACAAAGAGTTAGGACATCGCCAATGCATGTGACCTGTTTCACCACACATTGCACATTTTGACTCTTTCTGCAAGAGAATGAACATTACCGACATCAGATCGTTTAATGGATTCAAATTAGCCAATTCAAAATTAAGCAATCTAAGAAATTACATCCGTTTAATTTGCACAATTAAAAGCTCACCTTAGGTTTTGGACATTTTCTGCTCTGGTGGCCTCTTTCATTACAATTTTTGCACACAATTCGATTTTGTCCATAAGAACGCATTAAGCCATATCTATCATCATCATTAATCTTCCAACAAGTTCCTGCAGAAGGAGACGGAAGGAACTCATTACTGTTAGTTTGAATGGATGACAAGAAAAAATAACTTAACAACTTTAACAACTGTAACCAAGGAAAACACGTGAACAAAAAGTAAACAAACTGAATGTGGAAAGGAATTACTCTGCCAGACTCAACATATGATAATAACAATAATAATTTACATGTTCGTAAAGCACCATATTCGTTGTAGCCAATTCAAGATTTTTTATAATAAACTGCAATATGAGGTATATAAGCATAATTAGAAATGGTGATAAACAATTCATATTATTTACCCGTAAATGGCCACCATTAACGGGTCCATTTAATTGTTTTAAGAGTCTGAAATTATGCCCTGCTAAGCTATGGTCAAACTTTAGTTAATCTGTGTGAAGCAGCCACTTGTCCACTCGGATCGTTTACTGTTAGTGTATTGGTTTTGTCAGAGATAACGCTGACCAGGAATTGAAATCAGAGCCTGGTTAGACAAGATTTACTGTATGTGTCGGGTGAGAGGTTTGTTTCTGCACTGGTTACACCTGGGATATAGAGTCAGTGAGTATCTACCTAGGAAAACGTCCCCAAACACAGGACACTCTAATAGCAGAGTGGTTACAGCACTGCCCTGCAAACATCCAGGTTGTGGGTTCGAATCCGACTCAAACCTATATTTGTGGGAGATGTCCCTAAAGAGTTGCCCCGTAGGCCATATACCCCAAGTGTAACTAGCGTTCAGGCAAAATCAATTAATCAATCCTCCAAACACAGGTAACTTGATTTAATTTTAAGCCTGTTGTGGAGGTTTGCATTGTCCTTTTTATTTTGTGGAGATATTTCATGCATTGAACATACAAGTGCTAACAACCAACTGTCCAGAGAACTGACATAATGAAGTGTTCAAACCATATAGAACCAAATGGCACAAATTATACATATCATATAAAAGTTTTCAATAGATGTGCAGATTATGATCATGGGGCTTCATTAAGTGTTTACCGATTTCCCAAATGGGCTACAGTTAATTTATAATTATTCTGGAAAGGTTTTAATAGAATATGGTAAAACATACATGGTAACCTTTATTATAACTCTTTTATACATCCTGTATATGTTTAATTATGTCTAATCGCACTTTGAATGAAAAAAGTATAAAAATCTACATACAAATCGTGGAAATTCAAATGTTGTTGTCTAATGTAACCCTTCTGTGCATTGCATACTACTTGGGCCAAGCAATCTCCACTAAAGTTAAATCACAGATCAAACCTCATCAGATTTCGACCAGGAGTCAAATCACCTTATTAGAGGTCTGTGTATCAGATGGTTTGCAATGTTATCCGAACACCATATATTAAATAAATATCACTGTATTCTAAAATATTTACCTTGAAGCAAGTGATGCACCTCCTCAACAGTTAGTGGTGGATCTCCATCCCAAGTCTGCAGATTAATCTTCTGGAGATCCACCGGTTTGAGTCGAACAGGATTCCTCATGCTCTGCCATAAACCATTCACGTTCAAGTCAATATCAAAATCATCATCACTGTCTGACCACGTGTTAAACATCAGATTATCACTGTCTGACTTTGCCAACACATCATCGCTAGAACTTTCAACAATAATCACTTCTTTGTTGCTTTTCTTTACCTTCTTCACTGTCGTAGTTTTAACTTTGTCTGCTCTTCTTTTTGTGGTGGAATTTCCCTGAGAATTTTCTGAATTTCTTTTATTTCTAATTATCTCCTCTTTCTTACAGCCATCACTTGAATCTGACATAACTAGCACAACTTCTTTCACACCCCCCTTCTTTTTTCCACACTTTTCCATCTTGGAACAGGTCTCCTTAGTTAAGGTCTTTTCTGCATTGTGGATATCAAAAATTAAATAAATTGTAGAATAACAGAAAACCAATCGGAGTAGAACTTGGAGTTTATAACATGGCAATAAATGAATTAATCTAAAAAAGAATTGTCGATTACAGGTCGGGTAAACTTATTTCCACATTCATTAATTACCTGAGAATCATAGCTAATCAATTCTCAGAGAGACAAAATCATTATATAAAATATAACGAAGCAGCATATCCAAAACAATGAAGTAATAGTTGAACTTTTGCTAAGTGAAATCATCAAGATTGCAACTAGAAATGTATGGATATAGCATTACATTAAACATTCATATACTGAATTCACAGTTAGATTAATTTTGTATTGCATCTAAATTTCTCTATTTGTAATTTGGATATATTTTGGGCTCTACATAGCAATAATTATTCACAACCTTTTGGTTCTGTTTTGGACTTCTTAATTGAAGGATGGGCAGCTGTATCTTTTCTCTTAAGCGTCACCTCAGATGGTGACATGTATGATCGACCACTGAAGTTAACAATAGAAGCTAATGAGAAGCTCTCTTTGGAGTGGACTTTCTGGTTGACTATTTCGATATTATAATCAGTAGGAGCAGCAAACTCTCTTGTTTCATCACTGTCATGAGGCTCAAAGTATAGCTGGCTATAAAGCATGGCCTCAATCTCTTCATTTTCTATATCATCTTCATCTGGAAATAGTTTGTTCATATTATATACAGAACACAGGATATGCACTTGTGACAAGGGAATTCAGTCTGAGGCACACATACTTTGCTAAGTGAAATAATCAAGATTGCAACTAGAAATATATGGATATAGCATTACATTAAAAGTTCATATACTGTATTTAGAGTTATATTAATTTTCTATTGCCCATTATCTCAACATCTCCGAGATTGTTACAAATCAGACATTGAGTTACAATTTATACTCTCAATCAATACATGAACTCTTTAATTGATGAAATTAAGTAGCAGAATACTGCAGAAAGACATTATCATCATGTCTGACTTAACATAAAATTTAAAAAAAATTAAATTCATATTACATGTACACTCTCTGATTTTGTACATATCTTGTCAATAAACCACTACTGCTATTGAATAAACAAATACACTGATGCTACTGTTAACTGTGTAGAAGTAAATGGAGTAAATATGCAACAAGGTTCTATTTAGCTTATCTTTCTGTTATTAATAGTTGTTCACATTAACACAACCCATTTTAAAAATGCAAACTAAAGCTATGAATTTATAGTGAACAAATTATCCAATTTGTTGACTGGAGAAGTACGAAAGCAATCTAACAAACCTTGTCTACAGTCTTCATCATATGGATCCATGTGTAACTGAGGAGAACAACTACCTGTGCTCAACTGGTGTAAGTTCCACGAGTTTATGTTGTCTTGGTTTCCATGCATTGTGCCATTAGATAGTCATTATGTTCTGCAAATGGCAACAGATTGAGGAAAATGCTATTTTTCAGTACATACAGTTATAAGAAAAACTTAGATTCATTCAGTAAATCGAATGAACAGCCATTTATGTGGAGAAGCGTTTTTACTAAACATAACAAATAATTTTAAATAGTAATAGTTACAACTGATTTGATTACAATTGTTTGGAATACAATAGAGTAATAAATTTAATTTTTTAAATATACTCCAATAAATAGTACTATGATATCTAAAGTGAGTGTAATAAACTAAACTAAATAAATATAGGTACAATAAACAAAAATGTTTACAACAGGAGTAGAAGGGGAGACACTAATCTAAGAATTTTATAAATGTGTGTACTGTTCAGGAATGAGATGAAAACTGCAAAATTATTTCCATTCAAATAAATGAACAGACAACAGGTGATTTCTGCGATGCATCTACTGTGGTTTGCAAGTCAGTGAAGCCAAGAAGTAGCATGGAACAAGAAGTATAATTCACTAATTGCTTGTAAATTTACGTTTTGGTGGATCCACAGAACTAAATAGTAGCAGTTTCATTTTTATTAAATATAACATAGTTATTTTTACTAATAGATAAGATTATTTGTAAGGGGGAAAGTTGACAGTTTATTTTTGACTGAAAAATTTAAAGGTTATTGAAAATAAATCATCAAGTTGGGAACTGTAATAGACATGTTATCAAAATATGAAATATGTTGTGATCTCATGACTGGTAAAAGAATGTTTTTATCATATGGTTCAGCGACCCCGGTGAAAAGCGGCCTGCAAATGGACGTTCGCCAGATGGAGCAATCATCGTCGAAATTGTCTATAGAAATAATATTTAGACTCCATTTAGTAGTATCAGCAACAGAACATTGTGATGAATTTGGAAAAGTGGTGCATAACTGTGTATATATAGTAATCAAGTCTTATATGTGACATATTCTCTTGAGAAAAAGAGCGATTCAGTTCAGATGTTATATTTTGGGCATCACTTTAATAACACTAATTCGACACAAAATACTGGTTATCATCTGCTATCTTCCTAAAGCAGGGTTGGTAGATTTAAAGGGTACTTCGAGTGCACCCCACCCCAGATCCATGTCTGCACTTGTTGCAGTTAATTTCTCACAATTAATACTGTCTGTGACCCTTTTTCGGGGGTGGTTCAAAGTTGTAGGGTTTGATTTCCCTGAGAATTGAGAATGTCAAAACTTTGGTTGGAATCAGACAATTTGTCTGTCAACTGGTCAAACTGCTTGTAAACAAAGCTATGGCACTATGTGATGTTTAGCAAAGATGATATCACATAATAATCCCTAGCGAGTGTAGTACACACTAACAATGGCTTATGAAAGTTAGGAAATTAAGGATTTATGGAACAGTTTAATGGAAATATGATAGCTGGTGGTTACAATTGTTTTCAGTATGGTAGTACATCTGATAGGGAATAAAATAATTGTTTGTTACATTATATTTACTTAGAAATGTGAAATTTATTTTCCCGTCACTCATTCATTGATAAATTATGAAAATACTGTGACATAATGTTTGTTTTGAAACGGGACCATCCCATTTAGCAATTGGTATGGTTTTAAGAATGCTTGCATGTTTAGCAACCATGTGGCAATGAAATATTGTACTGTTATTTCTAAATTATCTAGCAAAATTATGATGTTGTGAAATTTTATATAAATTATACATCCCTCTATAAATATATATATGGACAAATAAATTCTGAAAACAGACAATTATTTGAAGGAACGGGTAGTTTCGAAACAGTAAGTAGACCAATTCAACAACTATATATTTTTCAGAAATGATTTGTTCACATCATATAGATCTATACATATATAAATGCATACAAACAAAAATAATAAATTCATATTTTACAAAATGGTGCATGATCAAATAAATCATGATCTGATTATGCCAATGTTGTACTGAGAATGCTAGACAGTTTGACCCAATTGACAACTCGGCCCCCTTTTGAGACAGCTCGGCCCGCTGATGAGATAACTCGACCCAATGATAAAAGATATGACAACAGTGTGTTGTAGTAATGCTCACCAACAAATCAGTTGGGTGGAGCTAGCATCAAACATACAGGCCAACCAATGGCACTTCTGAAAGAGCAAATATCAATTGATTGATATTTAATTGTTGGTGACATTTGTCAAAAGCATATCCAATATAATACAGTGCTGCAATACTAATTTTTGGACAAATAGAATTGTGTGTATTCTGACAAATGTAAGGGTGTGTGTGTGTGCTAAAAGTAATTTTACCTATTATACTTTTAAAATGTTACTGGGGACAGCGTTGTATAGATGTAGTTCTGCTTGACAAAAGAGAGTAATTTGAAACAAGTTTATTCATGCCATGCTGCTCTTTTACAAAAGAATGTAGGATCAGTGGGCTGCCAGTATATTAGATCGTCACACCACATAGAGGTGTTTCAGTGGTTTTGAAAAACGAGTGTAAATTTCACTTTCATATTCTATGTTTACATCTTGCATAACCTAAATGTTGCTGTGTCCCCCCGTCAGCCGTGAGAGCGCAGTTAGTTAGAGCAGGCTTCATACACATTTTGACATCTCAGATTCCAGGACTTTCCAGGACCTTCCAATGTCAAATTCAAGGACCTTTTCAATGAATTCACGAACTTTTAACACGCAAAAAATACACCCATATTTCGGAAGAAGTGTAATGACTGTATGCTTATGATTAGAAATATAGATCTATATGTCCAAATTCCAGGACTTTCAAGGACCTCTACAAAAATTCCAGGACTTTCCAGGCCTGGAATCCAAATTTTCAAATTCCAGGGCTTTCCAGGTTTTCAAGGACCTGTGTGAACCCTATAGAGCATAGGACTTGTAGCTGAAGGGTTGCGGGTTCGAATCTCTGGGAGCTGCAATGTTGTCATGTGGCGACTGGTTCACTCATCCATAAAAATGAATACCTGACAGAACGTGATGGCTATGTGTTTGAGTACTGCTTTGCGCCTATAATGGCAGCATGTGTTGTTGCTCCCTTGGGAGTTAAGATGTGTGCTGGGTGGAAACAGGTCTGAGTCAGGGATAATAATACTGTATAGTGCCTCAGAACAGGGTTACCTGGTTCTGGCATTATATAAACATGCATTATTATTATTATAAACTTTTGTGTGATAAATGCATTTTTAGTTCCTGTCATGTTGGTTTAACGGCATCAAATAAATTTTGTGTTTGCACTTTATGCTGCATGACTAAATAATATTTACAGTTTCTGAATAATGAAGATAAATACTATTTATCTTTATTATTCAGAAACTGTACCCGTATAAATATATATTTAAAATAGACACTTCACATTTTTGAATATATTTTACAAATGTCAAAGTTACCACCTCTTGACTTGGATTCACTACCACTACATTTCAAACAGCTACATGCACTTATTCCATATCAGTCTTGTACTGCAAGTAAATGACCACCAAGCTGTTAATATATATATATATATATATATATATATATATTCTAGTACAGCAGAGCTGTCCAAGACAACTTGTCCCCAGGCCGAGCTGTCCAAGCACCCTAAACTGAATCAATTGGTTGCCTAACGGAGCGCCCATCTTACAACCACAAGGCTTGCGGTGAGGTTTTGAAACGGGAAGGTCCCATTTTAAAATAAGAATGTACATTCTACCACTACCAGCTATTTAACCTATTATTAGCCTGATTCAGTGATCAGGTGCAATTTGGCAAATATGGTACAACCTTATTAGTTATAACAATTGCAACATTTAATCATATCATTAATACCATACTATTTTAAAAGGTTATAGAATTATGTCAAGACCATGGAACTCAAAAGTTGTAAATTTTTCCAAGGCCAAGCTAGTAATGTGAGCGATAATAAAAGAATTCTAAGATATCACCAAACAGTGGTATAATGATATACGTGATTATTTATAGACATATCTATTTATAACAAATATGAAATTATTTTGTCGTTAGCACTACCTGGATTAAATGAATGCAGTGATGGCAATTACCGATCAGTTTTAAAATAAATGACAGCACATCACGCTCCAACAAGCTCAGTCCAAAACAACCGCTAGAGGAGCCACAGTTTGCGCAAAATATGACGGCTTTTTCGTGTTCGTTCCAAGCATGAATCAAGAGGGTCGTGTCTGTTACCATTTAACAATATATATATAAACTTTAAGACATGCACTATTTAGAGGTTTATTTTCATCAGTTTTAATTTGTTTTAATTATTAAGTAAAGTGTATACGTTAGTTTTAGGTATCACACATTTTTTTTACATATCAATGCGTTTAGAATATCTAAATACAGTATATTATAATATAATAAACTTAGGTAAAAAAGAACATAGTATGACATAAAAATATATAACTTATTTCCTTTGAGGTCTGTTTTAATGTGGCTCTCATTGTAATAATAATAATTTTATGTATAAATGAAAAATAGTGGTTTCTACTGAAAAGTAACTTTGTTAAAATTAAGATACTCATTAAATTGTTAATCATATTTAATCATGGCTTATATAATCGTGAATACAGAACATCACATAACAAGAGACAAATGATGACAAAATTATTGTCTGATGGCAGTTAACGTTCCAACCATTATCCAGTTTCTGTACGTATATATACTGAGGTACATCTAGACTAATGATTTTTTCTAAAGTCCCATTTACTGCCATGCACATGCATGCTAAATTGATGAGGCAATATCTCACAATCAATGCTAAAGGAAACAAATATCTTAGCAGGTGTAGAATCAAAAAAAGGAATTATTCTTAAATTCATATATCTCAATGTCCAGCAGAGTATTTTATCCATCTAGGTAAAAACATATATATATATATATATATATATATATATATCTTCTAATTTAAATGGATTATAGGTATATTTGTTGTAGTTTGTAGATTTAAGATGGTACCAAGTAGAAACGCTAATGAAAATAAAACAAAATGCACCTAATTTCTTTGTTTTTCAGATTTGTTACACGAATCAAAGAGGATTAAGATTAAGTAAATGTTTTTATAGTAATTCATATCATGTAATATTTCAGGGTATGTAAAGCTTTGTATATTGTAGTATGTCGAGATTATATATATATATATATATATATATATATGCATATATGATAGTCCTTTATAAAAGTTTTTGTATTATTATTATTATCATCAAGTATTTTAACAATGGTTTCACAGATAGTAACAAACAAGAACTTAATAAATGATTCATAAGAACTGAGAACAAATACATTGATACCAGATATATGGAACATCGACACTGTCTGATTATTTATTTTTTAGCCATTATCATTATATGTACAATGTAAATTGTATTGCATTATAAATAATGAATAATTTCACACTGAAAGTGCAAAGGAAAATTAACCAAAATACAACTATCACACGTTTGAATTAACTTTTAGTCATATAATTTGCAGTGCCCTTTTTGTATGAAACATAAGTAGACTTATCAGGTGAAGAAATAATTTGATGTTTTTCAGCAAAACATTTCTGTATCTGGCATTTCCCCTGGATGGTATTTCCCATCTTGATGTTTCCAGATGGTGATGATTAGTCTTTTACGGACGCTTTTGTGAACATGGTAGGCTAAATGGGCCAAGCGACCTCCGAAGTTAATGAAGCGTAGTCAAAGATGAAACAACCTTCAGATGTGCCCACGCCGAGATTCGAACGCGAGTGGTTGTAATCTGTGGTTCAAGATGCTACCACTAGACTACAGAACTATTTGTATTCATGTACACAAAAATAGCCGAGTATGATAATATTAATATTCTTTTTGTTATCCAATCACACACTGCACTGTGGACTTCCATGTCATAACATCCCATTTTATCCACATTTGGATGGTATGTTTCATTTGAAAATCTTGTATCATTTAGGAGTATCCGTTCAGTTGTATGTCCCAGGTATGAACCACTAGTGACCAGGCTTTACACGACGCTCTCTCCCTCTTGTTTATTACCTAGTTCATTTAAGTGACAATTTCAAATTCAAGAAGCAGTTTCAGTCATTGCATGTAGTTTTGAACTTGCACATATAATGCATGATGAATTAGTTAATTTATTTTCCTTTCAATTGTTGCCTTCATTGTCCAAGCTCTTAAAAAGTGTTTATGTTGTTAGTTATTTCTCTAATGACATTAAAAAATTACTGACTGCCAATTTGTCTTCAGGATTTGCTTTTATAAATTTCTAACATGTTACTGTTTATAAAGTGCATGGTTTTTTCAAGCACTTCATTTCAAATGTGTATGATTCGCTTTTGTTTTGAATTTCATCCGTTTGAAAAGAAATCTATCTATTTAATGTAATTAATTAAAAGCCATTTTGACTGCATCACACTAACTTCTATTTCAAACCAAACTACAAACTTAACATTTTTGTTGATGCTACTGATGCACATGTTACCACATAAGTCCAAACTCAATATTTCTTAAATCGGAACTTTGGTTATATTTTAGACAGAAACAAAATTGCACCACAATGAAAATAAAGGGCTTGAATCATTTGTGTCAAATTACTTCTGGTCTTGAGTAATCTGTTGTGCCATTCTAAAGAATTTTACAGGTTAATTAATTACATGGTTTGAACAGAATTTATCTGGATATAAAACACCTTTCTAAATAAGGATGTCATATGACAGGACACTATATTATACTGTTACATACAGTTCTCAGAAACATAGTCTCATAAACTTCAAAAGAAGAATGGTAATGTGAGAAGAACGGATGGACCATAGGCATTTCATGATGGAACATGTTTGTTACCCAATATCAATTTAAATTGTCATAATATTTTAATTTGTATGCTGTGATTTCACAAATTTTCTGATAAATGACACTTTTAATTCCGTTTAGAAGTATTCAGACAGCATAGAACACACAAAATATGATAAATTCTTATTACCTCATTTTACGACATGTCGATATCTTAAAAATGCTCAGTTTGTATCATCCAAGAAATAAATTTCAATTTATTACAAACACAGTAGGAAGCATACCATTTTATGCATCACCATCATCATAGTATTATGACTATTCTAATTATTTAAGGTGCAGAATTTTAATCAGAGAGATCACAGAAGCAGCACCAATCATTGTTGAAATACAGGTTTGAAAAATCAGCTCTCAATAACAGACTGATATGGATGAGGAGTAATAAAACAACTCAGAATACTGATTTACTGCAGAAATAAACACGGCAGGCTACCTCTTTATCAAGAGCAATAAAATGAGAAAAAGAACCAGTCATTAGTACATAACCATTGGGGTTATGATCATCAAATATTCATGAATTATAATGAAGCACTCCAGACATTTACACTTTATATTTCTTGCCATCATCTCATACCGAATCCTATTTAAAATCTTTTATAACATGCACAAAATCAACCGAACTTCAACTGTGAACGTTTCAGAGCTGCATACATCTCGTGAATAAATACACACACACAAAAAGTTGCATTGGCCAGGTTAACTACAGTGCAATGATCATGAATTTGTAGTGTGCACTAATTACACTGAGACACAAATACAATTTAACACAAATGCAAATTATGTTCACTAGTTTGTGTAGCATGTACTTGTATAAAATCACACACACAGACAAATTTAGGTCACTCACTTTCACACATATACATACAAACAATATGGCAGCAAAAGAAAATTAAATGGTTGGCCTAGGAAGCAGTTTATTTTTAATTAAACAAAAACTGTGAACAGAATAGCAACAATCCCCAAACAGTTAGGAAAATGATCACTTTGGTAAACCACACATAGCACAGGTTGTTACATCAATGGAGTTGAGGAAAGTACAATGAGCACATGTCCACATGTTTCCAGCTCCACCAATTGGTGGCAGTGGTGAAGCATTAGGCCCAATGAATGACGTCTGACGTGATGGCATCGGTGATGGTGCTACAGTTAACACAAAGGGAAAACAATGAAAATATATAGATTCTTACAAACTAAACACGAGTAAAAGATATGTAGATAAAAATCCAATACAACTCAAGTTCCAACTTCATTCAGTATTAGCTAAACCACAGTTGATAGCTATCACAATTCCCGACGTTCAACAATTAGAACCTTACCATTTGCTACCATAAGCTGTTCTACAGTTTCCCATTCTTCAGTCTTAGTCCAGTGATGTGCCAGAGCCTCATCTTTAGTTTTGACAGCCTCAAACAGACTATCCATATGCTCCTACATAAACGGTAGTACAATTTTGTACACAATTTGTATTAGTTCTATATGAGCATAAAAAAATATACTGCTACTTTGTGACTTTGATTATCATTTAGTCGTGGTATTTCTCTTTCAAAAGTGAAAGGCGACTAAAAACGTGATGCTGGATCAGCATAAAGAACTTGCTGTGAAGGAAACTGACACAGTTTTGATTTTAATAATAATAAAAATTAATTATCACTTATATTAACAATACATGATAAACAATTCATAATCTAATGTTTGTCAAGCTAAATATTTCAACTGATATACCTTAAGAGGCAACATATCACATAGGGATACGTAGAAAAGAAAATGAAAGTCAGATACAGCTTCAAGGAACTTCTCTCGGTCAAACTGCTGCATGTACTGACAGAAGGCATGAAAGTCCTGGAAATAAAAGGGTTATTTATTAATTGAATAATTCACTGGAATCACAAATAAAGTGTTATTAGTTGGCTAGTTAGTTATAACCACTTCGCCGGATGGCATGACAAGCTGTTTGACCAGGTTCTCAATGTTGTACTCAGTTATCAGGTTTTCAACTACCTGCTTTGCTGTGGGTAATCATGGCCTATTTTAGTTTTGAGACATCATCTCACTGATAGGTAGTCCACCAAAGCTAAAGAAGAGCCATCACCCTAAGTACTTGCTGTAAACTATTAGTCCTGTACTGGAACATACACCACATCTGTATGGACCTAATCTGATTTCAGTTCCTAATAGATTAGCCCGAAGTAGCAAGGTACCCAGTATCTATATTCTACCAGTTGGATAATAAACTAGATTCATGTATGTGGATACCAGTAAGTAAGAGGTAAACTTTAAGGCTCCTCTTTATTCCATATAACTCAAGGTAAATAGCATGATGCCCATGCCCTACAAACCAGATATCAGGCTAATTTGACACTGGAATTGGTGATCAATTCATATTTTGGAAATCAGAAAATAACCAAACTGAAACTGATACTTATAATTTATATATTTATAGGCCTACTGTCAAGATAACAAAATAGATTTGTCACAATTAGCTATTCTGGTGGATTAGTTCATGAACTGATCATTAGCTGAGTAAGAATTGTTAGTAAATGTTTTATTACCCTGCATATTTTTAACTGTTCATGATTATATGGAACTGTTTGATTTGGAGTTGATAAAAATAAAATAAATGGAACTGATCAAAAAAATTAATAAAACTTGAATAGATAAACTAAAATTGAGTCCACATCAGATACAAACCACATATTACGTTAGATGGCTCAAAAAGACCTGTGCCAATTACCAAATAATTATGGGAGTTAGGTAGCAAAACAACAATTGCAATAAACTGGACAAACAACTTCTAATACACATATACATTTAATGGTAATATAACAAGGAGATAATCAAACCTGTACTTCTCCAGCTGATTCCCGGTTCTCTATTGGAAATGGCTTAACATCACTGCTGTCACCATGGAAGGTGAACTGGGGCTCAACAGGGAAAGCAGCAGGCAAGTCAACCAGAAGGTACTCCACGGGCAGAGGGCGTGCTAGTTGAGTCACTTCATTTCCATATTCATCTCTTTCCTGAAACATTGTCATGAACAATAACTGCACTGCTGACTAAGAGTTCCTTGTTGTGTCAAACTAATGATGACCTATTTCCTACCTTGTAAAAAACATCGGGAACATACTGCTCATTACTTGACTCTTTGACATATCCCAATTCAGGTGCATCCTTTGTTGGAATAAGGCAGTCATCCCTGACAAGTGCCATACACTGATTGGATACTTGGTATCCCTCAAAATGAATCTGGTTCGAACTGTCACCTGGAAAAAGAAAACAGGGGGTAAGGCAAAACTTATTTCACGTTTACTGGAAGACAACACAAATTTTAAATTATACGGTCACCGCTGCTTCTATTAAATAATTTCTTAAAGTACGTCAACCAGAAATAATAATAAATGCAGATAAATACATACATACCTGTTACGACTACAGTTACAAATTTTGAACCAAAGTGACCCTCCGATGAGAGTTTACATGGATTTGGATGTTTATTTTGAAAGTCAGCAGCTGTGATGCACTCTTCAGCACTCAAGAAATGGGAATTCTTTATAGAGTAAAAACAAAACAATAATCATATCATATCTAAATAATGACAGTTAGCAGTGTTCATTACTGAAATTCATCAGTCAAGTTCAATTTGACCAACATTGAATAATGGCATACTTACAACGTGTCCTCTGAAGTGTTTAACTGTTCCCGTTTTAAGGTCTAATGCTTCCAAATCTGTAAATATCCAGCCAACAGTTTCTAGGCCTAATTTCTTGGCTAGAGTTTTAACGTGTGCTTCATGGTGATCTTCTAAAAGTTCCACACTATTCTTGGTACAACACTAAACCGAAATACAAAGTAAATCTAACTTGTAGAGAATTTACCAAACTAAGATTCTATGTCATATGGTAGCAGGCAAATTAAAGAGGGCAAGGAAAGCAATTAAATAATTGCCTAATCTGTTTTGTAAGGTGTCGGGAACAAGATTACTACTATAACCATTCAGCCTTGAATGAACCAATGCATAATATGAAAAGTTATCAAAATAACATTACCACATTACTTGTCCACTAGGATAAAGCATTAATAAATTAACTAGGTTGCATTCTTATGAGAATACGATTAAGTTAGTTGCTATTACCAGTATTTATGGCTGCAGCTAAGGATTCACTTTAATTAAATTTTGAGTAATGAAGAAAACTCATGGCAATTTGTGTCAGAAACTGAAATGCTTTGAAAAAACTAGACCATGTTTAAATATATAGCTACCAAAGAGCTCACCATAAACTACACAGACTATAGAAATACTATCTTTCATGCAGCATTAATATCCACAGCTTTGATGGTCAAGAGAAGACATTTAATTGTAATCTCAATGTTTATAAATACTGGAGACAAATAGAAACTGTGAGGTAGAGTAAGTTATAGCCAAATAGTGATTTATTAGATAATAATAGCATTCCATAATGCCCTGTATATATTATTATGGCATGCCAGCATACTGAATCTCTAAATACAGATCTACAACTATGATTTTGCATAAACGATATCACACACACACATACATTGATATAATTTCAGTTTAATATTTTACAGGTCAGTCACTGGACTCAAATATACAGTTCAAAGCAACTTACAATATTGAAAGACAAGTTGACCATGTTTTGCCAGAATTTAAAACTAAGCAAGAATTGTTCATGGTAGTTTGGCAGTAAATGCCTTTCTATTTGTCAGACATCAGTAAAAGATTTGAGAAAACATTGATTGAAATGAAGTTGGATAATAAATTCCGTTAACTTATAACTGACAACTGTTAACCCCTCCAAACTGTTAAACTAATTGATATTAATATTTGTGAATAGATGTTGGGTTCCCAAATCTATAGTATAGTTATTGGTACAACAATAAAGAAAAAATACAAGACAATACACAGTAACTACAAATATCTTCAGAATATATTTCACTATACCTGAGGTGGCTCATAGATAGCCATAACAACTGCCTTAATTCCAAGTGGAACATCTTTATGATGTTCATAACGTCCATACATGATGCCAATTCTTTGGTTGCCCGAGTTACGCCAGAAGTTGAGGAACTGCTCCACGAGGAAAGGGTTCTCGAACTGTATGTAGTCGACATGGCGATATTTCTGTCACAAAAAGATGCCAATTTACAGATTGAGACATTCTAGAGTTCAAAGTAATTTTTGTAAAAAAGATCAGTCTGAACAAAACTTGAACTCATCTGTGTGAATTAGAATGTTTCCTTAGTATGTTCATCAGCTATCTGATGTCTTAGACTTACCTGTCTGTTCAGTGTGACAGCGTTAGGCTGACATTTAGTACAGATACCTCTGGGCCATGGTGGGTGTTTCTTACATCCAGTTTTTATTTTACAGCTGATATTCTCCAGTGAGACAAACTTACCCCTGACAAAACAATATAACTCTGGTAATTCAAATAATATAGTCAAGCAGCATTAACAGTCTAAATACCACTTGGATACAATATGTATAGGTTTCTAATTATACTGAATGGGATGTAGTATGAAATTTGCCAGTTATGCAATTGGTCCAGAAAATTTTCCTGCTTAAAGAATACAGCTTAACCGATGTGATTAATATGACCAGACAGACGATAATTAGCAAATTATATCATAAAGATCAAAATGGAAATATTACATGAAATATTGGCTACTTCATTACAGATCAAATGGCAACAATGGACTAAACTCACTTATCGACACCACTGGTGAGCTTTCTTAGGTAAGAATGGAAAGACAGAAATTTGATTGGTGGATCAACAGACTGGAGATACTTTTCATCATGAGGCTGAAAAGATTTAAATTTAGCACAGCTAGTAAGGTAATAAAATTGTAATAGTTTATCAATAATGGCTTAATTTTTTCTTCATTGTTGCAAGCAGTATTCATTACCCATTTGATGTCTTACATAGACTATTAATAATAGACATTAAAATGTAAAATTTAGCTATTTTTCTCTGACAGAGTTGTCAGACATACTTCAGTGGAAATGAAGGAGGCATGATCAGTGCAGTCAGTGTGAATATATTCATATAAAATGATCCATTTCATCGAACAATAAAACACACATACATGTGCAGTAATCAGGGTTGGCCAAAAGCTGGCTAATACAAGTATTAGCCGGGCAGGTGGCTTTTGCTGATTTTAACCGGCTTTTACTGACTGATTGATTGATGATATTTTTTGACCGGATTGTTGAGCCACAGATATATACTTATGGTATATATCTGTGGCTGACCAGTTACATGCAGTGACAATGGCTTCACTTAATACTCCATCTCTAGTAGTTTTTGGTGTTTATAATTGCTGTAGTGAGATATCTGCTAATCTCTCACATGAAATTATAGATACACATGGTTAGCATCATGGGTGGCTTCAATACTGCCTAAAGGGATATAAGGTGGGAGAAAAGAAAACTTAAATCATAAAATGTAATACATTTTAAAACTAGTTATAAAGTGTCATATTTGACTGCCACATGGGGAAACCAAAAGATGCCACATGGAACTTTTTATGATGTTGGTGGTGACAAAACTACTGCTAAAAACAAGGAGTGTCAAAGTGATATTAGTAACAGAGTTCTACGACTGAAATGTCACAGAAAGAAATGTCCAGTCCTTCACAATATTCCAAAGAAGTATCAGCCACTTGGATAGTAAAAGCCAGGCTGAGCTAAAACCGCCAGCTTTAACCGGGGATGGTTGAAAGTAACCAACCCTGGCAGTAATGAGGTCAATTCAATTCTAAAATTGGAATTGATGGGCCTACTCATGGTAAAAAGTAGTAGGTAAAAAATGGAATTGGAATTGATAAATTTGGAATTGATCCCACATCTGTACATACATACATACATATATATATATATATATATAGATATGCAAAATTAAGAACTTATTTAAATTAGGCAGTTATATTATGAAAGACGCAATATCAGAAAACCCAAAGTACCCAAATAAGATCAATCAAATTAATTTTGGCTGAAAATTAACCAAATATAGAAGACTGAATAAAATGGTATTACAGAAATTGGACCCCAGTGAATAACTGCCTGCCGATTAAGCACTTTGCCCCAAAATATCTAAGCTGGATTATGCATGTTTGTCAATTACCTACTGATTGTACCCAGACTATAGATATGCTATACATATTGGCAGAATAGAGAACATAAGATAAATATACATTTTAAAAGGCATAACATAGCAAGAGTTGCAAAACATAAAATTTTCACATTTAGTTTAACTACACCTAGTTGTTGCTGGAACCATTAGATAACCATTGTCTTCAGATTTGAGAGAGTTATCTCCATGGACAAATATACATTCTGTGCATTTGTGTGCACACATCATCCAGAGTTACAACAAATTGATCAAACAGGATCTGTTACCAATATAGAGCTAGCACACCATCTGCTGGAAGAACTTAATTGCTGATACATCAAACCAAAATAAATCAAATGAAATCCACAGTCCTATGATAATGCTAAATACACATCATCACTCATTTCCCTTCATTTAGCCTACACGGTTAACATCAAGAGCTGGATGAACAAATTTATATGTTCAGCAAACGCTGAATCAAATACAATGTATTATTAATATTATCACTATAAAAGTTTTCTTCTGCATGCTTAAATCTGAGTTGATTTAGTTGAAAGGTTTATAAAGTACAGAAGCTTTCAATATCATACTTTATTTCAACATAAGAATAACAATTTATTAACATTTAGTAGTACGTTACCTCTAGTGGAACACAATGTAGACACTTTCCTTTGGGTTTATGGCAGCACCTTTGAAGCAAGATAATTGCACATGAGACACATACTGATGACAATATAAAATACATCCATACATTTTATATGTATCATTCAAATCAGCATAATCTGCAAATTTTATCTGATATTTGTTGATGAAATACTAACAGCTGTGGGTTCATTTCACGATATATCTTTCCATCCTGCTTCCACAAGAACCTGTCGACTTCATCCTCAAGTACCTCAGCTGGTAATGATCGATTGTTAAGTGAAGTGGCACTTTGGGTTGCAGCATTAATTTCAGTGGATGCTGTTTCCATGTCAGTGGGCAAGTTATCATAATTATCAAGACTTGTGACACCTGTTGACAGAAACAGCATATCCCCATGTCTGTAATGAAAATAAACATCCATTAATCAGTTGAAAATCTTTTCTCTTGCAATAATTCCAAGCAAACATTTGCTATCAAAGACAAAAATATGCTAACAAAGAAGTAGTCATTTTGGTACATTGTTAACCTGGTTAAACTGAGAATCATAAATTAATTGCATATATAAACAAATAAAATAGATCACTTCATAGGAACTAGTCATGTACAAATATGTACTGCTACATTTTCACTAAACTATGATATCATCTAGATAATTATAGGCAGTTCTATGTGTTTAGCAGAAGAACAGGAAATTCGGGAAGCGCCAACTCTAAAACCTGTTATGGCTGAACAAGTTCTTAACAAGAACTTAATGACTGCCTAAATGCACTAACGTTAGAGAAATTGAGCACAATCCAGCCATTTTTCATAAAGCGACACCTTATACTGTGTTAGTGTTCACCCAAAGTTGGAAATTTTATGACTGACTTGTATAATGCCTCAAACCAAAATGTTGAACTCTATTTTCAATATAGAGCTATTTAAAATTAATGATGTATCATCTAACAGATAATTTAAAGTCAACAGTTGCTTAGTGGAGAGTTAAACAATAATCATATGAATTATTTACAAATTTATAAATGGCGTGATAAAACACTTAAAAATATAATTAAACATAGCCTACTTTTAACTGCCTCTTATCACATATAAGGGATACAGTGGGTTATTTCTGAATATTGAAATCAAAAGGGGCTGATTTAATATCAAAAGATGTTGAATTAGAGTGAAAGCATATTATCTTCACTACTGAATCATAATCACCCAAAGTCTAAGTGCCTAAAGTTCATTTTACTGATGATTAAATGGACACAAAAAATTATATACTAACTTTATTTTGTAACTGGTAATTGTCCTACTTTTAGATGGTGTAATCTCTATTTGTTTATTTCTGCCCGTGAACAATGACCATCCTCCTTGGTTTGGTAAGTCGAATTCTTCTTTCACCTGATACAATAAAAACGTGAACAATATATCTGTAATGTTCACCAGCAAGACTGGCATCAAACAAAGTGATAAAATGACCCAGAAACGATAACAAAGATTGTTAACAAAATACCTTATGTAAGAAGTTAATGATCCTCTCTGTTGGCTTCACCTGGATCCTTTTTGTCCCATTTGGTGACTGGATTCTAACAGTCTGGAAGTACCATTTCAGAACAATGTTTTATCTTCTGGCTTTGTGTACAGAAATGTATTATGATTTGCAGACAGGGATAATACACAAAAACATCACCACTCATTTCCAGTATGAAAGTTGATACCTATAGATATCAAATGGCTCAAACCAGCTAATCCTCCATTACTCACAAAAATACAACACATAAATAGCAGCATTATTATACTAGGATAGTTACTGTCTGAGAGCATTTAACAACAATCAGGGTTGGCAGGTTTCTGACTAAATGGTAAAAACCGTGTTTTTTATTGTCCCATCAGAAATACCTTTCTGACACGTAAAATGTCAGAAACTCATACTTTTTTGGTTTAAAGGCATAAAATAACCGAAAAAGACTCAACTGTGCTATTGTACTTTATGTATACAGTGTAATATACATTTGTTTAAATGTGCTTGATATGTTTGCAGTTAATAAAGATCACAGAAATAATTACTAGAACTACTCATATGATCTGGAATTAATTTTTAGCTTTAGCAAAAGATCTCCTTGAGCTGGCAAGAACAACGGAGTCATTAATTGCATTAAGCATACCACAGTTAATAATGATTACAGAAGTGAGGAATAAAACTACTATGATGTTGGAGTAGTTAACTGTATCAAAGCAATTGCAGCCAGAGTTGGTAAGCTCCAATCACAGTGCAGATAAGGTCCTTAATTGCAATGTTGAGGTGCAAACTGATTTTTACTGTAGCACTGAATGAACTATGAATATGTTAATTAAACATATCAAATAAATATAATTGTATATAACATTCCTAATGAGTTTGTTGTTCTTTGTTCAGTAGGTCATATAATGACCAATATCCGACATAACCAGAGGAGATTTTTCTTTCTGACATTGTCCCATCAGAAATATCTTTCTGATGTCAGAAACCCAACCCTGACACCAATTATAATGTTATATATGATCAATAAAGATACTTAGAGATGACCATACCTCTCAAAGTTATGAGCCAAGAAATTAAGTTTTGAATCAGAAGGCTCAGATTTAAGCTCAGCACTGGTTATAATTGGGACTACTTTCATTACAACCAAGGGGCAAAACTCTGGGGAAATGAGAAGATCAGTCAATAAGACCCACCTAGACTTAACACTGAGATTGATATAAATATGTGGATGTTCTGACAGCAGCATGGTACTAATTGCAATATGGCAACACTCTCATGGAAACTCAAACATGAAAATAACTGAACCCCACCTCTGTACTCCCTTATCCAGTTATCTCGGCTATGTCTTATCCAAACACAGGTTTTCTAACATTATGTATATTCAAAGGAAGTGGTGTAACATGAATACTGTAGACCTCAGCCCATTTACATCTTGGCTCAGGCCACATATTGTAAATTATACCAACTTGCTCAGATAAACTGCTCGGAGTAGGTATTCCAAGTAGGTACTTGGAATATCTACTCATTAGAAATTAGCAGGTAAAAATGGAATTGATAAATTTGATGTAGAATTGACACCATATCTGATAGGCATACAAGGCCCCTGTTACAGCACAGCTCAGTGTAAGCATGGGCCAAGGTCTCTTTTATTTGACTGGGCCGAGGTCTCCATGGGCCGTGGTCTATGTATACTATGTAGCATTGCCTTGATACCTTATATACAAAATTAAAAGGCAATGCCTGTTATGGTATTCCGGTCCTGTTGCAAATTATGGAGCTTTTAGAATCTAATGAACAAAAATCGGTAATTTTTTTCCTGTAAACAAATTTACTCTATTTAGTAATTAGTATAAGTATTACTATTATATTGTTATGCAGCAAGAGAGTAAGAAACCCAGAAATATGCTTCTCGATGACGAGTAAAAAGCAGTCTCTGGCGAATAATTCATTTATCAAAATAATGCCTAATCATAATCATTAATGGGGCAGCCTATGTATGACTATAGTATGAGTATGACTATCTATGTCTATGAGTATCATAGTATGAGAGTTCAGAATAAGTAACGATTTTCATTATAAAACAACCGATATCGACAAATATGATTTAGGTTCAAGTCCATTATATAAGATGATTTATAGCTTAAGTCTATAAAACAAAGAACAGCAGAGAAATGTCATACAATTGTATTACTAGTCATAGCAATTCTGGTAACTTGCGATTTCTGCACAAATTCAGACTTTTCTTTCTTCAGTGACACAGCAAACTTGATGCCGACTAGTTATTTACGATGTCAACTTCCGGTTTGAAATAGTCTGCCGAGACACACTGACTAATAAGCTATTGAAGTCTGATCACTAGAGTTGCCAGTTTTCGTTCAAACAATATATATTGTGTGGAATACACGTGAGTATATAATTGTTATAATATAATAATATATTTAATTTAAGACATGAGTTTCTCCGCGATAGATAGTCACATGATTGTCATGTGACCTGTCAAGCATGCCAAATAAAAGAAATCTTGGTTTTGTCTGGACATGATCTGGTTGCAAAACATGGTATGTAAGTGCATTGACATTATAATAAGTATTGGATACATAAAATATTACATACAATATATTTCTGTATAAGTCCATTTTATACATGTAAGCTGCCATTTTATAGAAGTAATGTGGATTGTCGACAAAAACTCAAAAGGTGATAAATCAGCAGGATTGGCAGCTTTCTGATGACTGTAAAAACATTATTTAAACCACCTTTTTCCCGTCATGCCTGATATACGCCTTTTTATAGAATTTGTGATATATATATATATATATATATATATATATATATATTACACCTATAGAATCATATTATTCGATGATCTTCGACATACAACTCAACTGTTGCTATGATTATGCTGCTATCTCCAGCTTGTAAACAGAATATACTTTGAAAGTTTGATATCTGCCATCAGTGTTTGACAGCCAGATCTATAATCTACAGTACTTAGATTAGTAAATATATCATATAACAGATATAAAAGGTAGTTCTTTATATTTTATTAACGTATTGTAATATATGGTTAGTGTATATTAAAAAAATTACTGTATATGTATATCACAAGCATACCACTGACAAAAAGCAGTTAGGTACAAACGTACTTTATCACCAGTCATGTATACAGCATAGTGAGTGTATTAAATTAAAATATTTATGGGTGTTTCCATTTGCATGTATTATATAGATTTAATGTAAAGTCTGACTTTGATTATTTTAATGCCCCAATGATGGATGTCACATGGACTTAGTATACTGGCGTGTTTAATGACTCCATGTGTTATCATTTATTACACAGACCTTTGCATCAGTTGTACTTGACTTGGGTGCATTGACAGATCTTGGGAATTATATGTAACTGCTGGGCTAATGTAATGACCACTAGATTGGCTTTAAAGAAATAAATAATATCATCTGTCAAGTAACAATTTAGTCAGAGTGAAATTAGCACCCACTCAGTGCCCAAGTTGGCAAAGTATTACCCAGGCTAGTAATCTTGGTGTGGGCATATCTGAAGGGTGTTTCATCTTTGACTTTGCTTCATTACCTTTGGAGGTCACTTGGCCCATTTAGCCTACCATCTGCACAAAGGTGGCCATAAAACACCAATCATCATCATTAACCAGACTAGTAACTATGTTTTAAAGATTAAAGCCAGATCTGGTATAGATTTGGAGAAATTCTGCATATTTACATATAATTTAATTGTTTCTATTTAAAAATAAACTAGCTAGTACTTCATGAGGTTATGTTTATAAATAACATATATTTTTTTTAGATGTAAATCCGATACCTGTAAACTTTTAGACAAAAATAATTCAGTTATGGAACAGAAAGGTAGCCACCAGACCATCTGCTGCATCATAGAATAGTACTTTGATGACACCTAGTCAACTAATATGTCTAAGTAAGGATTCATTTAATATAATATTTAATGATGAGGATAAAAGCCTTCATTAGAAAAGTATGTGAGTGAGTGCTTTGTTTAACTTTATTATTGATAACACTTGGGTGTATGGTAGAACTGAGTCAAATGAGATGATGAGATGAAACTACCCGCAGCCCACAGGCATAGATATTATTGAGTTTTGAATGGCATTCATTGAAAAACATGTTTGGCATAAAGACACATGTTAAGTATGCTATATTTTTTTGTATTCTGAACAAAATAAACAATACAAAATATTAGGCACCATAAACAAAATATCTTGTTTTCCATCGCCGACTGACCCATTTTTGACATCCAACCTGACATTTTTTATTTCCTGTTTGCGATATTTTCCTGGTTTTTTGTTTCCATATTTTGCTCCTGGACTAAATTTATATTTTATGGTTTGATTGCCAGTCAGCAGGAATGCAGTAATATTACACACGTCCTTTTTTAAATGTTTGTGCATGTCAAACATGGCACTCATAATATATGTACAGTAGGTCCCAGCCATTAAGCTGGTACTCTGTGTCAACATTTTGACCCTTATTTTTGGGGGTTGGCTTAATAGCCAGTGCTATTTCAGTGCCAAGAAATCCAGTCATCGGGAGAAAAAATTCAGTGTGTTAGCAGCTGTCTAGATCTAGATATGCAAATGGACATCAATCATTATTTTGATTTAAATTCATGCAGTCATGGAGTGAAAATAGAAGTGAAACAAGTTGATGATAATTATACATGGCTTTATAATGAAAATCAATATTTATATGTAGAATTATATGATTTTTGTAATTATGGATAAATGTTATTGGACCCAGTAGTGCATTTCACAACTTTCAATTCGAAGGCAACGTCGGTAACAAGACAACTCATACCCAAGACATCCCATACCCAAGAGGGTCGTATCTCATTCGTTTGGCAGCATAGACATTAGGGTGGCCCCATATACATATTTTGTCTGGGCATATTTATACTATTAAGGGGTTAATTATTGATTAATTAATTTATTTTCAATAGAGAGTTAGTTACTAACTGACCACATATACCAGTAATTTACATTGTCTGAGTTATTGCTGCATTAGTGAACAAAACATACCATCAAAGGCTCAGCTCTGACAATATGTCTAATTATTTCTAAGTCATTGAATTCATATGTGGTTCATTGCATGTTTAATCATGCTGTTAATTTAAATTTGAGGTCCTATGTATGCGCTAACAGTTTGTGTAAACCATCATTATAATTTGCCTTGATCTGTTGACAGTATTAGTATACAAAACACATTGGTACGAATAACAAATTATGAAAACAAAACTATTTCCTGTGTTCAAAACATCACCTGGAAATAATGCAGGGAAAAGTTCAAATATTTATATCGGCTAAATGGATGGTACTACCATAAATCATGATATTTTAGGCCCGAAAAATGACCTTAGCTTAATGGCTGGGACCTACAGTACTTCAAATCATGGGCAGAAACTCCATCATTAAATCTATCATTGGAAAGGGTTGATGGTGGATGGGAAACATAAAATGAATACTCTGTACATTTACAGTATAACTTAGACAAAGGTTTGCTTTTGTGTTTTGTTGTCCCACGTTAAACCAATTGTTTACACCTACATGTATGTCTATGATGTTGTGTGGCATTCAGATGATGATGAATCTCTGTTAGTCTGTGTCAGTGTGCCATGAATAAGAGGTGGTAGAGCTACAGTGGGTGTAAAATTATGTGTATGTGGTGTACAAAATAATCTAGACATGTGTATGGTTATCCATTAAATAAATCCAATAGATTTTTGGCAATGGTTAAAGTACAACAGTGAAATCGCTGGCATTGACATTTTAAATTAAAGCCAAGAGAAATTGAGGAATGCCTGCAATATTCATAGAAGCTGTTACTATTCTAGGGTTGCCACACCACTTTGTAATTTTGAAAACAGACAGCCCACATTTTCGGTAGACACTCTATGACTCCACATGCATGTGATGCTTGCATCTGCCATACTATGTGAATTTAAAAAAGTTCGAATGATGCCACTTGTACACTTCTTTTCCCGATTCTTCTTATTTGAATTTCCCATGTTGAGAAAAATAACACTTGTATCACAATTCACAGAGAAAATAAGATACTTTTCACAATTCACGAGGAAACTAAGCATGTTTTAAATCACAAAGAAAATAAGTCAATTTACGGTTCACAGAAAAAATAAAACCCCACTCATGGATCACAAAATTCCTCCTTATGCCCCTTAAAACTTTCTCTAAACTACGTCATTTCATGCACTTCTTTGAATTTGGTGTCATATGTCCAATGTCTTTTATTGACTGTGGTTAACTGGTCACCCATACCAAAATACAGTAGATCAAGTGTTAATGCAGCATGGTCCCAACTCTTCAGGAGTCTTCTAAAGTAAATAAATCAGTTGGCACATGAAAACTAAACAGATTCTTTGGCACAGAATCGGCAGGCTTAAAAATACTCACACTAAATATGCGAAACACGCCATAGATTAATTTAATAAAAACAACATAATAACGGAATATGTCGAATATTATAACAACAGTGTTTCCTACTTTATCAGTCATCACACTATCTTCTTATGCAAGTTCACAACCATATGCCAGATTACTTGCTCAGTTACCATTCTTGTATTTCTTGTTCACTGATAGACATGCTTCTGTATGAACACTGGACAAATGGCAATGAAAAAGTTATAAAGAAGATTTGAAATGACCATACTGTTAAAATGTGTTCAGTACCTACACATCTCATATTATGTTGAAATGAAATGAACATTATGTAAAGAATATATTAATGTATGTTTAGTATTAAAAATATGAACCACAAATAGTACATATTTGATATTGCATGCTTCCTATTAGTTTTGGCTATTGATTAAAAGGTTATAAAACTAAAAGCTTGATCATTTTTATTCTTTTAAAATATTTAGGTCTTTTGTGAGGCTGTGTGAACGCATCCTATGAGCGAAGATGTCCACTTATACACAACACTTCACAGCAAATTCCCTGAAGAAAATTGAACTTTTTATACCAGAGGATATTTCTGTGACAGCTAACAGTATAAAACCAAAACCTCCATTGGGAGGATTCCACAAAGGTAACAGGCAGAGAACATCTAACAACCATGGCCATAATTTAGTAAATACTTCACCCAAATGTTTCACACAAGTATTTGATGGAAAGCTACTGTCTTTGGAAAAAAACAAGATAGAAAAATCAGAAGTAAATAAAACATCCAAAAGGAGAGTACAAAGCGCAAAGCCAAGACTGATATCTGAGAGAGAGACGGAAGTGACTCACATAACAAAAGGACAACAGGTGAAGACCAGGAGGCCAGTCTCGGCAATAATTCTTGGATCAGAAAATCATTGGAATTATTCCTATTCAAGTTCGGCAAAGTTGAGTGGCAGTGAGTGCATTTTGCCGCTAACTTCACAGTCGGAGGGTGAAAATGTGAAATGCTTGGAGCCGTGTGTGTTTGGTTACAAGACGCAGGCCTACATTTGTGGAACAGAATATTTGGCTGATTCATATCCAACAGCGCCGTGTAAGATAGTTGATGCTCAGCAAGATATCACAGCTAAAACTAGACGTTTGCAAGATAATGACAATGTTTCTCTGTCTGAATTAATAGATTTTGAAGATAATGAAGAAGACAGCAATGTTGAAGAGGATGAGTAAGTAATGTAGTGACAGATGTTCTGTATGAGAAATTTATTTGTACACACATTGTTAGAAGACTGCAAGAGTAAGGCCTTACAAAATATATAAATAATACCCATGTCCAATTATTATCATTAAGATTTAACATAAATATGACTTTTCATTGTTGAATATTATTTCAGTTCTATTCCAAGTACACTGAGGCCACTTATACCATGGGCAACACCAGATATACCACAGGACATGATTGGTATTGATCCAGCTACTTGTCTTATTTTTCTGCCATCACTTATAGATAATGTAGAACAAATACCTTGTGTACCACCTCCACTGAAACCCAATGAAGATTTGGTCTATAAGGAAAGGATAACCTCACCAAAAGTACAACAGGTTGGATTTTCATGTGACATGCATTCATTTAGATGAAAATGACAAATCTGTTACTCATATAAATCTGTGTTTTTTATGTTTATTTACAATTGATTTAACAATTCTTTACATGTACATGGGTACACACACATAATATTACATTCAGTCATGCACTATAAATAATCCTCATACATAATTATAAGCATCGTCATTAGACACACACATGCATGCACACACACACACTAATTATCTGACTATTTAATTGCAGAAAACCAAGAAATATGACCATCCTTGGGTGAGTTTATTATCTTGAAAACTATGTGACCTATCTAAAATATGTTATTCATAATCTCAAAATAAAATGTGATATTGTATTGTGTCTGATCTAATATAACATTAATTCTAAATGAACAATTATACAGTTGCAACCAACTTGTTCATGAAAGGAAATCTGTTTAATACTAGTATGTCTGCACATCAAAAGAAAGACAACTTAATGTTTGTTCTTATATCATCAAATTTTAATTTGTCACTGTTCTTATATACATTATAAACTGTAAGTAAACTGTTTATCTGTGGGAGTAAATATACTGGGTGTTTGGCAGATCATTTCATTTTGTTTGTATTATTTTAGAAACCATTGCCCATTGAAGAACATTCCTGCAACAACACAACGAAGCAGTTTCCTGAAAGCTGTGAATCGATTGTCAAATCACCACGTCAAATTAAAGTTTATAACCTAGATGGTATTTTATTACACAAGTAAGGGTTTTCATCATTCAAGTAATGACATACTATGAATTTGAAGTGTATACATGCTTCAGTGTTTTGCATTCCATTTTAAAAAGTGTCTTGAACTGTCTTGACAGGAGTGATTGTGGTCAAAGAAATGAGCGGGTGGTAAGAAAAGAAATACAAGAATTAGAAGATCTCATGCAAGGTATGTAGTGACATGCTTATATATATATATATATATATATATATCACATTATTATGTGTGATGCCAATTTGGGAATGTTTTTCTCTTACACATTATTATAATGTGCATTAAAATAATGCTTACATAAATATTATTTTAGGTATAGGTACATTAAATGGATGTTCTGTGGTTGTACAGTATCAGGCTGAGATTAATATATTGCAGAATATGTTAAAAAGAACTATGAGCAGAGTGGAAGAAATAGAACGGTATGTAGTCATACAGATATATGTACAATTAACTGTGATAATATTTTGTACATAATCTTTTAAACTATATATATATATATATATATATATATATAAAATAAATTTTTCAGGCGTGAAGAGGAAAAAAATAAGTCATTGGAACCACCAGACCATGTAAGCATTTTCACTTTCATCATTTACGTGAATTGTCACATTTTACTTAAAAATGCATTGTAACTAATTACTTAAAAGTAGTGCTAAGTATGGAACATTTTATGTGCTCAACACATATAAATATTCTGTGTAGACTTTTGACAGAGTAGCTGTTGCATATGACTTATCATTGTAAAAGGACTAGTCTGTATTAGTTTTTTTTAAATAATTTGATGTCTATGCCAGATACAATGTGTAATTGTTTCAGGATATTTACAGGGTTATACTGTAATAGCTTGCCGTTCTCTGACATGCCATGTTGATTAATTGATTTTTGGCAATTTAGTAACCATAATTTGACATCTCAGACATTGATTACTGTGAAATCAGTTGTTTAAACACCTAATAATATATATTATTTAAAGTGGATGTGATTTTATTGATACACAAGTAGCTATGGTATTGCATGCATTGGCAGGCCCAACCATAAAAGAGAATGAGTATAGATTTATGCATATTTAGCCCAGTTTACTGTGTAATGCTATCGTTATCTGCATTACAAACATGTAACCATCTTTACTGCAATATGTATAATTTAAAAAAATCTAACATCATCGTTTATGTTGCAGTTTGGATTAAGGACATTTTATAAGAAACATGATGAAGTAATGGAACAGTTACACAAGCAACATTCTTTGTGTGTGCAAGAACTGGCCACACTTACAGAGGAACTCAATTTGAATACAGCACGTTCCCACTTTGAAAAAAGTCTCAATGGAATAACATCTAAAGAAACGGATGAAGGGCATTGATTATTTAGTTAGTTGAACAACAATATTTTCATCTTTAAAGAACCAGTTCACTCTCAAAAAAAGTAATCACAAATCTGACAGCAAAATTCACAAACTATACATGACATCATATTCCTGTTTCCAATTATTGCCGGGTATCCATTACCGTTTCTTTAAATGTTAGATTGTACTGCAAGAAGGAGAAAAGTCATGTGCTCTGAGGTCAGTGAGCACGAACATCATGTAGCTATCTTGATCCGGGTCAAGTTGGGTCACAGATGCTCTAGCTATAGCTGATTCACCAGCAGTTTAAACTGGATTTGTTAATATACGATTAATTAATCACGTTCATATTTAATTTTTTTGTGAACATGCTCGTATTTGTCCTGAAAATGTGAAATGAAAGTAAACCAAACCTTTAATTTATATGTTCAGCTTGATTTAGTAAGCTTCTCTTCTTTTGCAAATACTTGTTTATTATTTTGTTTAGTGGTGTTATTATTGTATTCACTTTTATACCTTGTTGCATTCAGCACTATTTGTATTTAACTCACCACCTATTTTACACTGGTTCAGATGAAACTTTTGTTTTGGTATGTATGCAAAATATATATGGTTTGTTACTGTTTTTAGTTAGAAGCGATTGATCAAGGATGATAGGTGTGCTATCATGGAGCAATTCTCAGCGGTGAGTCTATCTGCTCCCATTAACCAGTGTTTCTAATCAGATTAGGGACTGTAAGTACTTGTTAGGAGATCCCCAAAAGGTAAATTATCTTGATAAGTTAGGATAATCATGTGGTTGATTTACGTATTTTTTAGGCAAAGGATTATAGCTATTGGAAAAACAAATACAAACCCTTACAGTTCCTAACCAAGTGTGGTAGCTGCTAGGATCAGTCATTAAAAATAGTCCATATATTTCGAAGTCATTGTTACTTCTTGATGTCATTCATTCCCCATGAAATAAAATGTGTATTTATTATAAGTATTACACAGTATAATGTATATGGTGTTAGTCCAGTACTACATTAGCATTTTTTCTTTTATTTCTTGTTTTTCGTTGTTATCAATTGGTCGTTTCAACTTTTTCATCTAATGATTACTGTTATCTGTGGTATGATCTCATAACTTACCATCGCTCATTTCCAATACTGTAAGGGTTTGGGCATTGTTTTAAATCAGCTCATATATACATATTCGATTTTTATTTCGGAATTTATACTTCTATGGATAGGTACTTTGATATACTTAAAAAATCAATGCAAAACAAGTAAATATCTACTTACATTTGACTGTATATATAGATTCCTGTACCTGTTAGATGTTTCATTTGATCATCTTGGTAAAGAGACTAAACAAAATATTTTCTGTGTATTTATCATTTCTTTGAAACTGCCTCATGCTTGTTAGGCTTTTCGTATTATATTTCATTAGGTGAGGAAGAAATATATTTTGTAATACTCATTTGTAATTCACTAACTGTTCTACGTGTATATTTATCAAAATATTGATAGTTTGTTAAACTATTTTGTTATATTAAATAATATAAATTGTATAGGATGTTATATCATGCTATTCTGTGATTTAATGCATCTGCCAATTATACATTTTAGAATCTCGTACATTTTCTCATGTACAACTTCTCAATGTTTACAGGAAGTGTCTTATTATATTGAATAATATATAAAAAAATAACTTATACGGTTTCATTTAGTAATGTTTGGCCATAGTAATTATTTTCATTAATGTATGGTGAAGGTCTTTCCAGGATAGCAGCTGGTCTGCACAATAATGTTTTTGTAACTATATTCGCTGCTGCTTTCAGTTGATACCTGCAAGCGTTGTCTTTCATTCTAACTTGATTCAAACTATTTTTTTAGTTATTTTATACCAATATTTGTGTTATATGTGCCTGTTATACATTGCTACTATTAGTATTAGTACACTATTTTGCACAATGCAATCACACTGCATACTTTGTAAGTAATTCTTTCTCGCCACCAATAAACTTACACATCTACTTGTTTTGTAATTCTAATACGGCCATGAAACAAATGATGTCTTTATTATGATTGTTGTTTCTGTCAACAAAAAAGTCAAGGATGAAAATATAAAATGCATTCTTCACTTCAAATTTGACAAAATATTTCTAATTGTACACCACTATCAAATTAGCTAAACGAATGAAATTATAATCACTAGCTGATGGAAAATTTACAAAGTTCAACTTTCTTTTGTGGAAACTATTACTAGATCTAGTGAAGTTTCATTTGTTTGGCTAAAATGATACCTGTAAATTTGAACAAATGTGTCATAAATTACTTAACGTATACTTGAAAGCCATTTATTACTCAATCTATCGTATTATTATCATCTTGATACAAAAAGACAGAGCTATGGCCATTACATAAAAACATTAAAGACAATAATGATACATAGTATTAATTAGTATTTTGACAACATCAAACAGTGTCCTACATCTGTTAAATACGAACACCTTGCTAACATTATTTATATCACACAACAAATATGTCGCACTACAAGTCATAGATGACTGCCACACATAAAAAGTAAAACGAAGCTGTTATAAACATTACGTGCACTGTCAACGATTTTAATAGCTGTGGTAGAATATCTCGCTCCAGTTGATGTGCAACTTCATTTATCCACCAAAACGTATTGGTCAGTTATGCAGAGAGCCAGCACTGGATGAAGGGCAGAGGAAGTGCACGCAGATTTTGTTGGCAAAATTAGAGAAGTGATTATTTTCCTAGCAGACCGGAGAATTAGTCTTTGTTCTTAGGGTTACTTAAACTGTATGCTGGATAATTAATATAGCTTAATATAATGCTTCTCTACAGTTTGTGAGATTATATTTCCATTGTAGCTAGTATATCATTTTGATCTTTGGAAAACCAACAGTCACAGTGGTAAAATGTGTCTGTAGTTATAAATATGAACTTAATCTGAAACTTTTCAAATTATAATTACAGTAATGGTCAATAATTATATATCTATCACGTGGAAGGATTTGACATTTAGTTAACTATTGCATGAAATTTGTCTCCATATTTAAAATGGGGTATAACCAAGCTCATACCTTGAGAAATCAAAGGCAGCCAACGTTATGAAGACAAATATGCTGCCCAGTCCAGCCACAGCATCAACACAGAATAATAAACTGAATTCTCTGCTTGGGCCAGAGGGGCAGTTAAAATCTTTTTAGTTCTCTCGTGTTGGAGATGTAGTGATGAAATTTATTACGAGTTTTCTAGATCTGGAAAAATAATACGCTTCACTGGATATATAACTCTGATTGTTGGTTGGCATGCATAGTCTATCTAAATCTGCGGAGTGAGATATTCTAAAATGATTATTAAGATCCTTGATACTGTCGGGGCTAATAGAAATGGTTTTATACATGAAATACATTTAAAGATGATCACAAGATATACAAGTTAATTGACTAGATTGTACTACTTTAGCTTCTGTACAAAGTTGACAGAACAAAAAATATTGTATGTTCTGGACTAATAGTCACACCTGTTTAAAAGACACAGGTATTAATATATTACACTTTTTTCACCGACAGGTAAGTAACTTCTGAAAAGATGTTGCACCTTATCATACTATTACATTTGACAAAGCTAAAACAGCAAACACTGCTTTGGCTGGTATATTCCAATTTGTTATTTTAACTTGTTTTTAATCAATGAAAAATGTAAAATACCCTCCATTAATTTCACTCAGAAAATAGGCTGAAACAGTTAAATTGGCATGATAAAGCAATTAACACCCAAATCATTTCAAAGTAGCATTTTCAAATTGTTCATCTATTGTTTTGACAAATTTATTAATGTGGGTTATTATCAATCATAGTTCATTATATTCTGGTTAATTACACAGTTAAGCTACATCCTTTAAATGCTTTTGGTCACAGTTTTTACAATTATGAAGGCACAGTATACATGCAGTTGATAAAACAGGATTTTAAACAGTGACAAAATGATAATGAAGTATTCAAACAGACATCAAGAATGTGCGTGACAGAAGCTGTGAGAGTGATACTGGAAAATGATAATCTTTACATTTATATGTTGATATTTTACAGCCACTTTTGTGCACACATTAGGTTAACTGGCCAAGTAACATCCAAAGATGGTAAAACATAAAACACTCTTCAGAGAGGGGTCCTGAATGGGGTTTGAAACTACACATATATGTTAAAGATTGTTTCAAAAACACGTTTTTCAATCCAAATGATGTATTTATGTCATCTCATGATGACATTAATCATATTAAGTGATAACTAAACTACTTTACATGCTACGCTCTGATGGTTCCTTATATTTCATTCCAACATAGTCGAATACGTCCTGTTCCGACGCAACTGGAAGAGGTTCACCAGGAACTCCTACAAAGTAAATACAAGCTTTTAGATGTGACCAGACCAACAGAGTACAAGACGGACCCTAGATTCACAAAGATCTGTACTGACCTGTACTACCCATGGGTCGTATGCAATATTCATTTAGTGTGAAGCCTTCATCCAAAGCCTTTGTTCTCATTGCTTTATTAAACTGGTCACTTCCAGTAAAGTAAAGCAAAGCACAGAAAAACTGATCATGTGGAATTAACCTGTAACACAAATAATTGTTTATAAAGACTACCAAACAATGAAAGGTAAACTAATCACGGAACACACACACACACATAAATAATATTTCATGGCATGTTTTAACTGAACCATCCAATAGCAACATCATGCATAAAAGAAATAAAAAAGACACATTCTAAATACCTATAAACACCAACCTAACCTGATATCTATTCTTCTGTAGCAGTGTTCAGTGCCATCTTTTTCTCTAGGAAGTTTACATACGCCCTAGAATGGAGTATAAATAAATGTTATTGTTTTAGGGCCTGTTTTGTACACATGGTAAGCTATATGGGCCAAATAATTTCCTAAGTTAATGAGAGGAAACGAACGATGAAATATTTTTCAGACACAGGCTGGGACTTAAACCCTAGTCCCAGATGTCTGTAGTCAACCATATCACTGGTGTAGCTATGGAGAAGCTTTAGACTTGAAACGTCACACAATAAGTAAAATAGTATATCCCTTATGGCTTTTAATCAAGATTTAAACAGGGACACAATTATAAGTTTGTAACATTTTGCACCAACCATATACTTCGTATCCCCATGTGAGAGATGATCTGTGATGAAATTACTCTCTTCCAGTTTGCTTATAACAGCTTTAAGCAAGGATGGCTGAAAAATGTAAACAAAATATTACAAGTAGAACAGCACAACTTGTGACTTAACATATACGAATGATCATATTAATCAAACATTTAAGGGAATTATCTGTCTGATTATTATCATTATTAAAAAGATCTGATGCTGCAACCATTTTGGTAATACTGTACATTGTCTGATTATAGGGTCTATCAACAGTATAATCGTGTCTGACCTACCAAAGTTAAAATGATGTATATCAGACATGGGGTCAATTCCATTTTGTCAGTTCCACATTAAAATTTATCAATTTCAATTGTATCAATTCCAATTCCGTTTTTACCTACTACTTTTTACCATGAGTAGTACACTGAGAACGTACTCTGAGTACTTACTTGGAATACCTAATCTGAGTATTTTATATTCCAAGTAGGATTGTCATGGAAGAAATATTTCTGAATTAAAAAATAAAATGGGAAATTAATTTGTGGATTTAATTTTTTGTAGGAAACTTCAATACAATTTTACTAATTCCAATTAAAATAAAATCAATTCCGGAATTAGAATTGATGGTCAATTCCAAAATTGAATTGACCCCATGTGTATGGTAAAATAAATTATGTATATTCTTATATTTGATATCATTCCCTACTGCTCATTACAACTGAAAACAATCACACATGTTGAATGAAATACTTTTAATTTGTTTAATAAAAATGTCAGCATGGATGTGTACCTTGCAATGTTCAACATCACCTATTCAGTGTAAGCAAATGCATCAAACAAGAACTGCAAATAACCTCCATTTAATCACTGGCATAGATCACCCACATGCCAGTAAACCTTTCCAAACAACAAGCCATCAGTCCTAAGGGGGGGGGGCTACATGTAACTGTGTAAAATATGTTCAATTAGATTCTTCCTGGAATTCTTCATAATTTACTCAAAACTCAGGTGAAGTGGACAAGTATCGGCCTCTTGTAACAAACAAGTAACAACAGCTCAAAATTTAGTAGCTAAACCAACATCAGAGGCAGCAATTGTGTAAGGACAGAGATGATAATGTTTACCTTTTTACCAGAAGTAGATGTGAAATTAGGATGTGTGAGCAGAATGTCTATGTCTCCACTGTTAGCTGCACCACGTCTGTAACTACCGCACACACTAGCCTTATATAATGGCTCTAATGCATCAACTGTCTTCATCACAAACTTCTGTAAACAAAATCAACCATAATTAACTTGATGGAGAAAGGTAATGGATATATATATATATATATATATAATATATATATATATATATATATACTGTATTCCACCTGTCTTATAGCACCCCATTAAAGTGTCCACCACACCAATCACTACCGTTTTCCTTGGAACACATTTAACACGTTTAACAGTGCTATCCTGCATTTGACGGCAATATCCATTTTTCATTTATGACAACTTCACTTTTAAATAATGCTTATTACACCAACTTTTCAGCTAATAACTAATATGGGACTGGTGAGACATCACCTATCTTGGCATGAGAAGTTGCCTTTCTGATGTATTGTTCAGAAGTTGCATTCAGAATTCATTGTTCTCTGTGGAATTGCCTTCTCTCTCTTTCTCTCTCTCACCCCCCCCCCACACACACAATAACTATTATTTACAATATGTTTATATAACTTAACAAAAATGTGTACCACTGTATGTGATACCAGTACTCAATGTTTACCTCAAGTTGTTCCATTTCATCTCTTGGTATTCTCTTCTCAAAGTCTTCAAAATGTCTGAAAGAAACAACTCCTTAGATAACATCGACCAAAATGACAACAGCAGATTCTTTTTTCTCTGACAAAATAATCAATGAAAGGAAAATAAATTAAAACAACAAATGGTCAGCACTATTGTCTATAAGTGGACCTGAACTATGCAATGAACTACTGACCAATATCAGAAATATCTAATCAACTCCAGTCTTCAAAAAAGCTTTAAAGGCCCACGTTTTGGGAAAATTCTAATGTTTAAATTTTGATAGCTAACTGGCTCAAAAATGTACCATATTAAATAAATAATAATATAATGAATGGAAGGACTGAGTAACTGATTGGTTTGTTTAGCCTTGGTACTAGTCATACCTGGACCAAAAGGGGACTCTCTAGGGAAAGAAAGATCTCACAAACACAAACACACTCCTATCATTCATTATGGCATTCTGATTTGACAGTGATTAGAGCATAAGGAGTACTGAATGGCCAATTAAGGATGAAACTATATATATATATATATATATATATATATATATATATATATATATATATATAACACACACAATATATATATATATATATATATATATACATGAAGCCATTTAAATTATTAAAAACAGACAAAACACTATTATCCTCTTACTTAAGTCCTATTTGTTGCTGGTGGTTTAGCTTGTCAATGTTCTTTCTCAAATCTGAAATTAACAAACAAACACCAAAAATTAATCCTTTATTCTATGAAAAAGAACTTAGTCATGAGCTCTCTGAAACAGTGAATGTACAGCTATTTCACAATTAACCTTTTTATTTTGAATGATAAACAAAAATAAATCTCATTTATTCACCGCATACAAGGAAACATGGTTAATTGACATTTTGAAGCAGAACAGATTATTGATACATATCCTTTAAATAATCTTACCTTCTACGGATGTAATTCCTTCAGAAACTAACTTATGAGCATGGGCTGGGCTAAGAAATAATTAGATACTGACATAAAAATAATGACAATTATATTCATTAATACAGTATTATAATAAAAATAATTTAATATAAAGTACCTGTGATAAAACAGTAAAGAAATACATTATGGTTGACAAACTACAACAAACTACTTATAACAAGTATAACTTGGCTAAATTTATGTTGCCTTGATTGGTAGGAATAATACAGTGGCTATTTTCCCGTCACACTGTTAAGTGTTAATATGATCAGATGTTTAATATGGCTGTATACATTACATGTAGAATAACTTAAATATTTATTGTTGGTTTAGTTTTCAACATATGATCATTCATACATACATATATATATATATATATATATATATATATAAAGTTCTACATGAGAATGCTTTCTATTAGATTGTAACATGTTGACACCTGTGATAAACAGAATGATATGATAACTGTTTAAGCTACTGTGGGCACTGGTATCAATTTTTTATTATTATACAAACACAAGTTGAGGTGGATTAAAAACTTCTCTCTGCTATATAATACATAAATGCTTATAATAAATATTATCTTTTTTACAACTAATTAGAAGAGTAAGGAGTAACATAAAATGGACCACATGGGTCAAAGATCAGGGCATATCACATGTACAAGTATTGTGAGCATGAAGTTTATTACTTCGTAAATTACATGGTTTGTTCACTATTTGAAACTTTCCTCATATCATATCCTGCTATCAGAACAAGGACAATTTATGCACTATGGTGAATAGACCAACAACTAATGATTTATAGAAGTCCATTTGTAGCTTAGTAATTAGCAAACCTAAAAGTTTCACCTGCGCAGTTCACCACTTGGCAACGTCCACAGAGAGGGAGGGGAAATATAAAATAGACGGAACAAAACTAGTGCTTTTTAACCTTCAGAAAAGGCTTCCTGAATTTTCTAATGAGTTCAGTCAACCAACTAGGAGCAAATGGTTAGAATGAGACACCATTTACCATTTCCTATTTTGGATCATGACTCATATTTACAGGAAACCAATGCAACTGAAATATAACTGACATAAGATGTTCTCTTCTTGCATCTACAAATGATAAGCACAGCCAAGTTGTACCAACCCAAAATAATGCAAGCAAAGCTAACATCAACATCAGACTTAATAAACATCTGCTGTTACATCAGGTGAGAGCTGGGCAACCTAAGAACATTCTGGTTACAAGGAAGGTACTCTAAGCATTAGATAATATTAATTAATAATTACCGGTAAGCATTACCAATAATAATAATAATAGATAGGAGACATATGTCATGCAAATTCTTCTTATTGAATCAAAATAGATTATTTAATCAGTACTGTTTACCCAATGCCAGTGACCTTTGTTAACTGTTGTATAGCCACATTAGTATCATCAGCACGTATCTAAATATAAAAGCATGTGTGTGTAAATGTAAAAATGCTGAACCATTTTCTAGTTAATGTAATACTTATGGAAAATTATGAGAATTATAAGAAAATAATAAAGCATTATAACTGTAAGAGCTACAAGGACAGTACAAAATAGACAAGACTTAACATAAATACAATTATAAATAACTTTTAAAATGATCAAATACGAACACACAAAGAATACAAAATGACAATAGTTTTTATTTACTTTCTCAACTTAGTAATTAATTTCTTTTCAAAAACAAGGACTAGTTAATTCAGATAAAAAGATAGGATCTTGTTAGTAATAACTGATTCAGGGATATAGTTGAGTTTAATACAAAATAACTATGCCACAGAAAGATATTTAAAAGTATCTGATTATGCATATACAGTACTAAGAAACGTTATTTAAATACAAACACTTTGTCTGTCAATTCTTCAAACAGACATTTTTTAGAAAGGTATTCAAATACAAGGATAAATTACATTATATTTAGTACCAAAATATTCATTGAAAAAGATGGATCAATATTATAATTACTTCAGTTTGATCACACACACACACACACACACACACACACACACACACAATAGGAACCTTTTCCAACTTCTGTAGTTTTCCTGTTCTGATGAATTCATCAATCTTCTCTGCAATTTTGGCTCCGACTCCATCCTATATTTGCATTAAACATAATAATTAAACATGCATAACTCTATATATTAGGCATAAATATAAATCTCTGGAAACTGTTTTAAAGTACTATACAATTAACTCTGAATGTTTGGACCTACTGGTGAATTAGGGATAATGCCATATATATCATTTTGACACACACACACACAGTGACATTGGCCTCAGTTTGGTTGGTTTGTGTATTTTATATAACAACTTTAGTAATTCACCTTAGCAGTATGTAGGAATAGATTCAGCCCCCCAATGAATCAATGTTACTGAGTATAAAGATAAAAAAAACTACATGTTTACAAAAACTACCAAAAAATCCCAACAGCAACAACAGAATTTAAATTTGATGAGGTATATTACTAAAATGTGAGCCTATAATTGTGTCACATGATTATCGAAAAACAAACAGTGGGCCTGTCTCATTCCAAGTTCAAAGTGAGAATGGACATGTGCATCATATCTAGTCGTTTTGGGTATTATTATATCCTTAAGGGTACAAAAATAAAGATCAGATGTTAAGTTTGGTACCCCATTTGTCTCTTACTGATGGCATCAGATTAAAAAATATTAGGTACTGTATACAGACCAACTTTTTAGCTTCCTGGCCACTTGTTATTCTTGTTGGATATTTGGCAATTGTCCCTGCAGCTTTCCTGTAAGCATTATACTTGTGCATCTGACGATTAACATTCTTCTCATAGTTTGCTAACTCTGTAACAAAAAATACATGCGACTTGTACTCTGGATGTACACGGTGATGAAAGGTCGAATTAAAAAATGAAACCATGGCAATTTTGATAACCCTCAAAATTAAGACACTATACCATCCCAGCATGCACATATAATGTTTAGGCTATAAAGATTATTTGCATGCTATTGATGATACGTTGAATATAGTTTACTATCCTGTTGGAGTTTCAAAGCTCACATAATTTATCACATTCTGATGAACTATGCTCATTCAGCTTTCCACAACATCCATTTTTTTAAAGTGCATGCAGGGTGCCTCCGTGGTCTAGTTGGTAGCATGTTGGACCACAGATAGTGCACTACCACCTGAGTTTGAATCTCGACGTGGGCAAATCTGAAGGGTGTTTCATCTTTGACTTTGCTTCATTACCTTTGGAGGTCGCTCGGCACATTTAGCCTACCATGTACACAAAAGTGGCCATAAAATATAATGGGGGGGGTAGTTCAAACCCCAAATAATGATGTACAAGATGGTCAGATTTAAATTTCCCTGCTAACTAACTATCAGAGCCATGCCTGTAAAAAGATTGCTGTTTGGTTGAAAGAGGAGATTCTATTGATATTTGGCCAATCACCACCATTGTACCAATGTTTCAGATGTGAATAAGAGCATGTGTAAAACATAAACACGATTTCCGTGGATGCATGATGAGACTCCAGTTCACTTCCGCCTACATTTGCAGGGAAAAAACATGTTGAAAATGACAAATATAAATCTGGGTCTGTTCATTGAATAAATTATTGTTTCTTATTATTTTAGCCGTTTTATTTGTCATGCGAAACGTAGAATTGGTTGATTATCAGCACGACTACTGGGCTGGCAACTATAGAAAGATGCATGCCTGGGTCAAGAAGTGTCAGCCCCAGGCACCCGGGCCAGCTGTTATTTCCAACACTGTATATATATATAAATAAATATATATATACACACACACACACTAAGTGAAGCGAGTACATGGTAGATACAGTTTGGGGTTGCACCAAATATATTAAATCTTTACAAGGATGTAAGCTGGAATGTTTTGACCTTATGAATTGCATATGATCAACTGGATAACTGTTTGACAATATGATTGATGTGGTCATCCCACCTAAGTCCATCGTCTATATAAATACCTAGGAATTTTGCATTTGTTGATTTCCCAGTGTGATGGATGTTATGTTATTGTTTGTGTTCTTTGGAGCAAACACAACAAAAGTTGTCTTCTGAACAGTCAATGAAAATTTGTTTGCATAGAACCAGTCTGATAATGCTCTCATGTCATTTTCGGTATTTCATTGTAATTCTTTTGGGTTTTGAGAAGTGCAATATATTGTTGTGTCATCTGCAAATAACACACATTTTGAATGTGTTAATGCATGTGGTAAATCATTTGTATAGATGATAAATAGGAGTTGGTTGAGGACACTTCCTTGGAGAACCCCACATGTGACGCTATGACTGGCAGAGTGGATATGATGGTATGACACAAATTAGGACCTGTTTGTCAAATAGTTCCTGAACCACTCCAAATTAACACTGCAAACACCATAAAAATTTAGCTTTTCAACAAAATATTGTGATCTATTGGAACATGACGGTACATACTTATCTACGCAAGTTGTATGCCCTACAATTTCTCCCCAGTGAACATATTCTGAAGGCATTCACTAAATTACAAGAGAAGGCATCGAGTGACACACTTTATTCTCTTTGCGAATATATTCATTCTATATGGATTGACAATCCTGGTCAGTTTTCAACCAGAGTGTCAGGACATACATTGATGTGGAGGGTTAACACAGATGCTTAAATTATCGAGCAACAAATGGCAATCTCCTCAAGCCACAATCAAAGCTTGTCAGGGAAGGAAAACTCCAGCTATATCAGCACAAGGCTGCCAAATCAACACAAGGTTTATTTAAACTCTGGGGTAAATAAATTGCCAGAAACTGTAACACATCAATGCTTTCAAAGCATGCTGGAAATATATACATCCCTGTTGATGAGGCAATCCAGAACACTGAGGCTGAGTAACATATTAAATATTAATAAAAGTATATTGGGTTTCAAAAATGTTGTAAACTATGTTAAATACCCTCGTTCACATGAACAGACATAGATACAACACTAATACAATTTAGGATCAGAATGGGGGTACGAGTTGTCTCAGACAGGGGTACAGGTTGTCTTGGGTATGAGTTAATTGTCTTTAATTCGAGGAACAGGATTTACTATTCACTGAAATTATTTGTTCATGGTCCCTTGTTCAGGCTTAAAACATAAAATGTTGAACTGACAACTAATTTCTGACAACTGTGGTCTAACAAATAGGACAGATTATATTGACATTTCAGATGAAAAAAACACAGCTATTTCGTATTATCAAGCTCACACCAAAATATAAATTTAATTAATTTCTCACGTATTTATGGGCAGTGTTGTTTGATTTAAATCACTTAAAAAAATCAATGGTTTTGATTTTTTTGAAAATCTGGAATTTAGTCAATATTTTTTAATAATTTGGCGATACCAATAATGACAAATTGTGATTTTGCTTTAGTTTAAGTTAGTTTTTACAAATTTAATCCTATGATAGTCATAGTCATTTGTTGAATAGTAATTAGCTATTGGCAGATTTCCTACCTGAACCCCATACTATAAAAGACCTAATTATAGAATGTATAGTAGGTCTTCATGACCACAGCATAATCAATTAGATTTAGAATGTGACACATCCCCCACATTAATTTGGATAATCACCCACCCAAATGGAGATGAGCCTTCAGCATCCACACAATAGACTGACAGGTGAAGCCACAAACTTGTAGCCATTAGAGTGTGGCACCGTACCTTTATAAAACTGACTTTGAGGTTGGAATTATCATTAGAGATTTAATTATGCACAAGAAATACATGCTGCAGATATAGCTATGTCTTACATTACTTGCCCTGAATAGTGCTGAATAGAAAATTGCAGTTATTAATAAATTTTGTAATACTGGACACATTACAGTTGCTTTGAATTTGTATGTATTTATGCTGATATTGCACTTGTGAGTTCAACACTAGATCTATGGCCGGGTGAAAGCAAGACAGTGTGTGGCTGTATTATCACACCATCTGATGGCGATACATATCTCAGACACCGTGGATACATTGGGAAATGGTCACACTGCTGAATATTTGACTGACGTCGCAAGCACGACTATAACATCATGTACTCAGTGATTCAACTGTCGAATTGGGAGCTTCGTTAAAGACAATGCAGCAAATGTGGCCAAAATGCGGCATCAACTACAGGAACGTGAAGATTTGGATATCGTCACATACGACAAAAACCATATGGAGTTCATGTGATTTTACAGGCCACTGTAGTGCACAAATTCGGTAACTATATTTTGTATTAGTTTGCATATGGTAGAATATTTTCTTATGCTAAAGTTTGTATAAAATTAGTATCTGGTACATTTGAGCGATATTCTAATAATAGCTTTTTGTTATATCGATTGTATATGTAAGTTTGAATTTATTGGTAGCTGTATATACGTGTACACTGTTTGAAAGTATGTTCGACAACGTCCTGTAGTCTTTAGTATTATGTGTTAAAATAGTTAATTTGTTCTGGTTTTATCTTATTTTTATCGGTATATGTTGCAGTTAATCATTGAAAAGGCCACAGAAAAGCCTTCAGAGAAGAAATAATAAAAGCCAGAATACCAGATGTTGTTATAGGTTTTAGTATAAAGATACAACACATTGACGAACACTACATCACATATGGCTGTTCTGCACATCTGTTCAATTTGTTAGTGAAGGATGTTGAGGTCAAAGGCGTGAAGGACAATATTGTACATATTGTGAAATATTTTCGGAATACCCACATGTCAGCTGCATGGTACAAAGCAGCCGGTGGTAAGACCTTAGTCATGCCACAAGATGTATGATGGAACACAATGGCAGACTGCCTGGCAAGCTATCTCCAAAACTGGCCTATTATCCTCCAGGCTTGTGAGAAACACTGGGGCGAGATCGACACCAACATTGCTAACAAAGTGAAAAATATTGGCATCAAGTGAAATGCTGAAGGTTTCCTCATCAGGCTGAAGCCAATCACAGTGGCACTTGATCATATGCAAAGTGATACTTGTATGATTAGTGAGACTGCAGATCTGGAAGGACCTGGAGAAAACATTTGAAGAGAACGATGTTAGATCCTCAATACAGGGGCAATGATTTATGTGCTGAGGAAACTGACAAGGCCATGAAACACATACTGGAAAACTATCCTGATCTGATGGCCAGCACAGTGAACTGTAAGGTGAAATCAGGCCCATTCCATCCGTACATGTTTGTGCTTGAAATAGTGAATTAAGTGAGTCCAACTGCCTGATTGCATTCACAATCAGAGCGACTTACTGACAGACTGCTCACCCTTATCGACCAACTGTTGAGTGCCACTGCCCCCAGTGCCGGGGTTGAGAGAGTGTTTTCCACATTTGGAATGGTTCATTCCAAGCTTCATAAATGCCTGAGAATGGAAAAAGCTGGCAAGCTGGTCTTCGTGTACAAATTATTAAACAAGAAGGCAAAATTATCTTTGTTTATGTAATAAAGTGATATCAATTTGTATGTTTAATTTGATGTATGCATTATAGTGTATATAATGTAGAGCTTGGAAGAAATGTATCCTTATATATACCATGACTATTTAATATTTTATAACTGTACAACACAAAATTTATTAGCATTTTGAATGATATTATGGATTGTGAAAAACAAACTGATTTAAATATAAAAAAAGATTTAAATCATGATTTTTTAAAATCATAATTTTTATCAACACAGTTTATAGGAGACATCAGAATTTTCTAGAAAGAATAGGTTTCGCTGGATTAATGTAAAATATTATACTATATTTTTAATAACGTTATCTATTTTCATCAGTGGAAAAATACTGTGGTTATATCCAGAGCCAGTGTTTTCTGACTTAGCTGAAAATAGTTCAGCTGGATTCTTGTCACCGGGGTCAAACGCTATCCAGCCTCTGATTGGCCAGTATTTCAGGAATCTTTGGAATGAAAAGGACCGTTATTAAATAGGCGTATATGATTATGACCATTATGATTATGTCTATGAAGCAGCTCTGGCTTGGGTCACAATCATGTGACAATGCCAAAGACTGAGAGGTAGTTTTCTTCAAAATGGCATGATGATATGGACATATGACCTACAGCTATGTCCAGTAAACTTTAGCCATGCATAGGCCTCGGTAGGGGGTCTACCTAAGTAAGTCTAAAGCAGGGTTGTCTTTCTACTCGGGAGAAAGGTATTTCTCCCCTGCCATGGGAAGAAATGGCAGAAACTTCCAGATGTGTTTATTTTAAGGTGCAAAACATAACCATGTGTAAGCCATGGTATCACCAAGTACATTTGCACAAGGATACAATTAAATTATTAATGTTTTCATCTGTTTAATATAATGTTTAAGAAAAACAATAGAGTGCTTCCAGACATAATCTCGCTGTCTACTTCCCTAGAATATGTTGAATGTTATGTGGTAAAGTGCAAAACAAAACTACAAACCTCCAAGATAAGCAATTTGTCCAGCCACAATATTCAACATTTACAAAGTATAGATATGTATGTCATATGTGCACCTCAAGAGACTATATGTAAATGATGACATTATTTATTTTTGTTCGGGGCGAATCCCTAGGCTGTCGCTTATTCAATACAGCCTTAAATGACATTATGAATAGCCATGCAAATTTATACTACTGATGATCAGCCAACATATCTGCTCAAGTATAACTAACTAATCTGCTGATGTAGTCAATATGAAGTATATCTACCATATTATAATTAGGCAGTGCAGATACTTCCCTATGCTATGGTGTAATAACAATCATACACCACTCACCCACTGCTGCATATTTAATTTGCAGCAGTGGGTGAGTGCTATTCCACAGCAACATCTCTTCAGAGTGATACATACATGTAGTTATTACTACAGACTACATGATGTCAGTAGTATTCAAGCATGATTAGACACCATCACCCTCCTCATAGTTGATTGGGTATTTGATAGCGTTATGTTGCCTTGCATAAATCAAATTTAACCAGCAGCATTATAATGTATATCACTGCACAGATAACAGAAATAAATAATCTCAATCTTTTATCTCACGATCTTAAACGTGATGAATTATTGACATACACTTTAAATAAGTATGTGGCATGTGGACAAGATTTATACTTAAATAACTTATGCTTAGCCTTA